>BSBK01002765.1:520000-875000 GCA_027943335.1 Chamaecyparis obtusa | reverse complement strand
TCTTCCTTAATTTTATGTATTCCTATTATTATTCTTAGTCGTTACATCTTTTGTGTGCATGGAGTAGTGAATCCATTGGCCACGACCACCTTGAATCTTTTAAAGTCTTGAGTTTCTAATTCCATCCTTGTCAAGAATCCTTCATTAGAGGGCATCAACTTTCTATGGTTTTTTGTTTGGTTGCCTTTATTTTTTGGTATCTTGTTTCCTTCTTGGAAGGCTTCTTTCTTTTTTGGTCCACTCTTTAGTGTGGTCACAGATGTCATGTTCCTCGGAGATTCATCAACATTTTAGTTGCCTCTTTGACTCTATTATTGACTCAGTGCCATTGTGAGGCTTTGGTTTGTGTAGAGAGATCTTTTGCCCCTCTTGAGTTGTCAATGAGGGTTTGTTGGGAGTTACTCAATCTCTAGAATTTTCTAGGTTGGAGGCTTTTATTATGAGGAGTTTGTACTTATGGAAGGTATATTTCCTTCTAAATTTGAATTCCTAGTACAAGGAGTGGATTTGGTTAGGGCTAACTATCTTAAGAGGATGAGCATTGAAGATTTTAACCTTTTCTTTTTCCTCTCTCTATGTTGGGTCTCCTCTACTGTGATGCCTTTATTTCTCAGAGCAGGTGTTTGGTGGTTCTAGGATGTAGTTTTTTTGGTGGTTGCAAGGAGTGAGCATCTTAAGATGAGGTTATTTATTGTGCTCATGCCCATCTTCCCCTTATATCTATCTAGATCTCTCATCCCTTACTTTTTTCCTCCTTTGTAAGGGTGCGAAGGTTCTTGGCTAAAGATTTGTTGGGTCTAGTTGGGAGTGAGTGTTTTAAGAGGATGGAGTATGATGTGTTATCTCCCTTGGACCCTTCATCTCTCTTTGTTGGGTCCTTTCTACCCTTTTGTTTTGGTCTTTGACATGTGCTTGGCTCTTGTTTGCAAAGTTGTTGTTGGTAGTTAATTGTGAGTGTTTTGAGAGGTTATGCTTTAATACAATTATTATCCTCCTCCTCCTCTCTCTATTTTGGGAGTCCTTTGCTTTGATGACTCTTTCAGGTGTAGGTGGTGGATAGCTTTTGGCTACAATGCTTGTGGTAGAGATTAGGTGTGAGTGTTTTAAGTGATTGGACATTGACGTGCTTGTTACCTCTCTTCTCCTTTTGTTGTGTCAGGCTCCTTCTACTTTGTTGGGTTCTTTTGTCTTGGCTAAGATTCCTATTGAAGTGGGAATTCCTATGGAAGTGGTGTTCTCTATAACTAAGAATATGTGGTTGCTCCTTGGTTTTCCTTCTCTCAACCTAGATTTTATTGAAGTGGTGTGTAGTGATGGGGGATAGAGGTTTATTTGGGAGTAAGTGTTCCTTTCTGAAGGTTGGGGGAGTCTTTCAAAACCACTTGTATATTTCTTTATGTTTCATTGTTGGATCCTTGGTTTCCTTATGATAGATGATTTAGTTTATGGTTATGTGATCCATGTAAAACCCATGTATCATGTTTTGGGAGCCTAGAAAAGCCCTTCCAAGGTTGAGGGAGCCTTTTAAAACCCTGTGCAATGCAACCTTGTGGGGCTTTAGCTTATTGTGGGTGTAGTTGGAGCAATTTCATGTAATTTTATTTTAGGCTACTAAAGTTTTGATCATTGGTTGGGTTGCTATTTTTTTATTCCTTTTTCTTTGTAGCCATTTATTGGTGGGTTCCAGATGTCATCAAAATATGCTTGTAAAGGGTTTCAGGTCCCTTCAAAACCTGTTTGATCTTTAATAAAAAAAACTTTGCATTTTATCATAGAATTGGGGAAATGAATTAAATAATGGGAAAATGAATTTAGTAGTATAATTGAACAAAGAATTTTTTAGCACAAGTTACTAGGGAGTATCAATTTGTTTATATTTTTAAATGTTAACTAATTTTAAATTTGATTGTTTTAGATTTTTAAAAGATATGTCTCCCCATCCTTTATCTATTTTTTTTCAAAACATAGTGGTTATTTTAAAATATAAAATTAAGAAGCAATTATCACACAAATCATTTCATTTATTTTTTCAATATAATTTAGATTTGATCAATTTTAAAAAAATTTAATTATTTATTATAAAACATGATGTTTATGTTGTCCACACATTAGAAAATATTAAACTACAAATCAATTTTTGACAAGTTGGGTACATCATTCAGATTGCATTTGGCGCCTTAATTGCCAGTGGACATTAACAAGCAATAGAGCCAAATCTGAGTATGTAGCAACAAAAAAACCATAACGTCTAGGTTAGAAAATTCTCTTACGTTCATTGAAATCTATGGTACTAAAATTTACAAAGGTTACAATATGATTTTGCCACATGGGGCCAAATATAGTTATATATTTATAAATGTTGTAGGTTTTTTTGACATTATTACTCATTTATTTTATTTTTTATATTAATTTATAATATTTTTTATTGTATTCATTTTATATATTATCATTTATTTTTTTACTTATTTAAGGTTAATTTTATGAATGTAGGGGCCTTTGTGTCTATTTAACTAATCTTTAAAATTCTAAAACTCACATTCAATTTTTAAAATAAAGTCTTTGGAATGGAAGAGAGACACCTGGATTTAGATTTTTTGGGTGGTGGTCATAGCAACATGTACCCCAAATTGCACGACAAGAGACATGAAATGAGAAGACCATCGAGAAGGGCTTGGGAAGATCGACTAAAAATTGGGGATAGATTGTATAGAGTAGAAAACCAACTTGGAAGAATCCATTTAGCGGTGGAAAGGAACAAATGGGGTTACTTAAGACTATACCAGGGATAAAAAGATGGCTTTAAAAGAGTGGAGGCCAAGGAATGGAAACCCAAAAATCCATTCTAGGAAACGCAAGAGACCAAGGAGATTCCAAAGACAATGAACAACAAGGTCATATCAATTCACATAGAAACAAAGGGATGAAGACAAAAAGAATCAAGGGCTGCAAGAGTATAATGTTGAGATAATAGAGAAGGGAAGAAGAAAGGAAAGTGAGGAAGTAGGAAATGAGATTCTAGCAATGTGCTTAGTAACAATAGAAGGTAAAGCTAATTGTGGGGAAGCACCAATAGAGGGTGAAGATGAGAATATCTTAGTTTCATCTAAAGAATCAACAGCCGTAATCACTGGTAGTTAGGTGGATATACTAAATGTTGAAAATCAAGAAGAGAAATAATTGACTGAAAATAGTTTTAAATATATTCATGTCTCCTATGAGGGATGATCAAAATATAATGAATGAAGAGATATTAGAAGAAGATGGTTTAATGGGCCTAGAGGGAGAAGAGGACGCATTGAGAGTCTTAGGTGGTGAAGGAATAATGGGGAAAATAACTATCAGTCAAACAAAATCAAAATACTAGAAGATTGACACAAGAGGAAGGAAAACTTGAGATAGAAAGTCCACCCAAGAGTTATTGGAAACTGGTTGGCAACATGAAAGACTGAAGCAAACTAAGATTCGAGAGACACTTGTTCTCTCTTGGAAAGAAATGAAGTTCATAACGTGGAATGCCAAGGGCTACAATGTCCTTGACAAGTGTCACTTGATCAAGAGGTGACTTGATCAAGAAAAACCATATGTGTTTTGTATCCAAGAAACTAGAATCAATCACAATAATGCAATGATTTAAATTCTAGGAGTAAGAAATTATTGGTATGGATCCTTTGTAAGTTCAGATGGGGCTTTGGGTGGATTGGGAGTCTTATGGAATCTAAGGATAGTTAAGGTGGAATGCATCTCTCGAACCAAGAATTGGTGGCTAGTAAAGGTAAATATTTTGCATTTACAACATAGTGTTTATTGTTGAATGTCTATGGGCCAATGAAGACTAGAGGAAATAGGGCTATTTGGAGGGATATTTCTGAGTATATGTCTTGGAGGGATAGGGAGATTTATATTGTAGGGGGTGACTTTAATGAAACCATAGAAATGGAAAAAAAGAAGGGAGGGGAAGGTTTGTTAGGAAATGTCTAAGTGGACTTTCAAAATTTTGTAACTAAAAATGGGTTGTGTGAAGTGAAGACTCAGAACAATGTGCTTACATGGACTAAAAAAATGTAGGGATTTTCAAATATTGCAGAAAAGATGAATCAATTTTTTTAGCTAGGGGATGGTATTCTCTCATGTTGATCTTTGAGGCTTCTATTCTTCCATTTACAGGATTAGACTATTTCCCAGTGATTTTAACACTGCAGAAGGAATTAGTCCCTTTAAGGTGTCCGTTTAAATTTGAAAAGATGTGGCTTTGTGAAGTAGGATTTTTGGAGATGGTCTTGGAGTGGTTGCACAACTATCCTTCTTGGGTAGAGAATAAGGGCTTTCAACTATTCAATAAATTCTAATTTATAAAAGTGTATCTGCTGCAAAAAAATTCTAATAATTAGAAAGATGTCAGCTTGAAGATTGGCTCGAATGCTAGGAAAAAAGAAGAAAAAAGAGGAGGTTGGGTTTTTTGAGCCCCATTCTAGGGGAAAAAAGATGAAATTGGTTCTAAGTAGAATAAAGGGGAGATTAGAAGGGAATGTCCTTCTGTGAAGGGAATTCTCAATTTCACAAATACCAGTGTTGGTGTTAAGGAGAGATGTGTTGTTGGATCCCCCGATCCTGGAATTTGTGGAGCTATTGAGAATTTAATTCCTCCTTCCATTGGTGGCCGGAAAGAGGAGATGAATGTGGGAGAGAAGAAAAATATTGACAATGAGGATTTTAGTCAGTTGGATGACCACAAGAAAGAGGAGGCCATTAATGTTCTTGACATTGCCAAAAATGGTGCCCTAGATTTATATAGAATTGTCAAATGGGTCTTTCACAGGATCAAAGAAATCAAAAGTAATCAGAAGACCTTTGATAGTAAATTATAGTTCCTTGAAGTGATTGGGGCTAGTAAGGACAACTCTTTCTTTGATAATGTTAAGGACTTGACTAAAGCTGTGGATAATGTTGAAGCTTTGGTTGTTCAATATGACAAGAAGTTTGAGGATGTTAATGCAAGGATTACCAAACTTGAGGACACTCTTAAGAAAATTAGGGAACAAATTTTTCATATCCTTAAAGCCTCCAAACAACATTTGAAGATCCTAGTTGGAAAACTAGAACAAACTAACGAGGACAATGTTATGATTGGTATTGATGTTGAGAAGACTACGAGTCTAGAGAAGACTTTTGGCTCTGGGAAGAGGACTCGTGCATGAACTAGGAAGAAAGAACTTAGTACCAATAAGGATATAGAAGAACTTTAGAGTGCTATTGTTAATTTGGACTAGTTGAAGTTGGAAGTTGCGGAGCTTCTTAAAAACTTTGTTTTATTCTTCTTTTCTAGTTTTAGTGTCTGTTTTGTTGTTTGCTGGTTTTTTGGTGTTTTTTGTGTAGTGTTGGCCTTTACTTTGTTTTTTTAGCGTTGTGTCGAGTTGACTGTTGGTTACAATCAAGTTGTTTTTTTTGTTGTTCCTTAATGTCTATTCTTTTTTAATGGTACTATAAAGGGTTTTAGGGTACCTTCAAAACCTACTTTACACTTAATAAAAAATTCAATTTATGAAAAGAAATTTGAAGGTATGGAATAAGACTCCTTTCAAAGACATTTTTTCTAAAAAATGAATAGTGGAAGGACATCTTGAACATTTGTACAGTAAAGTTCTGGTGGATGGTATGGACCAAGTGGACTTTCTAAATGAAAATGTTTTGAAGGTTCAGTATGCTGAGATTTTAGCAAGGGAGGAAAATTATTGGCATAAAAAGTTAAGAGAAAAATGGCTTAAGGAAGGAGACCAAAACATTACGTTCTTCCATAGCTCAGTCAAAGCAAGAAGGTCCTCTAGGGTTTCATCTATTATCTCGGCCTCAGGTCAACAATCCAATGAGGTAGAAGACATCAATAAGGAGTGATTGACTTTCTTTTCTGCTCTTTCAGTTAAGGATGATCTAGTTCGTGATGAAGAGTATGATTATATATTGGATGTTACCCCATAATCAGTTTTGGATTTAGGTAATAAAATTTTAATGACTCTAATCCAAGTCAAATAAGTCAACTTGAGCAACTATTTTCTTTGAATGGAGATAAGTCACCTAGACCAGATGAATTTCAAGAATGTTTTTACCATAAACTATGGGAGGTGATAAAGAGGGATATGTGGGAAGTGGTCAAGGAGTCTAAAGAAAAGGGTTTTGTGTTAAAAGATTTTGATAATACTATGGTAGTTTTAATTTCAAAGGAGGCTACAAAGACCTTTGAACATTTCTTCCCTATTTAGTTATGCAATGTCATATACAAAATCATATCAAAGGTAGCTGCAGAAAGGTTAAAGAAAATTTTGGGTAAGCTGATTTTAAAGGAATAGAGTGGACTACCACCAAATAGATCAATATTGGAGGGCATTATTATTTTACACGAGTCAAAACATTCAATCAAAATGGGTAAGTAGAAGAAAATTGTGGTGAAATTAGACATAAGAAAAGCTTATGATAGACTGGATAGAGGTTTCTTGTATAGAGTTCTAGAGAGGTTTGGCTTCAGTGAGAAATGGATTGCTTGGGCTAAAGGTATGGCAATTAAATATTGTGCTTCAATTATATTTATGGGAGTCTACAAGGGCTCTTTACCACTTCTCGGGGTCTCAAACAAGGAGACCCTTTATCCCCCTTTCTATTTATTTTGATGGTCGAAGTGTTGGGGAAGTTGATATCTAAGAAAATAATGCAAGGCCCATGGAAAGGTGTATAATTTTTGAGGGGGGTCGAAGTTGTTTCCGATACATAGTTCGTAGATGATAATCTCTTAATGGAGGATGTAACATTGAGGGAGGAAAGAGTTATGAAAAGAGTCTTAGATAGTTATAGCAAGGTCTCAAGAAAAATAATTAATTGGAGAAAATATGTAATATTCTTATTCAACATAGATCATAATGTTTAGAGGGAAACCATGAAGATCTTCAATAATCAGCTTATAAAACTTCCACATAAATTTCTTGGTATTCCTCTTTTTGCAAGATTGTGTAAAACATCTCTTTGGAAAGGGTTGGTGGATGGATGTTTTTGTAAAATGGAGAGATGGAAATGTAAATGGTTAAATCTAGCAAGTAGAATTTTGATGCTTCAAATTATGATATCTGTGATTCTATTGTATTCAATGATGTGTTTAAGAATTCCTTCGAAGGTGACAAGGATTCAACTACAAAGGATGAGGAAGTTCTTCTAGAACAGTAACTAGAATCAACACAAGATACTCTTATTGTCTTGGGAGAAGATTTGCAAGCCAAAAATTTTTGGGGGAGTTGGTCTCAGGAGTTGGAAGATTTAAAGTGATGCCATGGGTGCAAAGTTGATGTGGACTATGTATAAGTTTCCAAATTAGAAATACGTGAGGATATTAAAGGAAAAATGATTAGATAGTAGAGACAACAATAGAATCCTAACAATACAGGATCCTCTATGTGGCTCCTCTCTATGTAAATTCATTTTAAGTTCTAGGTCAATTATCACATACCACTTTACTTGGCAGCGGAGATGGGAGGAGTGAAAAATTATGGTTAGATTCTTGGGATGATATGGAGCTATTGATTGATACAAATAACCTCAATAGAGTTAAGGAAGTTACATAGCAGATTTGGGTCCTTAAAGTAAGAGATTATGTGAAGCCAATTGGGGACACCAAGATGGGAGAATAGTGCTAGAAAGACCCAACAAAGTTAGGGTTGAATGTTGATGACACCCAAGTTCTAATATAAATTTTTAATAAAAGAAACCTTTCTCTCATAGGGGCAACAAATGAAATAATAGGTGTAGTTTGATAAGAGGAGAAAACTCAATCAAAATAAGATATAACATCCTAGAGAATGAATCACAATTGGAGGAACGACCTAGAAGCTTATGTTGCAATAAACTTTGCTTTCCAAAAGTGGGAGCCTTTGCCTAGTTGACATTAAGAGGGAGAATCTTAATTGGGGGAAGATTAAATAAGATTGGTTTTTCTGGCCCTTTCAAGTGTTTTCTTTGTAGTAAGGTGAAGGAGACGTTGGATCATCTTTTTCTCAAGTGTGAGTTTGCCTATGAATGTTGGAAGTTTTTTTTGAATCATCTTGGTTTGTATGGACCTCTTCTAAACAATTTGAATGATTTGGATAAAGGATGGTTTCTTCTAAATAGAAAGTCAACATTTTAAAGTATTAGGCCAGTTTTCCCCTCAACAGTTGTATGGGAAATCTAGAAAGAGAAAAAAAGAAGGGTATTCCAAGAAAAAAGTGAATATTTAAAGAGATTCTTGACCAGATTGGAAAGAGCAATATCACAACTAGTGATTAATGCAACATCTATGGTCAATACTCATAAAATCCCCTTCATTCAAGAAGATTCTAGACTCTAGAAGCAATGTCCCTTGATTAAATTTAGGCTTGTTCAGGGGTCGGTGAAGGCTAGTCCTTAGTCCAATAGGGTGAAAGAGGTGACATGGATTCCTCGAGACTTGGGATGGATCAAAATCAATTTTGACGAGGCCTCAAAAGGCAGTCCGAGGTCATCAAATGCAAGATTTGTGGTGAGAGATTGGAAAGGAAACATTTGATGTTGGGGGAAAAAAGTATAGCGGAAGGGGATAACAATGAGGCTAAGGTTCAGGTAGTCTTGCTAGTAGTACAAACAACATTTAATTTAAAAGTCTCAAAGCTCCATCTAGAAAGAGATTCATTAGTAATTATAAATGACATAATCAAAGGGGAATCATGTGTTTGGCATATTAACAAGCATATACAAAGGCTCAAATCTCTTCTTGGGAACTCTGAAGAGTTCAAAACCACTCATGTAAGGAGAGAGGGCAATGAAGTAGTTGATTCTTTGTCAAAGGACGAGGTGTCATTGAAAGAAAAGGAAAAATAGTTACTTGTGGAGTACTATCAAACCATTGAAGGAGAAACATTTGATGCATGGAACTTAGAGGTAGGGAACTGTATTAGAGGACAATTGTTTAGGAAGGGATGCCATAAAGACTTTTTGAATTAAAAGGTCGTGGGAAAAGTGTATGTTTTGGAATATAATTAACACTTTATTTAGATTATTTTAGGCCGTTGGAAATTGCATTGAAACTAATTATGGGGAGGAGTAAATGCACTAGTAAGTGCGATGTCTAATCAGTGTAAAGTCATGAATAAAGATGGTAGTAAGATCAACCCAAATTATAATAATATGGGGCATCAATAAAAGTATTGGAACTTGGGCTGGAAGCATCTAGATGAATAAATTAGGAAGTGTGACAAGTAAAACGAGAAATAGTTGGTTTTTTTGCAGATTAGGTCAATAAACCAGTCTCTAGGGGTTCAAAGTTGAGAGTGGGCATAGAGAACATGGAAGCAGATTTATCCTTGGATGCCCATAATCAAGTGCAGGCCTTCAAAGTGGAACTGACAATGAAGAGATTGAAAGGAATTTTTATCATTGATAATCCACAGTTTTGGCAATATGTCGACCTGATTTTGGGAGAGGAATTTTTCAAAATAGAGCATGGGTTTAGAAAAAATATCGACATATCCTCAACTTTCTTGGCACGAGGTCTTCAGGTAGAGATGAGGGAGGAAGCCCTATGGGAAATGTCAACATGTGTAAAGACATAGTGGTGTGGAGGGATGATATCCATCATAGGCATGGGAAAATTAAGGGTTGGTCTGAGGTTGGATGAGGGACTTTGGAGATCAATGGAAGGAACTAAAACCAATTTCAAACCATTTATGATTTGGAGCACATCTACAAGAAAATAGATTTGAATTTCAGAGGCCCATGGCGGATGGGAAATGCTAAAGGAAGTGATGTAGGAGCTGGAAGAGGAAAAAAGATAGAAGGAAAAGGAGACTAGGAAGGCCAAGAAGGCTTGAATCAACACAAAAGGAGGCTTAGTTATCCCTGGTGGAGACAACTAACCATGTTTCAAGATGAAGATCATCAAGAAGGAGGTTTGAAGAAGTCCAAAAGAATATAGCTTACGATCAATGCTAGTGAATGTTTCCATTCAAATAACCCTTTTTATTACAAATGGGCTTTGTTTCTAGTATGAAATATGTAGAGTTCAAAATTTTGATTTTTTTCATACCAGGTCTGTAATTATTAGGTATTATAGTAGTTTGGTGGCTATGGTTTCTTTGATTGTGTGCTAATGAGCATGGTTCATCATGTATTTCTTTTGAGAAGGGCTAGTTGGTTTTTGGTATAGGGTTCCAGGTTTGATCATTGCAGACTATTTTGGACAATAATTTATGATATTAAGATTTATTTGTGTAACTTACTTTTTAATTAATAATAAAAAAAATCATATATTATCGATAAAAAAATTTGAATTCAATTTTTAATCAATGTGAATTCTTTTATTTTTACCTACATACGAATAAACACACATTTACATGATTTATCGATGTTCTTGTATGTGAAAGCATTTAATTGCATTCTTTTATCATCATATGTCATCATCACATCCAACCAAACACACTTCCATATCAAAAACACTTCCATATCATTTATAAGAGCACGCAAACAAGAGTTCAATTGGTGCATTGAATTGAATCAAAACACACATAGCCATTCCAAAGCATTTGTGTGTTTAAATATTGTTGTCCTTAATTATTAGCATGGTTATAAAGTAAGTACTTTCCAATATTGAGCTTGGACAATTTGCACCTTAGTAATATGATAACCCTCTAAAGGTACCATTAATACCTCTAATCTTTATGACAAAAACAATAATGAATCAAGAAAATCAAAATGTAAATGTACACAATTATCCATATGAAATCCGTTGGACCTAGGATGAATCTATGCATAAATAAATAATGTATAGTCATATATTTGATTCACTATAAAGTTGACAAGGTATTATGATTCCAAGGCAATACGTACCAAGGGGACGATCATTCTCACCCCTAGTATAAGTGGAACTCAATTCCATATCAAAGTCATCATGTCCAGATTATTTCCAGATCTAATTACTTTTATTATTCCCGTTTACTTTTTTAAAATGAGATTAAGTATTCAATTATTTGGCCACAAGGCTTAATTTCATTCTTTATCTTGTTTTGTGCTTATATGTATGCACATCTAAATTACATTAAATATGTATGATAAAATGACGTATGCATTGAATCTCACATGGATGGTTTCAATTGAGTGCTCTGTATTTATTGAATTATATCATCGTGAAAGGTTTTGCATAAAAGAATGTTGAACATTGTCTATTAACCTTTTGTACTTTCCAAATCCATGGAAATGGGAAAGATAACACGTGGTAAACTTAAAATTCCATATAGAAGACACTTACAAACTTGGCATAATAAATAACTATATCCAAGGTAGATGCAACATTAGAAATAAATGATAAGAACATATTAAATTTTTATTATAAATATATAAATCACCTAATGAAGAAACATTAATAGATGCTACAATGAAGGATAGTCTAGGGTGAAAGAATGCGATAAAAGATAAGTCATGATGTATACATGAACCCTAATCAACATGTATAAGCACACAAAAACCATGCATTAAAGTAAACATAAAAATAGATGATGGTGTCAAAGTTTTATCATGTTTCAAAATTATAATTTTTACTTTAGACATTAAAAATAAATTGTTTTTTGTAGATTGATTGGGTTCACAAAAATATTAAGGAAAGATCAACTTTCCTTGAATTTAATCTAAGCGAATCAAATAAGATACATCTACATCTAAGCAAATAATTAACCTAGATTAATAAATAAATATGTTACATGCTAATTATTTTTGAAACAATAAATACTAAACAACATAATTTAAATTCCATTAAATTAAAGGTAGACATGTCTCTCGTTTGTGGGAGATGATAAACTCTAATCATACACTAAAATTTGTATATCTTGACTTAAAACTTTAATTATGTCAATTTGTAGTCATCTTGACATTAGAAAATTATGTCTACATTGTGGTAGATCAAGTTTGTAGGTTAGAAGTAGACATATACCCATGGAATGTCCAATACTTGAAAAAATAAACTTACAAATGACACGCTTTACCTCCTAATTTTGCTTATCTCCCTTTACTTCCTTTTATATTAAATTCTACAATTTGAAATTTAGATTAGATTTACTATAAATTGATTATGTTACACGTGTGATTCATTTATTTTATATGATACAAATTAAATTATGTATAATACAATCATGGTTTTTGTGGTTGTATATGACCTATATCAAGTTTTCGTACTTTATTATTCTTATTCTTCTATTTAGTTAAAGTGTGTGGTTGAGCTTTGGTCCCATAGTCTTAGTCCTATGTTATTTCTCCTCTATGCTCAAAGTTTAACTTTTCTCCTATGTCTAGGTTAGTTTAGGTTTTTAAATCTTATAGTCTTATAGGCCAAAAAAATATTTTAAATATATGAATTATACTATTACTATATATCATATTCTATGATAAAAAATATTAAATACAAATATAAGATTATTATAATCAAATTAAATTGACATAAATACAATAAATATATAATATTATGATGTCTATTTCCATTTATTTTTATATTGATAATCATTTACAAATACTCTATGTTTCTTTTGAGCAACCACACTAACAATCACCTATGTTATACTAAGGATCACAACTTAGAAATTCACTTATTTAAAAAAACACCTCCACATTGAAGCCAACAATGGAAGACCAAGAGCCACAACTTCGAATTTTATGTTAGATGTCCCTTTGGGATTTGAAATTGGGTCTTCATAATGACAACTCAATATTTCAACTAATTAAGCTCAATATATTAGATTATTTATATTTATTTTTATATGTAATTATATTATGATTATATTTATTGTTGGTATTGACATAGTGTAACGGTTTATTTAGTTATGGTGTTGTGGTTCTTGTCACCAAGGTTCAAATCCCACGAAGGTGTTATTGTTGAGTTCTCATCTTGAGATGAGGTCCCCCTCCCCCACACACACTCTATCTTTTTCACTCTATCTATCATTATATCTCTCTTTCTATCCCTATATCTCCATCTTTCCATCTCTCTCTATCACCCCCTTTTTTTTATTCCTCTCTACTTGACCCCCCTCTCTATGTATGTATCTAATGTATATACACACCCAAACATGCATGCATACATACATACATACATATATGCATACATATGTATGCATGTGTGTGTGTACATATATACATATATGTAGATAGATGTGTACACACACATAAATACATATGTATGTATTTATGTATGCATGTTTATATCTTCTCTCCCTCTACTTCTCTCTATCTCTAAATTTTTGTCTCCCTCTTCCTCTCACTCTATATCCATCTCTACCTACCCTCCCCCCTCCCCCCCCCCCCCCCGCTCATCTCTCTCTCTCTCTCTCTCTCTCTCTCTCTCTCTCTCTCTCTCTCTCTCCACGCCACCCTTCGTCTCTACATTGTTATTATCTCTCCATATCTCTCTATCCCTATATCTCTCTCTGTTGATTGAAATCAACTACGATACAAATGCATGCAAAGAACATACCAACATTTTCCCTAACTACCTTCCACACCTCTTCAACATGCTCATTGCACACCAAGATGCGTTTACTATTTTATTTTTATTTTTTAAAGTTGATAGAAAAAAAAAACTTAACCTTTCATCTCCTCTTAAAATCATTTCTTATTTAAAATATCTCTTTATTAAAATTAACTTCTTTGTATTATTATTTTATCTTACCTTTTTAAGTCAATTAAAAAAAAGGTTCACCCTACCCCACATAACATCATCTCCTCTTAAACCTTTCTTATTAAAAAATCCAATATATTAATATTAATTTCTTGTATGTAGATAGATAGATAGTTAACCCTACCCCATATAACATTCTTTATGTTAAAGACAAGGGAACAAGTTAGTTAACCCTACCTCACATAACATTCTCTATGTTAAAGTCAAGGGAAAAGTCAGTTAACCCTACCCCACATAACATTCTGTGTGTTAAAGTCAAGGGAAAAGTTAGTTAACCCGACCCCACACACCATGCCTGTAATTTTTTCTTCATGGAAAACAAGTGTAAACCTCTTTGAACAGTTCATTAAATATTACCCAAACATAAGGACAGCCATGCATAAACCTTCCCCTGATCATTAACAATACTGAAACATGTAGCAATTCCGAATTCCGTGATCAATTTCATCGGAGAAACTGCAAGACAATGAGGCGGAGGTTTTCTGCAACAGAGGAAGCCATTAATGACGGTGTTGAAGAGGTGGAGGAAAGCGTAAAGAAGAAGCAGGGCGCAGGTGTGAGGGTATGGCTGTTGCTCGACGAGCACGGCAATGCGCGGGTGATGGAGGTCGGAAAACATGCGATCATGCGCCGCACTGGCCTCCCTGCTCGTGATCTGCGTGCTTTGGATCCTCTGCTTTCTTATCCTTCTTCTATTCTTGGCCGGGAGCGAGCAATAGTGATCAATTTGGAGCATGTTAAGGCAATTATCACTGCGCATGAAATTCTTCTGTTAAATTCGAAGGATCCTGCCGTAGCGCCCTTCGCTGCGCAACTCCAGAGCCGCTTGCCTCAGCTGTCCTCTACCCCTACACAACAGGTGTGAGAGCCTTACCTTTTTTGTGATACTCTAAGACAAGTTGTGCTTTACTGTGGAATCCTCTATTTTACTCTTAAGTATTACTAATAATATGAAAAATTAGGCTCTTCATATCAAATACATACAACTTATAGTTAGTTTATCAGTCATGATAACTTGTACAATCTAATTAGCCTTGTACCAACCTAACAACACAATTATGTCATCACAATCAAGGAAATGAATAGAAATTTTGCATTCGCTAACAAATTTTTTATCTTTAAATTATATTGTTATCTAATGAATCTATAATGATTGAAAATAGATATAAATGTTTATTTGATTCTTGAATTTTAAATTGTAGATGAAGTTCTTTCTAGGTGTTTTATGGTAGCTGATTTCACAACCTCCGTCATAGTAAGATATTCTTCTTTTATGTATCTCATTATGATAATAGAGAGCTATCTTGCTGCTTACTCCACTACAAGTGACTCAAAACAAAGAGATTTAGCAAAGAACACCATGCAAAAAAATAGGGATTTAGAATTTTACTATAAAGATCTAGGAAATAATGATTTAGGCTGTTTGTATACATTAATAATAATGTTGTAATATGTTGTGCTAGCAATTTGATGTCTAGGAAACCACTTGTTGATTAAAATTATTTCGTTAACAACACCAATACAAATCTTAGAGTGATGTGAACAAACCACCTTTCATGACCTTCAATGCAATGAACTCTTCAAGCATTTGCGGCTTATAAATAAAGTGAAGAGGCATCAACTATCAAGGGACACCAAGAGGGCATATAGTGTCATATATAACATAAATCAAGTAAAAAAGTTTTATGGATCTTTGTTCAGAGTAGAGGAACTAAGATAAAATACACATGCTAATGGGCCACAAAGGATCCATTGATCTATCCAACCTAAATCATGGCATCTCCACTTCTTTACTACGCAAAATGGATAAGTCTCTTTGTAATATACACATTTATAATAATTGTAACTTAAATAAACTTATCCTTTCACTTTTTATGGCATCAAACTAGAGAAGAAAATGTAGCCAAACAAGGTAGATGGGTCATGAATTCATAGATGTACAATTGTGCAATGTCCCTTGCTAATCAACATAATCAAATTTAGAACTCTTTTGAACTTTATCAAAATTTACAAACAATAGAAACATACAAATCAAACAAACTAGGATATCCATCGATATGCACTGAACTTGAACAAAATCTTCAAGAAATTGTTACTAAATGATTTTAATAGATTACCAATATGAAATTACATCAATTTTGTTATTCAATATTGCAGCCAATAACAATAAACATCCACTGCAACTTAACTGAAAAAAAGACCAAATTTGAAACAAAAATACAATTGGAGGAAAGACTACTACCAAGCAAACTAACTAAACTTCACACCAAAGTTCTCATTGAAAGAATACATGAAAATAAGCACAAATAGTAGCAAATCCACAACCTCAAGATTACCATAAACTCCTACAAACTTAGATTTTATTAAAAACCCAAAGACGCCACAAAATAGCGTTAAAATATCCTACAACATAAAGTAAGTAACTAAAAGGGAAATGAAATATTTGTTCAGTACATGGATAGTTCCTTAATGCAACTACACTTTGGTAATCCTCTGCCTCTCGTTCTTAGATCATCTAGAAACCTTGAAAGTCTCATTCTACAATCTCTTTCTCCACTAGTTTGATAACCATTGAAGAACAACAAAATCTTGGTTAGCAAAACAACAAGTGAATAACAAAACTTTGAGACAAAACCATGCATAAATAAAACCACATTCAAACCCCTAGCTTGGGAACCCAATCCCATCCCCAATGAAATAAATTTTGCATGTAAGTCCTTTTGCCAAGTGAATCTAAACTTTTACTACTCTTAATGAAATGTCAACTCACCAAACTATTAATTACCAGTAAAAGTCAACAAAAATAGGTCATGTTGAAGCTTCACAAATCCCCACACGAAAAAGAGGGAGACTATTAAATTAAATATATTTTGTGATGAAAATAAATCCATAACTTAGCCCAAGTTGTTATATTTAATAATATTTCTCAAACCATCAAATGATTTTGATTTGTTATTTTAGGACAACTGACTTACCATTTTTAGTAAATCACTATTTTTAGAAAGGGGACATGACAAGTTCTCCCTCCCAAATATTTCTTGTCCTCAAGCAATGGAGATAAAGATTATCAAGTATCTTTGACCCTTCCCAAGTTGCATCTTCAATTGGGAAATCCTTCCATTTGATCGAATACTCTATAATGCTTATGTTCCTTAACCTCTTTACGCTTGTTTTTAACACCTCCTTAGGAATTAAAATCAACCTTCCTTTATAATCTAATGGTGACCTAAATCAGGTGAAGCTCCAATTCCTTAACCTCTTTACGCTTGTTTTTAACACCTCCTTAGGAATTAAAATCAACCTTCCTTTATAATCTAATGGTGACCTAAACCAGGTGAAGCTCCAATTTTTTGTCTAACGACCTTCCTAAGACACGAGACATGAAAAATATTATGAATCTTGCAATTTGATGGAAGTTCCAACTCATAAGGTACCTCCCTTATCTTTTTGGTAATTCTAGAAAATCCATAATATTTGGGTTTGAGTTTCTCATCCCAATGAATGTTTTCAATGAACTTTGTTTATAAGTCCACAATCTAACAAAAGCCAAGTTCCCTACCTCAAAAACTCTTTTTGTTCTCGTCTTGTCCTCATACATCTTTTGTTGATATTGTGAATGATGCAAGTTGTTCTTAAGAGATCTCAAAATATCCTAACTTTGTTTAATGAAGTTGCTAGTTGCAAATACTCTACTATATGAGTTGTAGATCAACAAGAGAAAGCTCATCATAACCATAGAGATCTTGAAAAGGAGGCATACTAATGGACATATGATGTGAAGTATTGTAACAATACTCTCCTAAATGCAACCATTTCACCCTAAGCACCTTGCCAAATTGAGACATATTTTCTAAAATATCCTTTTATCCATTTGTTGACTATCTATGTTTGTCCATTTGTATGTGGGTGATATCTTCTACTAGGTGTGAGCTCAAATTCTATCAAAAGAAAGAGTTTCTTCAAAAAAGATCCAAGAAATATACTATCTTTGTGACTGAAAATACTCTCGGTCAAACCATGTAGTCTAAAAATTTCCTTGAAAAACAAATCTACTACTTGTGATGCCTTGAATTCAAATGTGAGGGAAAGAGATGTGTATATTTTTTCAATGTATCAACCACTACATATATGAATCTTTACCTTGATCCTTAGGTAATCATATGATGAAGTGCATAAATATGTTTTCCTACTTTTTCTCAATTATTAGGAGTGGTTGAAGTAGCCCTAGAGGAAAAAATTATTCACTCGTATTTTATTGGTAAGTTCTAAACTCTTTGATGTGTTCAAGAGAACATCATCTTTCATGCCCTTCCAATCAAATCTCTCTCATATCTAACTGAAGGTTTATAATACCCTTGATGACTAGCCAATGGGATATCATGGAAAGCTCTCAATATCTTCTCCTTAACTTTGGATACATGTACCAAGAATATCATGTTCTTGTAGTAAACCAGTCCATGAATAATAGTGTACCTGCCATCCTCCATGAACTCATCTAAAACATTTGAAGTAATTGAATCATTGGCATATTCTAAAATCATGGAAATATTCCAATTAGCAAAATTAGTGGATAAAGAACATAGTGCGGGAATCCTAGAAAGAGCATCATCCATTACATTTTTTGTTCCTTTCATATACTCAATCTCAAAATCATATTCTTACAATTTACTTACCCAGTTCTTTTGGAAATCATTTAAATCCCATCAAGATTAATTAATCAATTTTTTTAGATCCCTACAACTTCACAAATGGTGCGTGAAGATCAGAGGCACACAAAGAAGGAGCGAGGAGTAGAGGGGTATAGATCAATGGTGCAAGGATTAGAGGAGACAAAGATGGAACAAAGGTGCCTAGAATAAGAAATGCCTCTAGAATGGAAAGAAGATCATAGAAGGATGGGATGAAGTAATGGATCACAAAGCACCATTGGATGAATTTTGTGCAAAGATTAGCAAAGAATGACATGCTTATGGGGGAAGTTCGATCAATTAATAGACTCTAATAACATACCACAATGAGTGTTTGAGAAAGGAAAATGGGTGGATAGATGTAGAGCATGAATGCTAGCAATAGGTTTGAGACATAATTGGTGGCCTTCACAAAATTTGGGAGGCACAAGGCCAAAGTGCGGGGCATTTCAAAATTGAATCACTAACCAAGGAGGATGGAAGAGGAATCCTTGAAGAGGTTGTGGTGGTTTGTAACATGAAAATCTAAATTTTGAACAACGGTGGTATGGAAAATTTTGGCGCGAACACATTAGTGAACTAGTGACAAAAAAGTCCCTAACAATCCTCTAGGATGAACAAGCAATCCATGAAAATACAAAGTTGTTGTGCCCCAGGAAAATGAATTGCATACAAGTGTGCAAAACTAGTCGGGTAATTCCTCTCAAGGAAATTCGAATTTGAATTTGAGTATTCTCATTTTTTTAACACAAATATAGAATTAGAAAAGAAATAGAAAGATACAAGGATGTAGGTTTGATCCTTAAATGGGGAGGGGTAGGTCGATAATAGGAAAATGCATGATTGGTGAGTTTCAAAATGGGGAGATCAAATACTACTACATGTCCTACCAAATAATTTCTTCATGGTAGTTTTACCCTTAGACAAGGAGCGACAGGTTGCTATAGACCATGACCCATACTTTATTGAGGGTCTGAGAATGCACATGGAGAAGTGGATACCTAATTTTGACCCTTGGAGATAGGAGATAAAATAGAAACCATTATGGGCCTAGTTATAAAACTTGCCTATAGAATATTGGGAAGAAGAAAGCTTAGTAGAAATTGGGTAGAACATCAGTAACCTTCAACAGATGGAGGGAATCTTGACTGATATAGAAAGAAGAAATTATGCGAGGATTTGTCTCAATGTTCATCCATCTTTTCCAATCCCTCGAGAGATTAAAATACACACCGAATGTGGCATTTGGAAATAGAATGTTGAAAGAGAAGACCACATGATCATATGTCCTAAGTGTAACTCAAATGAGTGTGATGATGTGCTTTTCCAACCAATGCGTGTAGAATTTAATTCAACAAGGATAATACAAATGTTGTAAAAGAAATCAAGAACAAAAATAATGAGATTCATCCTCTCAAAGATGACACAACATGAGATAGTGACAAGGATCAACAAAATCCAAAAAATATAATGGACTTAGAAATAGGAAACCCTCAAAATTAAGCAACTGAAAAAAATGGTGTAGTATAGAGTGCTTCGGAATATAAAAGGATATAGGATGCACACCTAAATACTCAAGATGAAATGCCCTATCAAACCATCTCTAAACTAGAAAATGTGCAACAAGATCTGATTGGGACAACTACATTAGAATTGGAGAGAATTGGATTATCCAATTATAATCTATAGGTCACAAATGCACCTAACGCAAAGGAAGGAGAGGCACAACTTGAAATGGACCTGATTTATTTATTGAAGAAGCATTAGAGTTTGAAGAGGAAGAAGAAAGGGAAGATGTTGACATTGCTTTCATGGAAGAAAGAATGTTGCAGAAATCAGTATCAAATCTGAAAAAAGCTAACATAAATAAGCAAAAGATTGGACCTAAATCCAACAATCCCAAATTGGATATTGTTGTGAGTGGAACAGGACACAAAAAAATAAGATTAGGGAAGGACATTATCCTTCCTAGTGGGAAATGAGATGTCTAACTTGGAATGTTAGGGGCTTAAAAACCCATAACAAATGGCACTTTTTCAAGTGTCAAATAGATCAGGCTAGGGTAGATATAGTACTCTTGTAAGAAAAAAAATGGGATAACAATGATAGTTCTTAGAGAATGAACATTTGGAGGCAATGGTCGGGTTGTATTGTTAAGGTGGATGGTGCTTCAGGAGGGATGGGAGTTTTATGGGCTCCTTTGAAGGTGGATGGAATAGTCACTAAGGAGAAGAAAAAATGGATGATGAGGAGGTTCAAGATACTATAGAGAAATACATCTTTGTATATAATTAATGTATATGGCCCCATAGCCATGCAAGATATGAGATAATTATGGACATAACTCACAAGAGTACTAGAGAATTGAAACCAAGAGAGAATCATCTTGGAGGGAGAATTTAATGCTACCCTAAAAAATGAAGAAAAAAGAGGTGGATTGACTACCATAACTAACACTATGAGATTTTCAATTCTTTGTTGACAAAAATCATCTAATCAACATTAAAACAAAGAATGGGACATTTGCATGGACCAACTGGAGGAAAGACTTTACCATTATAGCTGAAAGAATTGATAGATTTATAATATCTAGTGTTTGGGACCACTAGTAAATTTTAGCCTATTTTTTGATGAGGATTAGTCAATTATTAGATGCCCATTGGTCGGCTAATCGACTATAATGGCTGTCAGAGTTTTTTAGTCAATATTATGATACATCAAGTGTCCGTTGAAATTGCGATGTTAAAAGTGGTTGAATTATCGGCGGAGATGACGTCGAAATCATTGCTTCAACCTGGAAGAATTTCCTGTTATATCGTTATTATGTTGGTTGAAAGTACAACATATAATCATCGTAATAAACGTTGATTGTATAGCTTTCTCGTCGATCCGCTTATTCTTTGTTGGTCGAAAAAGCGATGGATAATTTAATTTTGTAAAAAAAAATATATTGATTATCAAATTAAGCACAACAATATTATGTCGCTATTGTTTACTATTTGGGAAAGGCTTTCTCAGACTACCACTCTCAACCACCCGCCATTTCCACCTTAGCATTCCCATTTCTTGGGGATACTTCTCACCGCATATGACAAGGTAGAGCTCTTTTATAGACATAGGTTATTGAATCATTATCTCTGCATTGGTACTCAATCTGGAAACCCTTGTATGTATATAGCCACTCTAGCAATCTCCACATCTGGAAAATCTCCACAAAAGTCCCTTCTGGCCTCCACTGCATATACGTCTTCTCAGAATCTAAAAACTTCAGCCCATCATTGATTCTCATCAATGTACCAATTTGGATAGTAAGTCTAATTTAATTTGTCTGTGGACTAAGACCTTAAATTATTGAGCTTCTCTTTGTTTCGAGAAGAGTATAACATTCTCTACTTAACAGGGCCAACACGTGAAGGTGGAAGCTCATATGGCCCCTCCTAGGAGCCTCTTATGACCCTTTACGACATTTTAAGACCTCTAAGATGTATTCTTAGAGATCATAAACGGTCGTAAAGGGTCATAAGGGGTCCTGGGACACAACAACTGAGAAACATAATTGTAGGCATCATGGTCACAATTTTTTGGAGACAATGTAATTGAGTTGTATACCCAGACGATGGAGAGAAACTCCCGCACCTCTGATTCCAAGTTGACTACATCTGTTGCTCATGAATACAAGGTCCTCCAATAGATGTATTCAACTTGGAATCGGGGGTGTAGAAGTTTCTCTCCATCGCTTGGGTACACAACTCAATTACGTTGTCTCCAAAAGATTGTGACTATGATGCCTACAATTATGTTTCTCAACTATTGTGAAATCTAAATTTATGTTTCTCAACTGTCGTGTTTATGTGCATGTTTTTTATGTGTTTTGGATAGTAAGTCTAATTTAATTTGTTCGTGGACTAAGACCTTAAATCATGTAATGAGGAGGCTTAGAACACTAGTATATGCAAATTTCATTATTTAATAATAAAAATCTATTAAAATGTTTATACCTTCTCTCATTTGCTGGTGTAATTCCTCTTTGAGTATCCCCTTTCTCCTTTGCATCCAAAATGAACTCATTCCAATCCCTCACTGGAATAAAGGGAGGACGCTCAAACTTTAGTGAGACTTCAAACTTTAGGGAGGACGTAGATTACGTTCAATGCATTATTTACATTTGTAAATCAACGTTGCGTACAAATCTATGGACAGTGCATGGTACGAAGCCTCGCTCAAGCTTTAAAATCCCTCAATGGAATAAAGGGAGGATGCTCAAACTTTAGCGAGACTTCATACCACGCAGCGTTCGTAGATTACGTTCAATGCATTATTTACATTCGTAAATCAGTGCTGCATACAAATCTACAGATGGTGCGTGGTACGAAGCCTCACTCAAGCTTGAAAATGATAGTCAATCCATAGTCAAGGTCAAGGAACAAATGGAATAACCAAGAAAACACTATATGTTAAATCATGTGATTGATAGCAGATTGGGGCTCACCTTAGCCATAAACATGAAGAATTATTCTAAAAAAAGATGTAAACCATATATATGTGCACTTGAGGCAAAGAGAAGTTACTCCATATCCATATTAAAATATTAGTTAAAATATGAAAATACTAAACTAACTAATTCCTAAGTTCATCTCTGCATATGGTCGCAACAAAGATATGCAATTACAATACAGAGAAGGCACCGTAAAAATATAATTTCAGAATTTGACCTAGCCTGACACGTTTTGCACTCAAATCCTTCATTGCAGATAAGTGGAGATGGGTGGATAGATGCAGATGAGTTGTCATCGACCCAACTAAAGTATCTGCAGCCATTATTTCCTTGTGATGCCCAGTCTACATTAGTTCTTATATTATAATGAATAGTATTTACATTAGAAACATTAAATATATACACACTAGCAACCTTTTTTCTATTTGGGTAGCACCAAAATGGTCGTTCAGGGTTGTTCGGTGTTTGTGAAGTCTTCAACACACAATGCCCACCACCACATTGACAGTTTGGCACATTAACAAGAGTCATCGAGCCTATATCAATACAACACCACACCATTGTTACTACATTTATTATTTTTATATAATTATTTTTATATGAAATACACCAAGGAGTACCATCAGAAATATTAACCATTTACAATAATGAAAAGTAAACCTAAATCAAATAGCTGATTTTGTTATCAGCATGTGTAGTCTCTGTGTATATGAAAAATGAAAGAAATATGGTGCTGAAATAAAATAGTGAACAAAATAGTATTCCATATATAGAGTGATTGAAATATACCATCAAAAGAAGGTGACAAAATCTTGTCACAAAGCATAGACATAGGAAATCAAAAAGGGACAAAAGACAAGAAATAAGAAAAATCATTACGACTATAGAAAATTCATTTATACTATAATAAAAAAAAGAAACACTCTTTGTCAACAATTTTCAATATCATTAGGACTATAGAAAAATAATTTAGACTATACAAAATCAAATTTTAGAAATGGATGGTTCCGATGCTTTTCCATTATAACAATTGAGCATTCATCATTTGGTATTGTGTATTCCATTTAAGTATGTCAACAATATTCAAAATCTTGTCACCAAGCACAGACAAGAAATAAGAAAAATCATTAGGACTATAGAAAAATCAAGTTCTAGAAATGGACGGTTTTGATATTGCTTTGCCATTACAACAATTGAGCATTCATCATTTGGTACTTCTTGGTGTATTCCATTTAAGCTTTTCAGTTTCTGTGTTTATGTGCATGTTCTTTATGTGTTTGGCTTCTCTCCCTTGCAAGGGATACATCGATAGGTAATTGATTTGAAAGCATAATGATTTGAAAGTCTTTTTCAAGATAGGCATAATCATCCCACCAACCTTAATTAGCAACATTTGTGATATATGTCAAGTACTTATAATCATTATGCCCAACAAACATAGACTTAGTAGTAAAAGCATGTCCTTTGGTTTACTAGTTTGCTTATAATCAGTATGTCCTTTGGTTTACTAGTTTAATCTGGTTTAAGAATGGTTTGTTTCATGTTTGAATGTACCATTGAATGTACCATGTTTAGATGTGGAGGGACAGTGCCCTTGATAAGAATCACTTTACCTGAAGTTGCGCCATGTTCGTAATTTCCAAGCTATGTCCATTTGACTAATTCTCCAAATTTTGGTTGCACTCCTTGCATTGGTTGACATTTTCCTAATTATAGGGTTTGAATTTCACAACAAAAGGAAATCAATACTAAGATGAAATTTTGGTATGTAGGATCTGCATTGCCTATATACATTTGTGACCAAAGATATGGATTGATCTACAGTGCCTCCAAAGCTTCTACTCAAAAGAATCTTCTCACCACTCATGACTCTTCAAATTCTCTTGTTTCCTTCAGACCTCCAAACATGTGTACTATGAATTTCCCTCCAACAAATGGACTTGTGATGATTTTCACAATAGTACATGTGTTGGAGGAAAGTTCACAGTACTGCTTAGGCAAATCTGAATGCGAAGTAAAAAATATAATATGTATGAGAAGGACAATTCATGATGGCTACTCTAATACATATATTGTTCACAAAGGAAAAGAGAAATTTTAGTTAATACCACTGACTTGCAGGGATAAAGACAAGATAATAATGTGTTTTGGTGATACTATTCCTCTTCATAAGCAAGGAAACATTGCAGGTGATACAGGTTGGTATGGGCAGCAAGCATACACACATGGATTGACTAGGACAATGTTGAACAATCCTAGAAATGCAGACTTTTGGGATTTGAACTATGTTCAAATAGGTACAGTCAAGTGTCCTATTGAAGTGCGGCCAGTAAACAACCATCTTCAGGTAAAGTGATACCTATGCTAAAACTGAGAATTTCACCTCTTACCCCTCACTTGTAGTTGTTCCTTTAAGGGAAGATTGTAGGGCCCAAATGATAGCCTTCAATTATATGTACTAAGTGTTACAATGGAAATGTAGGTCTATATGGATGAGGTGTGTATCCTTGATCACAACCTCTTCCTTGCTTGGAACGTATAGGCCTGATCTGAAGAAATCAGCAAATAAAAACTAACATGCAAAATGTTAAATTGAATGACATTTTATTATAGAGATAAATGTGTTGTCTAGATTACTCCACTCTACATTTATGTTTTCATTATCTTACATTCAAGGAACCATGAGAGGCTATGCATTTGGAAAAAAAGGGTTTTACCGTCATGACTTCATGTTGTGTGCATCTAGAATGGATATTTAACTAACAATGCATGGTCTAATGATTTATTACTTCTCCCATCAATGATCTTGCATTCACTATGTTGAAACATATATTCACACTTCTGATAGAGGCATCAGTTGTTTAGTGTTATGCTTTTCTTTAAGATATTGCATCTGTTGTCTTCAAGGGATTATTCATGGTTTTGATGTTCACAAGGAGATACATCTTTTGTTTTGTGAAAATAAAATCTCTACTATTTTGAGGAGGATTTCTAAGAGTTTTGAATTCTTAGATCTCTGGCAGTCATGGTAAGTGACAAAAGCACTCTTGTGAAGAACAGTGACAGTCACTGTAAAAGAGAAGAGCAGGCAATGATACTATGTAGAGCACATGATCCACCACATTCAAAGTAACTTCCAAGAATGTATGTCAAAGCAAAGAGTAGACATAGATGATAAGGCAGAGAATGGCATTGTCTACAAAAGTAGAGAGAAAAGGCCAAAATTCAAAGATGACTATTAGAGGAGACACTAGCTAAATGGGAGGGCATTCAACATGCATCAAAAGCAGCGGTATACATTGCAAATGGAAAAGATAATGTTGATGAAGTTGGAATGGCACTTTTAGAGTGTCATAGAGTTCCTCATGACAGTGAGCACAAAAGATGATCAGTCATGTGAAGGAATAGTAAGAACGAAAGAAAAAAATGCATCCAAGAGTCTTGAGAAGTGATTATCAAAAGGATGTCAATAAAGGGTGATCAAATTTGTAAGCAAAGATTAGTCCCAATGACAAACAACACTTTTGAGTTCTTAGTTATAGACAAGGTTGACTGTCAAATAGGCTTGATGAGGTGACGATAAGTGTAACAATTCATGATTTAAAAAGATGCCAAAACAATGTGGATAAGAAATGTTTAAAGAAAGTTCTTCTTCAATGCTTATCCACTGTCACAGTGGTATAAAGTGATAAAAAATAATGATTCATATGGTTTATGATAAGTCACAAAGACACTCTTATAATAGTCATCAAGAGATAATAGAGGGCATGCATGCATGATTGCAAAGCACAATGAATAAATAACAAGCACTGTTATGAAGGCTCATAGCCACAGTAAGGAATGACGTCATAAAAATCAAAAGAGGGACAGTTTCTAAAAGGTAGTGATATTCAAAGATTGAAATGAGGGTACTATATCATGACAAAGATGCAAGAATTAATATATTTTCATGAATGTGAAGGTGCGGTGATCAACAATGCCATAAAGAGACTATTGTTAGTGTTTCTACAAAATAGAATGACAGTGTTGTGAAAGAAAAGATTCATGTTCAAGAAGAGTGCCTCAAAATAATGTTATTCAATGCTTGAGGGATGATATTTACTACTTTCATAATGACTACATGATGAAAAGATGGTCAGATTAAAAGATGTAAATCTTACCCACTGATATGAAAGTCAGCTACAGGGCCATAGTGTATGTAATGAGAGGTGTCATATTGTCTTTCAAAGAGCAGAGTAAAAGCTGGCAGTAGCATCAAGAGGTGCATGTTTTGTACAAATTTTTAGACCATGGAATGAAGAGCATGAGGCTATCATCACATCAATCCTTATGAGTTGTGAGATAAAAAAAGATTGAAGGCATTAAATCTTACAACGAAGCAATGTCCAGTGTAATGAAAGAAATGGAAAACCATACCAAGCATGAGGAATCATGGTGACTGTGTATAAAGGAGTAGTAGTGGTAAAGAGAACAATTAGAGCAGCGATTTAATGGTCAATATAAGATATAGAGATGTTTTCAAGAGGAGATGCAATGATATGTATTTTGTTTCTAATGATGTGTCCACTACCACAAGACAATTTTGCAATCATGGATAATAGAACTCTGGTGCAATATACACCAACAGTCTTGTAGGGAAGATATAAGTCATGAAAGGACCTCACTATGATGGATAAGAGAATAGGACAACACTGTGACTGAGTCTCAGTGAAAGAGATCATCCAATAGCTAGTAGCAGTAGTCAAGATGTGCTCAAGATGTGAAATCAGTAACTATGAGGAGAGGCAATGTTATATCCACTATTATAAAGTACGGGTAAGGCTTATAAATAATGATTTTGGACTCCATAAAATATTACAGTTTGAACTATAAAAATATAGACAAAATCCTTAGAAATCCCTTAAGGGAACATTACAGAAGTACCTGAGCATTTAAATTTGATAGCTATATTGCATAGTCCTAACACGGGACATTACAAAAACCCTTTGATTCGGTCATTGCCAATGTAGAACACAATGTATGGATTCTTCGTGCATACAATCATTGAACCAGAGACCAAAACAGGGCTCGGAGATATGGATGTCAATGTAGTACAAAGAGATGAAAAAAATACATTTGATATTTTCATATGATTTCCCTCTATGACTATTTGGTTTTTCTGAATGTTTCCATTCACTGATTTGCAATTTATTTTGTTTAGACTTGCTTGTTCGTTATTACAATCTACTACCCAAATGGTTTTCGGGAACGAGCACGTTCTTTAATATGTGAACGGTGGTGGAACTCGATAGTTATTTCTTGGCTTCAATTCTTTGATGATAGAATACCTACAGTGAAATGGGGCTAATAGATGTATCAGGTTCTTAAGTTTTAACAGAGAATATATCTTGTTTATGTGTTTAGGTTTGCCTAGTCTCGATTGGAAGATGATGACAGTCGTATTCAAAGGAGACCGAGTTGGAACACTGGCAGAACTATTCAGAATGGTCTCTGAATGACGATGTATGTTGTTGTCGGCATTTGGAGGTAGGAAGAGGTGACTATCACATATATGTCAGTTCTTATAGTGTCAACAAACCCATGTCATGTATCAACAGTGATGTTGAAAGAAAACCGAGAAGGGGTTGTTTGTGTTTACAGATTCAGGTGATATCAAAGACTCTTATGATTGTACTCATCCTTTGAAAATAGAAACGGGGAAAGGCATAATAAATGTGTGTACACAGTGTCAGTCCTGTAAGTTGAAAGAATTTGAACCGGGTCCAGGAAGACCTGCAAGGCATGAACAAACAGTGACTACAAATTTTTGAACCCTAGAAATGCTACAAATTGAATGCAAAAAAATATAAATGCAGCACGAACTTTTTCAAAGATTAAAAAACTAGAAATGAGTGTATTTGTCACAGATGAAGAGTGGTTCTTACAGGTGGAGTCAAGGCTAGGTGATGCATAGGTGGTGGATCAACATAAAATCCCTTTTCTTTCACCTCTGCTTTGCCGTGCGCGGAATATAAAATGAAATCCCTATGTTTTTTTTTAGGTTATATTCCTGTGTTGGTCAGAATTTTGACAACCTGTCATGGTTGTCAAAATTATGACCAACACGGGAATGGATTTAAAAAAATCAAATTTTTCCTTCTATAAACTGACCAAGGAAGACCATTTTAATGCTTGGTCGGAAATGTTGGTCTAAAAAGTGGGTCTAATGTACTAGTGAACCAAAATATGGGAATACATGAAGAAAAGATTCTACCCTACACAAGATCATATCATTACCCTATCGAGTTATCTATCCACCTAAAGAATCAACCGAATGGTACCCCATTCAAGTTTGAAAATATGTGGCTAAGGGAATCGTCTTTGATGATCTTTATGAAGCAGTGATGGGATGAGGTAGATGTAGGAAACAATTATAAACTATATGAAGTGAGCAAGGAACTCAAGCATGTGAAAATAAGCTAAAGGATTGAAATTAGGAAACATTCAAAAACATCTTTGCAGAAAGAGAGGGTGGAAATAGAACTAGGAAACATCAATGAAATAATTATTGTTAGGGAAATGAGAGTTGAGGAGTATGAGGCATAAAAAGAACTAAAGCAAGATCTAAAACAACTACAAGCAAGAGAAGAATGCTATTGGAGGAAAAAATTGAGGTAAATCTGGCTCAAAGAAGGGGACAAAAATACCAAATTCTTCCACAATACAATATTTGAAAACACAAATAGGAAAAGAGTGGTAGAAATAATGAAACTTGATGGAAGTATTGTAGAATATATATAAGAGGTAAATGTAGAAGAAGTAAGCTACTTTGAGGAAGTTTTAAATAGACAAACACAAACACACCATGTAGAAAGGGAGGATATACTAAAAAAATTCTGACACTAATAAAATAGGATGTTGTACAAAGAAACCACCAAAGAGGAAGGAAAAGTTATTGTATTCCAATTGAATCCAGACAAGGCTCTAGGGCTTGAAGGTTTCTTGATCATTTTATTTCAACATTTTGGGGATGTTGTAGGATAATTTGTAACTATAACAACTAAGGAATCTAGGAGAAAGAAGATCATGCCTAGTGAAACTAACCACACTTTTTTAGCCCTCATACCCAAAAAGAAGAAGGCATAGATAATGGATGAGTACTGACCTATTTCCCTATGCAATATGACATATAAAATTATAACCAAGATTGTCACAAATAGGCTAAAAGCAATATTAAGACATATAATCTTAGTAGAACAAAGTGGGTTCTCCCCGGGTAGATCAATTGTAGAGGGAATAACAATTTCTCATGAAGCAATACATAACTAGAAAGTTGAGAAAGGCCTCCATGATTGTTAATGTTTACCGGTTATTGAGAGGGGGGATGAATCAATAAATGCTCCTACTTTTGTGTAATTCTCATCTTTTTACTGTCCTTATGGATAAATAGAATATAACAGTCATTCATAAGCATAAACAGAATCACATAGATTAACACACGTATTTATACGTGGAAACCCTCGGTTAGAAGGAAAAAACCACGATGAGATAGAGCTCACAACTTTTTACTAGTACCAAATGAAGGTGCCATGTTAGGAGCTTACAAAGCACTAGTTAAGGTGCTACCCGATTAAGGTATTTTACAAAAGATCGGTTAAGATCTAAACCCTGTTAAGAGTTGCCTGGTTACAGGACTTTGAACACCATCAAAGATGTCACCCTATTAGAGGATTTTTACAGTGAACCGATTAGGTTCACCCTGATAGAGGGATTTCAATATGCTTTTAACACTTAATAAAAGTAGTGATCTATTATGACACTAATTGTCTAATTAGATCATACCTGTAGATCTCTTCCTCGGTTTGTCTGGCTGTTGATCTTTCTTTCTTACTTCACCTCTGTGCTTGTAGCACTCCTCAAAAGATATCTCTTCTCTTCTCTGTGAAACATCCAACTATCAACAACAGCAACACCATATCTTTCTTCCTATGCTCTATATTTATACAAGAGTGAACCTCTTGACTCATAGAACCGCCAGGGAGTAAAATTAACCATAAATTATGCAACGCTTCAAAACTGTGCATTGTGATCTAGAGTTTACCTTGAGATCATCCGTAGAGTTAAAGCTAACTTTTGTTAAAAATCTAACTCCACTTCTGAGCAGTGGATGTCTCGTATAATCAGGCTTTTAACTCAAACTATAACTCAGACTGATCCACAAAATCTGGATCGGATCTATCTTGCAGTTAGATCGGTCTACCCTTATACTCAGTTTATCCTTGTATGCTTCATAAGACCGGTACTGAGTACTTGGTTTGGTCTACCGGTGCATCTATCGAAATAGTCAACCGGTGCATACACTTTGTTCTCCATCTACTGGTGTTTACTGAGTAATGTGAGTGATCGGTGACCCTTTACTAGTGTGAATGGGGTTTGTGAAATACACTAATGACAACTCATATTGCTAACAATCTTCCCCTTTGTCATTGGTGGAAAAACTATACACAAACTTCACTCACTTACCAATCATAGTGCCTTGTATCAGTAGAACACTACTTCCCCTGACTGAGTGCTCCAGAACTCAAGTTCTGCATTGTCCTGTTCTTTGTTGCCTTTGCACTAATCATGTCTGCTCCTCATTCCTCTGTATCTCATTCATCTTCCCCTTTTTTCCACCATTGGACAAACGGTTAAGGTATTTTAATAAGATTACATTTGTAGCATTGTGAAGATGTCCTTATAGATGTTCTTTGCAGAATGTAGGAAAGGTGCCCATTAACCAGTTATATTTTCAATGTTCTTTTGGGCCGTTTTTAGAGAAACAATAATGGTTTCCATATCTTCTACAATTTTGTAGTTTGGTTATTTGATCAGAGCATCTATAGAAATAGATGTTTGATGCATGATATCCAGTGTTGGGGCCAGAAGCATCTGAAATCCTATGACATCTTGGATTCTCTTATTCTCTTCTTCAGTTGTCTTCCTCGGGACTAGAGCAAGACTAGTCATTTCTCTGTTGAAGGTTGTCGCAGTTTTATTTTTGATGTCAAATTGTGTTGACAAAGCTCTTATGTCTTTTGAGATCTTTGCAGCTTTTTCAGTTAAATCTTGCAAGAAAATCTCAAAATTTGAAGTTCTGCTCATCAGACCTCCTGCAACTTGTGTTTGTTGTTGAAGAACTTTTAAGTTGTCTGACAGAGTAGCCTTTGTATCTGCAACCTGTTTATTAAGAATCTCCACTCTTTTCTTCACATAGTGGTCAATTGCCACTGTTTTTGGATCAATTAGATCCTCACCGATTGTTTGTGCTAACACTTCCAGCTAGTCGATTACTGGTTTGTCTTCATCTATATCGGCATCTGGTACGAAGTTGTATAGGATATCTTTTACTTTGATCAGAACCATATCCTATTTTCTTTTAGTAAGCTCTTTCAGCTGTTTTGTTGACATTTTGCTGATGTCAACTATTGTATCAGTTGTCTTACTTATTTTTGCTTCAAATTCTTCAGAGGATGAGAGCTTTCCTTTAGAGGAGCTAGGAAGAGTTTCATGTTCCTTATCTTTTCTTTGTTCTTGTGCCTTTGGAGCTTGCTCATGTTCTCTTTTATCTTGTTCTTTTGGCTTGTTTCCCTCTTCTGGTCTGTCTTCCGGTTGTTGAACTTGTATTTCAGGCATAGCATTATCTTCTTGATGTGAGGGCTCTTCTGGTGGGGCTTGTGCTTGTTGTTTCTCTTCAACTATATGAAGATCACTTGCAGTGATTCCTTCATCTCCTTTAGTTGTTCTATCAGTAGGAATTTTGATAGACGTTTGTCCCAATTTGATCGATTCACCAGAGGTGAACATTTCTATGGGAACTTCCTATTCTCCAATTATTGGAATCTAAGTTGCAGTAAACTGAACAGGTGGATCTTCAATTGTTGCGGTGTGATCCTGAGGACTTGTTGCTTCAAGAGTATTGAAGTCAAACTGCTGCCAGAAGTCTAGAGTCTCCTTGAAGACTTCATTCTCATATCCATTGAGAATCTTGGTAACTCTGTAATTTGTATCCAGATTCATAGATGCTTCCTCTAATAGAAGCTTTACTCTCTTGTCACTTAGACCAGGTCTAGATTTTTACAGTGCTTCCCTATTGATCTTTGAATTTATTTCTAGACCGGTTCTCCATTTTATCTAAAGCTTACTATTTAACTCATGAGGAAACTTCCCCCTATAATCCCTAGGAGTCTTGATGAAATCTAATAGACTTTCAACAAGAGCTTTTTCAATTTCCTGTTTGTCCTCCTCGGCTAATACACTATACCATTTGGTTGCATTATCTATCTCTCCAAAGTTCATAATTTCAGCTACAATATCATTTACAGTCATAGTGCGAGCCTTACATTTTTCTGGAGATACTAGGAGTGTTGGATTTGTTGGTTCATCAGTTATGTCAACAATACCTTGTTTGTCTACTCCAAGTACATCTTTTCCTTTCCCATTTTCACGGACCAGTGAAGTTGTTGCCTTTTTTCGTGCTTCCTCTACTTGTTGCTGAGCTTGAAGAAGATTGGTCCAAATGGCTGCTCCTTCATCATGTACTTTCTCAGTTTCTCCAATCAGCAAAAGGCTTAGCCTTCTTTTTGTCAGGAAATTTTGCTGATGTATTTCAGCTTGTTGAGTTGCTTCTTTTAGAGTGAGATGATTCTGAACTTTTAATAGAGCTAGAATCCTCAATTCCTTTTCTTTGTTCATTGAAGCTTTCCACTTATCTTGAAGAATATCCAAGAGATCCTTAGGTAATACTTTATTAAGTTCCACAGGATGCAAAATGAACTTATGCAGGCATACAACTAGAGCATCTTCAATATTCCTTCGGTCTTCATCATTTTCCATATTGTATCTTCTTTTGACACCACCCATTCCTCCATGTTCTTTCAACCCTGACACAAATTCATCAATTGTTGGCTTGCCTTTTCTTGGTGGATCCTCCTTTTTTGGTTTACCAGTTTTCTTCTTTCTTTCGATGAGTGGAACTGTGTCTTCAGAATCAGTTTCTTCAGCTTCTTCCTCCTGTGTGCTCGCCACCAATTGAGCTTTCTTTTGTTGTTCTTTTGGTTGTGCATTTCGTGGTTTCTTCTTTGGTGTAGACATTCTTTTCACATACACGTTCTTGATTGGTCCCTTTTTTCAAAATTTTCTCTATTTCCTCATGAGCTCCAAATCGTTGAGCGCCGAGGTCTAGGTGTGCTTTGTCCAAGGCTTCTACATACATTGTTGCAATCTTTGTAGTGATTTCATAACCAAGCTTCGGTGCATACTCATCTCTCGGTTCTACTGCTTGAATGATGCAGAAATCAGTTGATACTAGAAAACATACCTCCTTTTTGTACTGGTCAATGATAGTTGACAAAATTCTTTGTCTGGCATGCATTTTCAGCTGAAGGGGCCTTGAAATGATCGGTCATAGCTTTGTCAAACTAGTCACCTAGTTGGTTAGCATAATCACTAATTTTCATCATGACCGGTCGATCTGTTGTCCATGTCACTTTTCCTATTCCAAGGAAGGAATTAGAATAGTAAAAGTAGAGACATACCAGGAGTGTGCCAAATTTCAATGATTTCTTTTTTATGATGCCTAGCTTCTTCATATTCTCGAAGATCTTTCCTCTTAGCATTTTGTATATATCATATTATGCATTATCATGTATAATTCTGTAAGCTGCATGCATGCCTCCACCTGGTATGTTGTTTAGGTTGCTGGATTGATATACTGTGTAACTATTATAGCGGATGCAAACCAAACAACTGGATCTTCAATATCAGTTATGGTCATTAATCATTTGTCAGATTTAGACTTTGTTAGATTGGCCACCACTGCATTGGATATGGTTCTTAGGGTTAGGGCTTCCCCTTGATTGCAGAATTTGGTTACCCTATAGAGATCGTCTTTCATGATTGGAGTGCAGACTCCTCTCGTGACCCAAAATCTTAGTTCATGCACTTGACTAACCACCATTTGAATCCATTCTGGTCTGAATATGGTTGGATAGGAGACTCCATTGATAATCCCAGATGATACCAGCTTTGTGTAACTATTGGGATAATTTCCATCCTTGTGTAGCAAGCTATACTCGCTTTGTATGTACGTCTCACCCAACTCTTCTTGCTATGCATAGATGAATGCAGTTATATCTTCTATCAGGAGCACTCCTTTAGGTATTGAGGAGAGCACACTAGCCATGTTGATCTCCTTGTTCTGATTCGGCAAGATATCATACAGAGGGAAACTAGCTTGATTTGTTGGAACCAACTTAGCTTCGTATGACGAAGATGCCATTTCTCTGAATCGGTTTCTTGGAAAGAAGATTAATTAGTTTAATAGACAATCTCACTCGATGATCAAATCACAAGAATATTACTCAAGCAAAAAAAGGATAAACATAAAATTGAAGGGTAAGAGTAGATGAGTAATCCTTCTTTGCTTTTATAGGATTAGGGCATAATGGTAATTACCAAACGGTGACTTTTGTTAAATGGCTATAGTATTAAATGCCTTACCTAACCTTTCTTTCAGCTTTTGCTAATTGGTAGTCTAACTTTTTCAGTTAGGAAAGCCCCGAATGATCACCTCATATCTTTCTGGTCTGACCTGTAGACCAAGTGAGATTAGACTCACCAGTCCTACCAGGAATGGTAGTTGCACTACCGGTTCCCCCTAAGCCTTGAAGGCTCAGTTTGCAAAAGAAATATCACCATCTTGTGATGATGATCTTGCCTCTATTTTCTCCTCGACGGAGTTCTTTGATTCCTTAACAAACCATATTTTCTTCACCTCTTTCTTGGTCTCCTTATCTCTGTTGTTCTTCTTATCAAAAGTCAAGGTCTTAATCACTTGTTTGTTTGATTCTTTGCCTTTGTTCCTAATTCGGTTCTAGCAGTCCTTAGCTAGGTGACCAACTTTGTTGTAGTAGTAGTAGACCATACCGGTTCCTTTCCATGGGTTCATCCCTCTTGGATTAGGGGATTTGCTCCATGATTCACTATTGTAATGCATCCCTTTGTTTGTATGAATAGTTGCATTCTGATTTTTGCTTTTCTTGGAGAATACCAGTCTTGGAGATCTAAATGCCATTGTCTTTAATCTGCATTCTTCATCCTTGTGTCCGAACTTGTTGCAGGCATAACAGTATCCCTTAAAGCTTCCCCTACTTCCATTGGACATAGATAAGGGGTTGGACCAACACTCATTGGTATTGTGGCCATTTTTGCAACAGTTCTTACAGTAACCGTTGTTGGTTCTTATCGGTGCATTTATGCAATCATTGGTGTTATGACCCAGTTTTCCATAATGCTTATAAGAAGTGTTGAAGGTTTTCTTACATTTTTGTGCTAGCATCTTCCTCTTGTTCTTTTTGCTCAAGTTTTCTCCAGCTGACTCACCGTTCTCTCTGGTGACTACATCAGTGAATCCAAGACCGGTGTGATCATTGTGCTTTCTTTGAGCTTTGAGTTGCTCATCAAGCTTGACCGAGCTTTCATTGTATTTTCTTAGTATTTCATTCCTTTTTTCAAGGACTTTCTTTTGTTCCTTGAGTTGATATATCTCGATCGCTAGCTTCTTGCATGCTTCATCCCTACCCTACCATGCTTTGTGCATGTTGGCATTTTCCTAGGTGACAATCAACATGTCTTCTTGGAGTTGCAAAATGAGGAGTTCATTTTCCCTTCCATCTTCCTCTACTCGGTTCATTGCTTTTTCCAAGGTTGTTGATGACTTGACTGTTGTGTTTCTTTAACTTTCAGTTTTCCATTTTTGTTCAATCAGTTTAGTCATCCTCAGAGCATTTACCTTTTGCTATCTTTTGAGATCAGCAATCTAACTGGTTAGGATCTGATTCTTTTCCCTAAGCTCAGAGATTGCCTCCTCAGCCTCATTAGATCCACTCTACCTAGAGAGTTCATCGATGGTTTCATTGCTCTCGTTTAGTTGCAGAGCCAGCTCCTTCCTTTTTGCAAGTGATTTCCTCAATCTATTCTCCAGCAAGACAATAATATCGTTGACTTCCTCTAGTTGTTTCTGATGGAGTTGATGAAAAACAACCCACAGCTCCCAAGAACACCTGCATGCAAACACCTATCACAGAAAGAGAGAGAAGCAAATAGCTATGGAGGCTTGAACGCATTGATCCACGAGAGAGGAGAAATCCTTGATGTGCAAAAACAAAAGTTGCAATCAATAATGAAATGTCAGAAAAAGGTTACAAAACAAGAGGAGATCAATCCTTATAAAAGGAGATCAGAAACCCTAAAAAGGTAAAACCCTAGGTTGCATGATAATAATTAATAAATATAATTAATTATTATATGCCTAAAGTTTAGCTTAAGTAGAAAGAGGTAATAAGTGACTGAATAATTAAATCAATATGATTCAATTAATCAGTAAACACTTTATTACTCTAACAGTTTATGATACCGGTAACCCTCCATGATCTTTTTCTCAAGCTGTTAGACTTTGTTTTATAGAGAACCAATAGCTCTAATACTAATTGTTAATGTTTGCCAGTTACTGAGAGGGGGGGTGAATTAGTAAATGCTCCTACTTTTGTGTAATTCTCATCTTTTTACTGTCCTTATGGATAAACAGAATATAATAGTCATTCATAAGCATAAACAAAATCACACAGATTAATAGTGGTATTTATACGTGGAAACCCTCAGTCAGAAGGAAAAAACCACGATGAGATAGAGCTCACAACTTCACTAGTACCAAATGAAGGCACCATGTTAGGAGCTTACAAAGCACTGGTTAAGGTGCTACCCAATTAAGGGATTTTACAAAAGATCGGTTAAGATCTAAACCCTGTTAAGAGTTGCCTGGTTACAGGACTTTGAAGTACACCATCAAAGATGTCACCCTGTTAGAGGATTTTTACAATGAACCGATTAGGTTCACCCTGATAGAGAGATTTCAATATGCTTTTAACACTTTATAAAAGCAGTGATCTATTATGACACTGATTGTCTGATTAGATCATACCTGTAGATCTCTTCCCCGGTTTGCCTGGCTGTTGATCTTTCTTTCTTACTTCACCTTTGTGCCTGTAGCACTCCTCAGAAGATATCTCTTCTCTTCTCTATGCAATCTCCAACTATCAACAACAACAACACCATATCTTGCTTCCTATGCTCTATATTTATACAAGAGTGAATCTCTTAACTCATAGAACCGCTAGGGAGTAAACTTAACCATAAATTATGCAATGCATCAAAACTATGCATTGTGATCTAGAGTTTACCTTGAGATCATCCATAGAGTTAAAGCTAACTTCTATTAAAAAACTAACTCCACTTCTGAGCGGTGGATGTCTCATATAATCAGGCTTTTAACTCAAACTGTAACTCAAACTAATCCACAAAATCTGGATTGGATCTATCTTATAGTTAGATCGGTATACCCTTATACCTAGTTTGTCCTTGTATGCTTCATAAGACTGGTACTGAGTACTTGGTTCGGTCTACCGGTGCATCTATCAAAATAGTCAACCGGTGCATACACTCTGTTCTTCATCTACCGGTGTTTGCTAAGTAATGTGAGTGACCGGTGACCCTTTACTGGTGTGAAAGGGGTTTGTGAAATACACTAATGAAAACTCATATTACTAACAATGATAATAAATTTTGACATCCATAACGCGTATGACTTGTTTGATAGACAATTTTTTGTTGAGGTGTTGACAAGACTTGGATTCGGTGAAAATTGGGTACAAAAGGATTGAGAGTTTCATATGCACTCCCAAATTCTCAATATTGATTAGTAGAGCTTCACATGGATTCATATCCACTACTAGGAGTATAAGACAAGGGGACCCCCTATCACCTTTTTTTCATAATAGTCGCTAAAGCCATGAGATGAGGTATATCACATCTAAGGGAGATAGGAACCTAGAAGGGGATGGAAGTCACCAAGGGGATTGATAGAATATCACACAAGCAATTGTAGATGAAATCATACTATTTAGGGATGCAAGTAGAATGAAGGCTCATACCATGAAATAGTTCCTTTAAAATTATTGCAAGGCTTTGGGGAAGATCATCAATCAGAGGAAGTTAGAACTTTCCTTTTTGAACATGTAATTGAGGGTCTCGGGACTAATGTCCTTCCTGGGAGATTCCTAGGTATGCCTCAATTTGTAATGGAAAAATTCAACTATTGGGAAAATCTAATCAATATATATAAGTTGAATGGAAACTTGGAAGGTCTAATGGTTAAGTTTTACAAGCAAGCTTCTAATGATTAAGGTTGTCCTATCAACAATGCCAGTTTATTCCATGTCATGTATGAAGCTTTCCAAAGTAACAAAATAAGCACTAAATCAAATAATGAGACATTTCTTTTGAAATTGGATAGGTAAACAGAATAAATTTTTGCTAGTTGCATGAGACAAAGTCTGTTTCCCAAAGGAGGTTAGGGGATCTAGATTAAGAGAGTTAATGATAATGAATCTATCTATGGGAGCCAAGCTAGTATGGAATATGTATGCATGTGGACATCATGAATGGGTCCAAATCTTGCTCCAAAAATACCTGGACTCAAATGAGGATACACAGATTTGACAACAAAAAACTCACCTAAGGGATTAGCCAGCTGGAACTACATTCTAGAATGTGGAGACATTGTGTCACACCCTATAATTGGGAACTTTGAAATGGGTGCAAGCCCTCATTCTATATTGGTTCTTGAGGAGGATATAAACCATTAACATATCTCCTAGATCTACAAACTATCAAGAATGAGACCCTTAGAGTATGGGGAATGAAAGTTAGTGGTTATGGAAGATTGATAGTGTAGAATGGGGTGTTGATATGGGTCTGCAAGTTGTTAGGTAGAATTAATGCTCTAGATAATAAAAAAGTGGCATTAATGTAACTATTGAAGTAAAGGTGGATTATGCCAATAAATAAGGATGATATCATCTGATGGTGTGAAACAAATTATAGGATTTATAAAGTTAATGCAGAATACAAAGTCAAAGAGGCAGTAGTGGCAAGAATGAATTGGCCTATAAAACTAATATAAAAAAAACATTTTTCCCAAGGATGGAATGTTGACCTAGATGGATTTATAGAAAAAGATTTTGATAGAAGATTAATTGCAAAAAATGGGGATTCGTGGTTTTGGGAGGTGCACATTGTGTCAAGAAAAGAAAGAAATTGTCAATCACATCTTGCTAAATTTCCATTATGCAAGTAGATGTTGGAAATATTTCATGAACAAATTGTAACTATAGTGCCCAATTCCTAGTGATGTTGGGAATGTGGCCTAATAAAGACAAGGTTCTTGTTTGTATGCATATCGAAGATCATTCCTTCCATAGTTCTTTGAGAATTGTGGAAGGAAAGAAACAAACAAGTATTTCAAGGGAAATACATGGATACCAAATATTTGTGCCCAAAAATTGAAAGAGAAATCATTGAACTAGGCAATAATTCAAACAAGACCAAGATTGCCAAGGATAATAGCTTCACTAGTTGGGATGACTAAATGCACAAGTTCGGCAAGGGTCTCCAAATGTTGAAGACTAATGGTGCACTATTGAATTCAAAAGTGAAGAATCCAAGGGAAGGTACAAAATGGAGTGTACCTCAATTAAATTTGATAAAAATTAACTTTGATGGGGTATCTAGGGGAAACCTTGGACCTAGTGGAATTGGATGTGTGGTATGGAACTGGGAGGAGCAAATTGTTGCAGAAAGATCAATGCACATTGGTGTAACAACTAATGATTTTTTGAAATTTAGGGTAGTGCTTGCAGGGATGCGAATGGGATTCAACATCAATGTGAAAAAGAAAGACTTGGAGAGGGACTTGCTAATTGTAATTGACACAATCAAACAAAACAAAACCCCAAATTCAAAAATAGCACAATGAATGAGACCAATCAAGGAGATCATTTTCAAGTTGGAATATTTTGACACACATGTATACAAAGAAGGAAACGATGTGGTAGATAGATTAGAAAAAACTTTGGTAGAGTATTCAAGGGGTATAATGCTAGAAACATAAATGTAATTGAAATTTGAGTTAGTGTATGATGATATTAACATGAAACATATGTTTTGAACACTTGGAAAATTATTACTCTGTTGTATTTGATCTTGGACCATGTGGCCTATGATATCACATAGCTGACAACATGTCGAAATAGAAATGAAAATGATATTAATCATGAGAAAGCGGGATAGAATAAATAAAGGGAATATGGCATTAGTTGAAGGCAAGCCAAAGAGGAATGACAAAAAGGAAAGAACTAGAAAATCTGAGATGAACGATATCATTTAATGGCATGAAGAGTATGACACATTGCAAATTGTGTGGAACTGCATTGTTCTTCTATGAGAAAAATGTGGGAACCGATTTAGTTGGGTTTCAATATACGATGATAGACATTGAGGGGATACATATATGCCAGAAAGGTAAGGGATGATTCATTGTTTCTTGGTAAAAATGGTTGCAAACCAGTGAGTGAGAGATGGACACTGATAAATTTGGAGTCCACGAAGCGTATGACGTCTCTTTAAGGGAGATTATAGATAAGTTCTTTTTCTCTATGCAATCTATGAGCCACCCTTTGGTATTACACATTGTAAAGATGGTTTTGGATTGCAAATTCCTATGAACATATTGTGTGATCAAAGTGTGACATACTTCTATGAACCATTACACTTGAGAGAATCCATAGAAGAGGAAATCTAAGAAGTGGCTCAAAGCTTCGTAGTTTAAGCGAGTTTAATCCTTCTCATGATGCTCATCAAATTGGCATAGAGGATTAGTGACTTGACTACTCCAAAATGGAAGATTCAAAGCTAGAGATGAAGCTAAGATGCAAGCGTGCAAGTTAGGATGAGAGATTAAGCTAAGATGAATGCAAGCAATTAGTATTCTAGAATGAGAATGGAAGAGCCATTCCATTGAAGCAATGCAAGAAAGGAAACTAGATTAACAATGAAAGATTAAGCTAGAGAATGAAGCTAAGCTAAGAATTCAATTAACAAGATTATTCTAAGAATGCAAGAGAGTTAGAATGCAAGAATGCAAGATTAAAAGATGTAACAAAGCTAAGATGCAAAAATGATCAAGATTGCAAGATCAGGACCCTTGAGCCAAGGAAGAGCTTCCTTTTAAAGAAATTGCCTCAAGAATGAAAGGTGGAGATTAAGAGGCAAAATAATGAGTGATTGTGATGAAGAGGCAAAAGTAGAGTGAAGAAGATGCAAGGTTCGGTAGCTAGAAATGAGTGGTAAGGATTAAGAGGCAAAAGGGAAATGTTAGGTAGAATAAGACAAAATAGTATTTTTGAAAGCACAAATCCCTTTAAATTTCTAATTACTCAAGATTAAGTATGTGCACACATGTGAACGTGTTCTTTTAATAAAAGTGTAGGATCTTTATATCAAAAGAAAGGTTATAGAAATTAAATAAATATGCAATCTCTAGAAATTAGACCATAGTATAAGCTTGATATAAGATTTTTGGTTTAATTTAATTATGCAAAGGGGATTTTAAGGGTTACTTTGCACAATTATGTCTAGTAAATATACCTTTGAGATTTAAGATTTAATTTGAGGAAATTTGATCGAAAGGGGGATCAAGTTCTACTAGACCAATTTTAGTTGATTACATTTGCCCCTCTTTGACTAATGTGTGAGTGATCTGGGAACACATTAAGTCAAAGAATGATGATGTCAAGATAGCTAATAGAGATTTGACTCCGAACTTGATTGAACAAAGATCGATAAGCAAGATGAGAGTATCCAACCTGATATGAAGTGATGAGACTGAATATTTGTCCAAAGAGATTGAGATAGATAATCATCTGAGAGACAATACCAGATTGATATGGGTCCTGATGAACTTGATATGCCCCAAGAGATCAAAAAGATCTATGTCCGAGTGAACTGCTATGAAGCGATGAGAACACTCTTTCAGAAAGGAGATGTGGTGAATATCAACTTGATATGAAGCGATGAAGCTAAGATTCCCCAAGTGATGATATTTTATCCTTGATTGACTTGATCAATTTAAGATTTGGTTCAATTGATAGATTTGTAGATTAGGAGATTTGATTGATGAAAACATTTTCTATATTGTCATTCCCCCTCGGGATCGCAATCAAAATGAAGTACAAGGGGCAAAGATCAGCCTCAGAAGAATCCAAGAAAGGAAGATAGAAACAAGTGAGAAATGATAGCGTTAGTGGTCAACTGCGTTAGAAGATTTGACTGTCACGAAGGATTTTAATTTTGATACCGAAAATGAATCTAGGATGATAGAAATCGAATGAAGTTGATGAGAGGTTAACACTGGTGCCCCTAGTAAGGAATTAATCTTGATTCATGTAAGTACTAGTCAAATTCATTAGCAAATATTTACAGTTGATCACTTCGATAGAGAGAAAAGGAAGGATAGCTCAAAGGAACAAAAAATGCAAAACTAGATTGTAGGTCTAGAATGAAATGCAACCTACGAATGAAATGCGGCCTAATAAATGAGAGTAGTCAAGTCACCAATCCTGTAGCTATTAGTTTTCATCATTTGAGCATTTGGGACATCGAAGGTTAGTACAAGCTTCACTGATGCGAGAGCAACCATGGAGATATGAATACGACCTTATCGGATAAGATCTAGGAAACATATGTAAGCATTGAGACAGAAGCATTGAGATGATCTAAACATGGTTTCCAAGTTAATATTGTAAGAAAAAACCTATTGCGATGCACAAGATGCCAAGATAACCGGGAGCATCATCGTACATGCTACACACAAGCAATAGACAAGGAGATAATTACAACCTCACCTAAGTGTCCAAATAAAGAGGGTCGAGGTATGTGCAGTGTTCTAATCATGATGGAGGCTCTTACCATAGACATCCAGTTTATTAGACAATATAGGATCATTGAAATCACACCACAAGAAGAAATCAAATAAAATATTGTTATGCCCCCAGTCATAAATCTCTAGTCAAGTAGACTATCGTTGAGCGACCTTAGAAGATATAGCAAGCAAAAAATCAATGATAACAAATATCACACAAGAAAATAGTTCAACATATCTCAATCATTTTTAGTTTTATAGGATGTAGTTTGGCATTGGGTGTTAAGGAAACACCTTTGTGCTAGTGTCAAAGTGCAAGTGCGCAGTGGATAGTGCAAGATCCGATATGTGTTGAGAAAAATAGTGATGTCCAGATTGGTAGTGTTAAGAAAAATAGAAGGATTGGGGTGTTGAGAAACACCAAGTAGTGTCAGCGACAGAGTGTCCAATGGGAAGGACTGATAAAATGACTCAAGTTAAGCTCAGGATATCGACCAAGTGACCATAAAGCACTGACAACGTAAATAGGAAAATGATTTCCCACAGGTGACAGATAAGAATTAAGGACAAGACTAAGAATAGTTCCATCTCATGACGCCACAAGGAAACAAAGAGTGAGATGGATGGAAGCACAAGAGTTCAGCTACATGTTGATAGATGGAGCGCTGATTACAAGTGACGTCTGTTTGCCAGGTTTTCACCACTTGGAGATTATTTTATTTTTTCTACCAAGGCACAATTTTTCTCTTTTTCTAATTTTTTTTGTATTTACATTATTTTTTTGTGGATACATCAAGATGCCTATTTCCAAGTTTTCACTAGGATGATCATTTTTTTAGGACATTATATGCTTTTTAGAAAATTTTCAAGACTTTGTATGCTTTTTAGAATTTTTCAGGATCATAGATTATTGTACACGAAGTAGAATGTCTAGTTGTAGAGTCACCTTAGGTGAAGAGCATTGAGAGGCTCTTTGAGAACATTGTTGTTTGTAGTAGCCAACTAATAAGCTTTAGAACCAGATGTTGTAGTAATGATAGAAGAATCCAACTAGTAGTATCCAACTGTCAAGAGTTTCCTAGCCAAGGAAAGACCATTCGAATGAGATTCACAAATATCCTCATAGACCTCTCTTAGCACTTTTTTAGATTCCTCACGTTCTAGATGCCTAAGGAAAGTACCATCTACACTTCTCTTAAATAAGTCATTAGCGATGAGTAGATACCGAGATGTACTTATGGGAAGAAAATGATGGATTTGAGAGTAACATGAGGTATTGGAGGTAATGACAGTGTAGATGATTTGGGAGTGAAGTGAGTCATAAGAAGGAGATGGAAGCTAGAATGTCAATATTAATTTTTCTTTTATATCCAAGTCCTTTAAGAGAGACTTGGGAATCCACATAGCCTTTGATCATTCTTTACTTTGAGATTATTTTTATCGCAATTCTTCCATGATGGATTTTGGAATCCATATTTTCTTTGATTTTTTTCTTTTCTTGGAGACCTTGTGGTCTCTTGAATATTGTTTTTGTCTTTATAAACACATGTCAATTAGATAGGACATGGCGATCTTTATATATAAGTGGATTCTTGTATTTTTTATTTTTATGTTGAACATCCAAATTGCTTCTGGAAGAATCGGGAATTATGGATGAATGAGGTTGATATGATAGATTTAGATGGAGGGATGGTTGGGATGTGGTCCAACCATTTAACTTAGGAAGACTAAGGGATAAAGGTTCAACCGGTTCAAGTGCAAAGACACCTATATCATCCTCATCATTCATGAATGAATCAGAGAGATCAAGAAAATTATCCTCCTTAAAATATTGTCGATCGCCAGTTGTCCTAGAAGATTCAGATGAGTTTAGAGGAGTATGATGCGGATCTAACCTAGATGGCCCATCCTTAGAGCCAAGTCTCTCTTCTTGTGGCAAAGGTGTGTGAATAGGAACCAACTCAATCCTAGACCTTCCTAAATTCCATGAAGTTTTCATAGGATGAGGCCTTATATACCCATGTTTTTCTTGATTAGTTGGAGCATTATTTTGATTATGAGAAGATGGCCTAGGAGCCATAAGAATAATTTCCACAAAAGGATGAAAAGGATTGCCAGCTTGATCTTGAGAATTGGAGCTTTCTTCTCTTTTAAATTTTTTAGCAGGAGCATATATGTGTATGACATCAACTTGAATTTCCATTGTAGCATCTAATAATGAGTCCCACTCATATTCATGTGAATCTATTTCACTGTTATGATATTGTTTGATGTAATCAACTAGAGTGATTGTAGGAGGTAAATCTTCATCATCACTTTCTTCTTTTGTAGGAGGTATGTTTTCAGCAACGAGAGCTTGTTCAGTAGTAGTAGCGGTAGAGTAGTCTAGAATAGGCATACACCGAGGCATATCCAAGATGCAGGAGATGTCAGATAGTTTCCCCCGATCAAGATGCATGTGATTAGAGTCAATAGCAAGAGTAATAGTAGTAGTACCATCAACAAGAGTAGGAGTTTGTTCAGGAGACTGAGTGAGATTAAGATTATGTTCTATTGTAGTACGAGTTCATTTTCTTGAGGAGCTTGTAATGGTATATAGGGCTCTCCTTGATAGTGTGGATTAGAATATTGGATATGTAAGAGCCTTTCTTATGTCATTGGTTGTATTTATGCTTCATCATCTGCATCCTCATATGGGTGAGTGTTGCATCTAGGTTTGTCAAACTTATGTTAATGATAGCAAACACCAGCCTTGTCTTTAGGATTTCTGAATTCGGAATGTAGAGGTTCAAGAAGACCTTTTCCTTTTCCAAGATGAATTTTTCCATCATATCCCATCTTTTGCATAAGTTGGTAACCCACACCATACTTTTCAGGTGGAATTTCAATATGTTTGATCTCTTGTTCAGATTCTTCTCTTTTGTAGAGTCTTTGTAGTATAACGCTTTCTTCCCTTTCTAGCTCGAGGGGAATTTTAGCTTTATCCATTCTAGTACCTTCATTTATAACAAGTGTTTTTGTAGTTGTAGGAATGGAGGAGATAGATGATTTTCCATAAGATTTTGCAGAAATGGGAAGAACTTGTCTACTTGATATTCTCCCATACTAGTAGGTCTGACAAGTATTCTTTTCCCATAGTCTAGAAGAGTTTCTTTTTCTTTTTCTTCTTCTTCTTTAGAATTTGATCCTTATTTGTTGTGAGGAACCATTTGATCTTCTTGTTTAGGACTTCTACAGATGTATGTTGATTTGATAGGAATAGTAATCTCCATTCCCTCATGAAGGAATTTAATGCATTGATGGTATGTAGAAGGAATTGCTTGCATTGTATGGATCCAAGGATGACCCAAAAGTATGTTGTATGCCAAAGGAATATCTAGGACCTGACAAATGACATCCCGTTGAACAGGACCTACCCGAATGTGTAAGACTACCATGTCTTTAGAAGAACGTTCCTCTTCATCGTATGCCTTCAGCATTATTTTGCGTCGGGGATCAATAGCATGCTTTGAGAAACCAAGATCTTTAACCAAACTGAAAGTGCATATGTTCAATCTTGTGCCTCCATCTATCAAAATGCGCTTAACTCTATACTTATGGATAGTGACTTCAATATGGAGGGGCTGATTATGCGAATGACTGACAGATTTGTCATCTATTTTAGAGAAATTTAGATAAGGAGGTGAATCGAGGTGATCGACCATGGAATGGAACTTATCAACATCTAGGTCCTTAGGTACGTTAGCTACAAGAAGGGCTTGATCAAGAATCTCCCTATGAGAAGGAGAGATTTTTTGTAGCTCTAGTATAGAGATCTGAGCTGCAGTATGTTGAAGTTTGTCAACCAGGTTGTAGTCAGGTGTGAAGTTGACAAGGTAGTTGACTTAGATGTTGAGGTTGTTTCTTTCTTAGGAGCAGAGGAGGAAGACGAAGCTTCTCCTAATAGAATGAGTTTTGATTAAGAGTGGATTACCACATTAGATGATTTTGCTTCAGCTTTGTCCTTAGTATGATCAAAGGATTCAAACATGTTGATCACATTGTCACTATTAGAGTAGATGTAGGCAACCTTGTTATCCTTTGCCTTAGAAGACTCTCCTTTTTCAAATTTAGGAAAAGGCTCCTTGAAAGCCTTATAATCATTGTTCTCTAACATGGGGGGTCAACCATAATAGTCTCATTATCAATTAAATCCTAGATGAGATTCTTAAGTTTCATGCATTCGTTAGTTTTGTTGCCTTTTTGGGGATGATAGTCACAATAGTGGTTGTCGTTCCATCATTTAGGCTTTATCTCAGGATCATAAGGTATTGAGTTATCAGACAAATTAAGTAATGACCTTATTAGTCAAAAGCATCTTCAAAGCATCCTCAAGCGGTTCTTTGAGTGGAGTGAAGTTTCTCTTAGGCTTAGAGGCCCAAGGCTTATCAGTTTTGGAGGTTGTTGAATCATTCTTGTTAGCTTTCATAGCAGTAGATAGATTGAAAGCTGGCTCTTTAGGAGTGGTAGACATTGAAGTGGTACCTACGATTCTGTCACTAACAACATCTTTAGTCTTGTTCCATAAGTTTTTCTTATCCTTGCTATGTTGGTTGTTAGAAGAGGACTTATGCTCTTTAGATTGAAGAGTGATATCGCCCTTACAAACAAGGACATCCTCTATGTGAATAGACGAGTAAACCAATTTATCAAATGAAGTATGAGTTTGCATTTGCAATGCATAATTCATTTAAAGAACCAAAGCATTGATGAATATGTCAATCTTTTCAGTCTCAAGAATTTACCAAGGATAATGTGAGTAGAGCTTAATCCATCGCTAGAGGAAAACCAAAAAAGGATTGACCTTGGTGTTGTTTAATATTGCAAAGATCAAGCATAGTGATAGCATGTTGGATATTATAGGAGTATTGTTGGATGAATCTTTGCACTAGCTAGTCAAATGATTTAAGAGAAGGAGATAGTTTAGTAAACCACTCCATAGCTTGACCACTAAAACCCCTGGAAAATAATCTCATAAGATATGTGGGTTCATGCAATAATTCCATGCTTAGTGGGAAAAACTCCCTAATATGATCATGAGGATCTCTACTATCATCATACTTTTCATACTTAGGAAATTCAACTTTTCGAGGAAAAGGAGGCATGCATAGATCTTTGTCAAAAGGAAATGACCATATAGCCTCAAGCAAAAATGATGTGCTTGGTTGTTCCTTTTCTTTTTCTAAGCGTAACATTTTTTCGTCATTTCTTCATGATTTCCATTTCAAATGATTCTTCTTTCTTGATCAGGTTATCAATGTCAAAGTTATGAGGTAACTTAACTCCTTGCGAGGCCAAACACAAGAAGTATTGATCTTTGTTTTGACTCAAGGTCAATTTCATAAGCCTTTGCAAGCGTTCATCTTGATGAAATTGTAGGATGTCTTCCTTAGTTATTTCATTGTCTGAATCACCACCTTGTGAACCATGTGATCCAAGTCTAGTATGTTGAGAGCCAAGTTGCAAGCCATAGACCTAGATTTGTAATGCTCTTAGTTTTCTTGTCCAAAATGCTTGTCACCCAATTATTTTAGAAATTCCTAAATCCTCTTGTTTCATTCTTCCATGATTGGAGTGTAAGAAACAACATGTGCCAACCTAGAGAGGGTAAGGTAGATTCACTAGAGATGTTAGCAAAAGGTTTGAAACCCCAAGGTATAGGATATCCTTTAGACGATTTGTCAAAGGTAGCTTCAAGTTGCCTTCCTTCGCGGATCTGAGATCTAGTTGTGACCGGCATGAAAGAAGATTGTCAAAAGCCAAATAAGATGACTTAGGATGACTTGATGTTCAAGCTCTAGGTAAGTAAAAGTGTTCACTTCTCCAAAGTGTAAAAGTGTAAGAGATATAGGAAAGATAACTTGCCACAAGATGTCCAAGTTGTAGGTAGATCCTTGTGTATGACACTTGTGAACAAGAAAAGATAGGATAGAGCATCCAAGAGAGACAATCAAGGAGATGATAGACAAGTGAACATTCTACTAGCCAAGAATGTAGTCAAGAGATCAAAGTAATCTTTTCTAGCTAGAGGAAATCCCTAACATGTTGAAATATACCAAATAACATGATGAGATAAGGATAACAATGGAGAGACTATATTGACAACTTTTGAGCTTAGTCCAAAAGTTTTATTTCAAAGGATTGCAAGGGTCGATTGACAAGATTAGAGCACTTCCTAGACAAAGTTTTTTTTGAAAGTAAATAGTGTAAGAAAGCAATAGTCTTCAAACAAGCTAACAAGGGACAACACAACCTTGTGGATATAAGAATAAGTGAGGTCTTCAAGGTATAACAATGTGTCAAGTATATCAAGTGTATGTTCCACAAATTTTTTCACGGGTCTTAGCACATCAAAGCATAAATGTTTCAACCTTTTCCCTTAACTTGATACTCCTTCGCCTCACACAAACTGATATTGGCTTTGTCATGGATTTGCATCCAATGGAGTACATATATTGAGTATCTTGGGGTGATCCAGGCAAAGTCCACTTAGATCAATCCTTACACAAAGGAAGCCACACGGCCAAAAGGTTAGCCTCTAAGTCCTAAAGTGTTTAGTAAGAATCTTTTTTCATGACTACCCCTTGTAGTTTCGCAAGAAAAATTAAGGCCTATAGCCCTACAAGCACCCAAAATGTAGTCTTAGAAGCAAGATTTAGACCTCTTGGTCCTATACAAAGTGAATGTACTCCTCTTGTAGTCTTGTAAACAAGATTGAGACCAAGAAGGCCCTATAAGCACCCAATCAAGTGTAGTCTCGCTTAGCAAGATTAAGGCAACTAGGCCCTACACATGAAGAAGCATTAGAAGTAGAAAATAGTTAATTATTCCCTCTCTTTATATTGAAGAAAAATTTTGATTATAGTGGGATGGAGTTAGTCGGGTTCACTTGTTTCCCACTTGGGTTGTTCCCAAAAGATCGCTCTCTTGGCAGACCCTCTAAAGGTAAATGCAAGAAAATAAATGGATAGCTAGTGGAGGTCTAGATTTCTTATTTTCCATGAGGAAAAGAGAATACTCTCCTACTCCAACTCCATAGTGTCTCCCAAACACATCAAGAACATGTTCATTTACCCAAGACTAATTGCAAGTGATCAACTAAGTAGGTCAAGATTTTTGATTTTCCAAAAGGAAAAGAGCATACTCTCCTACTACTTAACTAACCACAAGACTAGAAGCCTTCTAATTAAACTAGGTACCTAGAAAATCAAATGTAAGAAAGAACAACGCTGATTTGTATCTCCAAGGCAACCTACAAGATAAATAGCATTAGTATTTTCAAGATTGAGTCTTTGACAAGCATCCTACATCACAAAGCATTAGTAGCCATGGAGATGTTGATCGCTTTGGCAAGCAAATCTTACAAAACCACAAGTTACGACACAAAAAGTATACAAATGAAATCAATAGCCTTGCAAGAGCACTTGTTAGTTGTTGTTAGGAAACTAGAAAATCCAAAAATACAAGAAAAAAATAAGCAAACTCAGCTAAAACTTGGACTGTGACAAAAATTAAATCTAGACAACACTTAATCAGTCTGTCATAAAATCATATGATATACCTTAAAGAGGCCAGACGACATTTCAGAGTAGTACAATAGACCATAAAGAATCAGTATGATATCTCACAGAGAAGCATAATGACATTTCACAGAGAGACAAAATGATATTTCAGAAAATGATAAATTTTGCCTGGTAGTGTACTAGAATGTTGCCCAAGTATAACGTATGAAGTGTCGTAGGATTCTTTGACCTACAAAAACAAAATGACAAACCTACGATAACAACAAACCAAAAATGCAAGAAATGGAGCTAAATTTTAGAAACCAGTCCCACGATGGGCGCCAAAGATGTGTGATCAAAGTGTGACACAATTCTATGAACCATTACACTTGAGAGAATCCATGAAAGAGGAAATCTCAAGAAGCATCTCATAGCCTCCTAGTTGAAGTGAGTTTAATCCTTCTCATGATGCTCATCAAATTGGCATAGAGGATTAGTGACTTGACTACTCTAAAATGAAAGATTCAAAGCTAGAGATGAAGCTAAGATGCAAGAGTAAAAGTTAGGATGAGAGATTAAGCTAAGATGAATGCAAGCAATTACTATTCTAGAATGAGAATGCAAGAGCCATTCTATTGAATCAATGCAAGAAAGGAAACTAGATTAACAATGTAAGATTAAGCTAGAGAATGAAGCTAAGCTAAGAATTCAAATAACAAGATTATTCTAAGAATGCATGAATGCAAGATTACAAGATGTAACAAAGCTAAGATGCAAAAATGATCAAGATTGCAAGATCAGGACCCTTGAGCCAAGGAAGATCTTCCTTTTAAATAAGTTGCCTCAAGAATGAAGGGTGGAGATTAAGAGGCAAAAGAATGAGTGATTGAGATGAAGAGGAAAAAGGAGAGTGAAGGAGATGCAAGGTTAGGTAGAAATGAGTGGTAAGGATTAAGAGGCAAAAGGGAAATGTTAGGTAGAATAAGACAAAATAGCATTTTTGAAAGCATAAATCCTTTTTAATTGCTAATTAATCAAGATTAAGTATGTGCACACATGTGAATGTGTTCTTTTAATAAAAGTGTAGGAAATTTATATTAAAAGCAAGGTTATAGCAATTAAATAAATATGCAAGATCTAGTAATTAGACCATAGTATAAGCTTGATATAAGATTTTGGTTTATTTTAATTATGCAAAGGGGATTTTAAGGGTTACTTTGCACAATTATGTCTAGTAAATATGCCTTTGAGATTTAGGATTTAATTTGAGGCAATTTAATCGAAAGGGGGCTCAAGTTCTACTAGACCAATTTTAGGTGATTACACATACCGTATGTATCGAGTTAATATCAACATTACATCAATGTTTCTTGTATTGGAATTGTATCGTGGGGTGATAAAGGAGAAGGAAAATAAACTTTACCATAGGATTTTCAAGCATGTTTTTCTTGGAGGAATAGACATCATTTTTTATAATGTTGACAACAATCTCATGGTGCCCATGCTACAAGGCTACTATCCAACTCATAGACATGGGGATGAAATTCAAAAATTTACCCTTACCTGAACTATGGAAGTGGATGAGTTGCAAGAAAGGCTTGGGGAAATAGACAGAAACCTAGAATTCCTCTAGCATCTGGCTAATATTCTACCCCTTCGGGCAGAATCGACCAAAGTATATTTCCAAATGAAAGGATTATGGGTCGAGAGTGATAGTGAGGAGGAGGGTGAGGAACCAATGTTGCAAAATAATGGAGAAGAATACAAAAAAGATGATCTCAAAGATGTTGAAGAGGTTGCCAAAAGCGCATCACATGAGAAATGTGGGTTTTATTGCCTAGTGATTTCCCATGCTAAAACTACCAAGCAAATGAGAAGGACAAATGCAAATTTGCACAAAAAGGCAAAAACAAGAAAGATGATGGCACTGAACCTTGGTGCTAAGGACAAGAAGAAACATAGGGCAAGCTAATTTTTTGTTTGCCATATTTTGAAATGTCATTTTTGGGTTTTAGTATGATAGTATTAGATGTAGATATATTGACTATGGGGCACCTTTTGTTCTATACACCATAGTGTATGGGTAGAAGAATAGGTATGGGAAGGATAACAGTATAGATATGTGAAATGTATTATGTTGCAATTTTGAATATATGTAGGCATAGTATCTTTGAGGGGGACTAGTAATGTTGGTATGTAATACATTTTGTAACAGTAGAAATTATGTAAACCTTTTCAGAAGTAATACAAAGGGTGCTAGCCCAACCCAACTATTAACTTACCAATACAAAAATTATTTAAATCCCTCCAATTTAAGAAAAACATGAGACTATTGTGTTCAGTCTTGACCACAAGCTCTATACATACAAGGTATTGTCTAAATTTGTCAAATGCATGCATGATTGCCAATATTTCTTTATAATAAATTGATTACTCCTTCTCTAACTTACTTTCTCACAAAAACTATTAGATGAACCTTTTTAAAAAAAATGCTATGACCTCTCCTAATGCATCACACTCAACTACAAAAGGTAGAGAAAAATCAAAATTTGCAAGCATCAAACATAACCTCATGACCTCCTTGAACTTGTCAAATGTTTTATGTGGTTCCTCAATCCAAGAAAAGGCTCTCTTATTAGTCACACTAGTTGACAAAGAAACAAGATAAGAGAACCCCTTAACACTTCTTTTGTACAATAGTTGCATAAATGAAATAACCCTCTTAACTAAGTGGGATTGGTTGGTGGTGGCCAATGTGGAATTGCCTGAATCTTAAATTTTTGATCCACATGAAATCCCTTAGAACTCATTCCATGTCCTAGGTACAAACCTTAAGTCAATTCAGACTCTCATTTGGACAACTTAGTTATAAAAATATTGTTGCTCCAAAATGCCCAAAATAGTGTCTAAATGTTTTAGGTGTTATTTTTTTTAGTTTTATTGTAAATTAGAATGTTATCATAGACCACCAAATTTATTTTCATAAGAGTCCTATTGAGTACCTTATTCATATAAAGTTGGGAAATTGTTGGAGAATTGGTGAGGCTAAATGATGTGACTAGGAACTCAAAATGTCCATAGTGGCATCTAAAAGACTTACAAAATATTGAACTCAAAAGAAAGTTTGTAGACATGTGGAATAAGTTACTAGGAGATGGATGATCTAACATCCTTGTCTAAAGATCAACATTTCCAGACATTAGCAAATATGAATTTACAAAGAACTTCAAAAAAGGGATGACTTCAATCTAGAGATATAATAATAAAATCCCCCTCAAATAGTAACCAAAGCTATAATAATAAAATTATTTTGAGCCTTACAACTAATTAAGTCATCTTAGAGGAACATGGGATTTCAACGGGTGACCATTCATCTACTTTATTTTTTAGATCTTCTTATGATATCATAGAATTGACATTCTAAAATATCATGCATCAAATTATGGAACATTATTATCATAGCACTTTGGTACATGTTGTTGTAGTATTTTTAAGTTTAAAGTGCATGATGATGTAACAAAATATTTTTTAAGGAGAGGTAATATTGTTTTTTACAATTGTCTTGGGGGTTAATAAGTATTTGGTCACACCCTAAGAATTCATGGATAGAATAAATTATTGCACAACCACAAATCTATAATCATGTCAATATTAGAGAGTGAAAAGTTGTCCTTAGGTGACATTTTGTTAAAATATCTGAGAATGCTAGAATACAAATATCAAGATTTTCAAGTAAGAATGATGTTAAGATCCATGATGAATGACCAATAGACATAATGTATCTAACTTATAAAATTTGAATTTCTTTCTTTGTGATTGTTGTCACAAATTTTTCACTCTTGCTTGTCATTGATTGACCCCTAAGCAACCTTGTGAAACACGAAAACAACCCCAAATATGGGACCTTGACAAGTGAGACTGAGTCTATGAAGAAGGTTGACTTTCTTTTGAATTAGGGTACAAAGTTAAACCAACCCTACATGTTGTGTTAAACCAACCTAACACTTGAAACTTACTTCTAACCTAATCTAATAGCTTGCTGAGGAAAACAGAAGAAGGGATACAAAAATATAAAGGAGGTGATGTCCCATATGAGAATTTGTTTCTTTCTTCCCTGTAGTTGCACAAGACATCAATAAAAGACTGGGCAACAACTACATAGATAACTATTTTAATCAATCTCCAAAGACACATATGAAAGTTAGGACCTATAAGATGTTGAAAGGAAAGATACATTCAGAATGCAACTTTAATAAACAAATTTAACACAACATACCATTTAGAAACAAAGAAAAATACTATTCAAATGTAGAAGCAAGATGATTTGCATAGGATATCTAAACGTGAGAAGAGGTAAAACAAGGAATTTCATTAATACAAAGGTAAGACAATATTACAGTTATAGAAAAGAATTTTCTATTAGAGAATAGGGTTCAACCTCAAAAACTTTCTTGCAAACTTGATTTTATAGTTCAAGCATAACTCCGATTTACAAATTTGAGTTCATAATCCTAATTGGACTATGGTTTGATTGCACAAAATTGATCATGGTGTGCAAGTTGATCCTTGAAGTTGACAAGAAGCGGCCATAAGAAAGCTCCTGTAGACGGTGAAGTGAAAACCCACGACTTAATATGGCTCTGAAACAAGATATGATGGATTGTTCTTCTTATCAGAGAAAAGTGACCTGCAGACCATAAAGAAGTATGGAGAGCATCCTGGAATGGCGTGTGCAGGGTCTGAGAAGAGTATATGGGTTGATAGATCCATAGTAGAAGCATATCGTGACCGTTGAAATTTGAAATTGGGCCATAGATTTGAATGTTAACCATCGATGAAGACCCTTTCGTGCAACTGGACGAACAGGAACCACAGGGAAAGCCTCATAGTGCAAATTAAAACACGACTTTCGAACGTATTTCCCTTTTAGATCGTACGACCCGATGGAGTTGCAGAGATAACTTGAACGTGCATCTTTCTCTACCATTGATCATTGCCAAGATAATCAAACCTTGCATCTTAATAGGAAATGGTTCCTTATGCCCCCCACCTGAAAGATTAGTTGACTGGACACATGTGGTAGGAGTTGGTTGGTCGAGCCATGCTGAAGTGGCATTGTTGGGGTTGCCCTAACTTATTGACTTCCTGGTTGCATTGTGACCACCGAAGATTGGATGGACTGTGACGTAGGTGTCTTAGTTTGATGATCTCTGATGGATTAATGGTGGAAAGAAATGCCAATAGTGATCTTAGGGTACAATTTTCTAATTTTCCATTTCACAAGTTTTACATCTAAATTTAAGATGTCACTAGTAATTGTTGGACTATCCTTATGAGACCAATCCAGAAAATTTACGGAATTCATAAAAAGTTGTAAATAACCATCATTTCAACTATGAGGTAAACACTTGCCAATATTTATCACTCTTATCCTTTACCACATTATTTATGTCACCAAAATGCAATGTACACTTATCTTCTACAAATGAATTTATTACTAAGGAGTAATTACATTAATCGAGGATGTAAGATCCCTCCTAAGATCTTATTAAAAATACTAAATATGCAATGATGATTGCAAAAATAATTCTATTTTCACCGAGTACATTAACACAAATATAAAATTATTTTGAGGATAGTTACCCATTAATTTACATATAGTTGTAATATTTTTCAATACGAATCATTTCAATGCATTTTCACATACATAAACTATATTGTCTATTACTTTATAAATAGTTTGGAGTACATCAAACATAAACTATATTATCATTACTTTATAAATAGTTTGGAATACATCAATTCAAAGGAGGGAGAGTATCATTCAGATGCTATTCTTTCAACCACGGGGTTTTCTCAAAACAAGAGTGGCTCTATGTTTGAACAAGGATGGTAGATAGTTACCAATGTGGAATCATAGATACATGCAAATTAAATATATCTTCTATTGCATGTAGTCAATTATGTAGACTTTAGTCGCCCTCTCTATTTTTTGTCTTGAATTTTGATATACACGTAGAAGTATAATGAATCAACACAAACAACTATGCAATCTAATAAGAAAAATCTATAGAATTATATTATATGTAACTTCACTAATTTATCTTTGAGTTTGACTCAATACTTTAAGATAAATTTATTTACTATTTAAAAAATAATTTAGGGGTATATATAAAGCTATTATTTTCATAATGAATAATTATCATTCATATTACATTATGTTTATTTCTCATTATTGATCTATTGATTCTCAGAGAATTTGCCTGAGCCTTTCCTCTGGCTTTGGGCTGGTCCTGGGTTTTTGTTTTTGTCCCTATCTTTGTTGTCTGGTTTTTATTGTTTGTCTGCTTGTGGACTGTTGTTTTTTTGATGTGGCTATCTTGTTGTGGTATACTTTTAGCGGTTTATCTATGTTAAACTTTTAATTATGTAAGGGTTTCAAGACCCCATTAAAACCTGTTTTCTTTAATCAAAAACATATTCTATCAAATATTTATGAACTATTATTGACACTATTATTTGTGTCTTAGGAACTAAACCAATGGAGCTAATTCATAAATAATATTATACAATTATCAATAAAGAGAATTATCAATTGAAACCAAAAAATTTCTTTTGTAAATGTACAATTTAATATTTGAAAGAAAAAAAAGAACAATCTAGAATTTAAAATTTATTGATATATAGATATCAATGTTATTTTTTATTTCATAAAATAAAAATATTTTTTAGATTATTTTTATAAATAACTATTAATATTCAACATATACTTCTACCTTGAAAACTTACTGTATAAGATACAATTATGAAAAAATTATTTTAAATTAAATGCTTTTAGATTCAATAATAAATAAAATTAAAAAAATAGTATACTATGATGAAGTTAATAACTAATATTTGAATATTTCTTTATAATGCAAAGTGTGAAAATGAGAATATGAACAAAAGTGACCCCTAAATCTAATCATATCTTTGTCTTCCTTTTGATTTCTTAATAAAATTTTAAAAAGTTAAACATTAACAATAAATTTCCTCTTGATTTCTTAATAAAATTTTATAAAGTTAAACATTACCAATAAATTTTATAACCCCCTCCATGTGAAAAATTCATAATGTTTAACTTTATATATATATATATATATATATATATATATATATATATATATATATATATATATATATATATATATATATATATATATATATATATATATATATATATATATATATATGCTAAGAGTAATTCTTTTTGAAGTGCCTATTTTCATCAACCCTAATCCCACACAAACCTTGTAATTTGATGAAAATAGACACCTCAAGAAGGATTACTTCGACGTATACTATAAAGCTAGTAGCAGTCGTAGTGCAATACGAAAGACATTTAATATTTTATATTTTTTGAAAATAAATGGTGTAAGGGTTATTATTGGGTAGGTAATGGTTGGGTTGGATTACATTTACAATTAGTATTAAGATAATGTTGGGGTTAGTGTTAGGGTTCCTTATACTATTACAGTTAAGGTTAGTCAAATTGTTAAGGTTAGTGTTAGGAGAACTGTTAGGTTACATTTAAGAAATTTGTTAGGGATACTAATTTTATTACAGTTAAGGTTAGTCATATTGTTAAGGTTTAGGTTATTATTAGGGATAGTGTTCCTATTATGGTTAAGGTTAAGGTTATTGTTAAGGTTAGTGCTCATATTATGATTAAGGTTAGTGGTATTGTTATACTTAAGGTTAGTGTTAGGGTAATTATTAGGTGTTTTTTTATGTGGGTTAGTATTATTGTGACACCTACGGTTAGTGTTAGTGCTATTGTTACACCTAGGGTTAGCGGTCTAGGGGAATTACATTAGGTTTCATTTAAGATGTTTGTTAGGGTTCATGTTATTATTATGGTTAAGGTTATTGTTAGGGTTAGTGCTCGTATTAGGATTAAGGTTAGTGGTATTTTTACACTTAAGGTTAGTGTTAGGGTAATTGTTAGGTTATTTTTTAATGTGGTTTAGTGGTATTGTGACACCTATGGTTAGTGTTAGTGCTATTGTTACACCTAAGGTTAGTGTTGGAGAATTGTTAGGTTCCATTTAAGAAGTTTGTTCAGGTTTGTGTTATTATTACAGTTAATGTTATTGTTATAGTTATTGCTTGTATTACAGTTAACCTTAGTGCTATTGTTACACTTAGGTTCGTGTTAGGTTAATTGTTAGAGATTCACGACTGGGGGCATATCATATTTTCTTTAAATGGTGTTATTGCTACACCTAAGATTAGTGTTAGGGGAATTGTTAAATTACATTTTAGAATTTTTTTAGGGTTCGTGTTATTATTATGCTTAAGGTTATTGTTAGTGTTAGTGCTCCTATTACGATAAAGGTTAGTGTTAGGCTAACTGTTAGGTTATTTATTTTATGTGGGTTAGTGGTATTGTGACACCTACAATTAGTGTTAGTGTTATTGTGACAACTAAGGTTAGTGATAGGGGGAATGGTTAGGTTACATTTAAGAAGTATGTTAGTGTTCATTAGGTTACTACTCCTATTATGGTAAAGATTAGTGTTATTGTTACATTTAAGGTTGGTTTTAGGGTAATTATTGTTATGTTATATGTTGTAATCAAGAGTAGTGTTAATGATATTATTAAGGTTGTGGTTGGCTTTTGGTAACATTTAAGATTTTTGTTAGGGTTCGTGTTATTATTATGGATAAGGTTACTAATATTATTAAGGTTAAGGTTATTGTTAGGGTTAGTGCTCATATCGCGATTAAGGTCAGGGCTATTGTTACACTAAAGCTTAGTGTTAGGGTAATTGCTATTATGTTATATGCTATAAATATAGTTAGTGTTAAGGATATTATTAATGTTATGGTTGTGTTTTGGTTACATATTTTTTTTGATAGGGTACATTTTATTATTATGGTTAAGATTAATGATATTGTTAAGGTAAAGGTTATGGTTAGGGTTAGTGCTCCTATTATGGTTAAGGTTACTATTATTGTTATAGTTAAGGTTAGTGTTACGGTAACTATTGGGTTATATGTTGTAATTTCCCAGGTTAGTGTTAAAGATATTATTAAGGATATGTTTGTATTTTGGATAAATTTAAGATTTTGTTAGGATTCATGTTATTATTATGGTTAAGGTTAGTGATATTATTAAGGTTAATAAAAATTGTTAGGGTTAGTGCTCCTATTACAATTATGGTTAGTATTATTGTTATAATTAAGGTTAGTGTTAGGATAACTATTAGGTTATATGTTGCAATTAGGGTTTGGGTTACATTTTAGAATTATCTTAGCATTCATTTTATTAATATAGTCAAGGTTACAATTAGGGTGTGTTGATTAAAAATACAAATAGTATCAAAAATTTTAAATAGAGTATTTGATAACGTGTATTTGATAATGCTCATTATGGTTATGGTGAAGGATTGCCTCTATGCTTAGTTAATATTAGTATTAAGGTTTAAGTTAAGATAAATTCTAGGATTTGCATTAATCTTGTTGGATATTGCTATGTTGATTATTATTATATATTAGTGATGTGGTGTAGGTAATAGAGTCAGGGGTACATTTAGGGTTAGTATTAGAGTATTCGATAACATTTATTATGGTTATGGGGAAGGATTGCATGTAGACTTAGTTAATATTAGTATTAAGGTTTAATTTAAGTTGAAGTTTATTATTTGTGTTAATCTTATTTGATACACATATGATGTATATTTTAATGTTTAGATGCATGTAAAATACATGTTCATAATGATGAAGAGGGTAATGCGACATTTATTTGAGCAATGATCACATAATCTTCAACAATGAAGAGGGTACTGCAACCGTTATTTGGGGGCACAATTAATTATCATGAAATGTTAGCCAAATGAATTTAACAACCATAAGAAATTTTAAATAATGAGGTAATCATGTTAGATTGAGTATATGTGATTTTACTTGTCATCACTTAGCACAGAATAACATGTATGAATGTGCGTAGTAAGATTAATGATATAATAATTTAAGATAATTATCGAGCATAATGTAGGAAAAGAATTAATTCTATTATTTTTAATAGCAAATTGGAAATGCATCATTGATTCTGAAGACATCTAAGTTTGATTTCTTCTGCTTTTCTCTTTGAAACTTGCTTCCCACTTTTCATTTTTTCATAGCGATCATATGTGAAGGGTGACATTATTGTCAAGCCTTCTAGAGACTTTACAAGAGATACAACCACAAATGTCAATCCTTCTCTTTCTCTTGGACCTATATCAATTGTGTCTTTTGAAAGAGTTAGTCATTAAGATTTGTGAATTGTCAATGCCCATGCCAACCTTAATGGTAATTGGAAGGTCCTAACCCTTTGTAATGGTACTATCGGTACTATTTTTGGATGGTGGTCATCATATGGTATTCTAGAGTAATTATCAAATTCAACTGTGACATATGTTGGTGGTTTAGGTGGAGCAGTTCTAGGTTTGTAGACAATATTTATGATATATCTCAATGCTCCATTGACAAGACTGACTTCTATCCATAGATTTGTAGTCAACATTGCCCTTGAATTGTTACCGAAGAATAAATCTGTATCAAGTTTTTCAATTGACCAATCTTCATTTGTATTACCATTCCTTGACTTAGTTGCAAGACTATGTGCAACAAGATGCCTTAAAGAATACAACATCGTTATGTTATGGTTATGAACATTGTCATTTATATAGAGAAAAAATTCACCGTCTTATCAAAATCATCATTGCTTGCAACATCTAACCTTACAAGAGTTCTTGTCATAAGAAAGTTTCAGTCATCTATTTTTGAATTTTCATCTCTTATATTTGTGAGAAGATGATGAAATCTTTGTTGGTGGATGTTTTCTCCATCTTGCATGAATACTTTATTTGGTGTAACCACCATCTTAAATTCCCACCATAGTAACTTTTGCCCTTGTGTTTCTATCATATATTGGTCTATAATTGATAGAATGTAATTTCCCTAAATCACCAACCAAAATAATAAATACACCTGAAAGAGAGTTGAAAAAATTTAACTTTAGACCATCTAGTAATATCATAACATGATATTGTATATGAGTTACATTAATAAGTATTATAAGACATTAATAAAATCATTAACAATAATAAAAGGTATACTTGCAAAGCTAATGTCAACACTTTGTGGGAAGGCTTGTCTGAGTCGACAATCTATATTTTCTAGCAAGTTATGACCAATGAAGTTCATTTCATCAATCAAAATATATACATGTAAAATATATTAGCAATGAAGATTATTATTACCAAGTAGAATCAAGAATTGGAGTGAGTTCTTTCACAAGTAGATTGATAAATTTGGGCTGAAATTAAAATTCATGTATAAAGTATTCACGTATAAACTTGGGTTGAAATTAAAATTCATGTATAAAGTATTATAATTTTATAGTATGTTAAAAAACATATTAATGATAAAGAGGAAAAGGACAACAAGAATTGCAATAAATAAAATAGATTAGAAGAATAATTAAAGTGAGAAATTTATAAGAAATATGGAAACATGAAGACGAGGAGACACAAAATATTATAACATTCTTGCAAATGAATATTTTATTTATAAGAATATTGGATACATCATGTGAAAAAGAAATGGTTTAAAAAATTATTTTTTGTGAAACATGGCAATACATGATCTCTCATTTTACAATACAAAAGAATAACACCCAAAAATAGGTGATCCTCATTAAGAGCTAGTGGATCTCAATACAAAAGATAACAATAATACCAAAAAAATACGCTATCCCCTTTAATAGGTAGTTGATCTCAATATAAAAATAAACAATGAGCTATTCAAAACCATTTTTTTAGTATCCATCGTCCTTGAACCCATTCTTGCGCTCGACGTAACTGGGCATGAGAATATGGTTGTAGACTTTTAGTATAAGGGAAGTAGATTTCAAAAAACTGTTGTTGAGTAAGAGGAGATTGAAATCTATCAAAAACCACACCTGTCCACCAATAATAATTGTCAAATACGTCTACAACAAAGTCGAGTGGAATGTACGGAAGCAAACTAATTATGGAGGTGCAGGTCTAATATGTTCATAGAAGATCTCAATAAGAGGATCTCAAGACCATTCATCTGTTATGAAATTGTCACATTGAATGACAAACTTGGCTGTCTACATTACTCACATATCCTAGTACTGATGAAGGGTGCTCCCCTTAATACCACAAACACATAACAGAAAGAGAGAAACAACAACAATAATATGCAAGAACAGAAAATTTGGCTTCTTATTATCTCCACAAATGTGGAATTACAAACTTTCAGAATTACAATATGCAAAGCCACATGGGCATTCCCTTACAATATTCTGTAGGACAAAGCCTTGAACTATTACCCAGAACTATTCTGAACTACCTAAGACAATAATACAGCTTCCTTATATAGGCAATTTCCACCGCCCGAGAAGGTTCCAGAAATTTAGCCCTAAGGGCCGACCAAACTTAGAATTATTTTATTTTTCAATTTATTACATCAAAGTCGGCTCAAAATAACTTTTGAAACCCGAACAAAAATTTTGAAGGAAAATTATTTTCTGCCATTTCAGGTGACCCGACTTTCGAAGATCATAAGTCATCACCAGTTGACCCGATTGACTATTATAACCTCATTTCGGAAACACCACGAAGCGCTCTACAGGCTTGAACGGCGCAAGCGCTCGTCACCCAAATTTTTGACCTCATTCGGGACCTCTAAAGCCTTCAAAACTGAGTTCGAAGTTTCTGTACCTTGCTGCCAATACCGAAAATCTTCAATATCTTCAAAACTACACCTGATCTAGCCATGAAACTTTGCTGGCAAACTTATATGACCAAAATGAACCTCCAAGAAAGAAATCAGATCATTCTGAGCACATACGAAAATTACCAAAAATAGTAACTTTCCATAAATAGCAGCTCTGCACAAAATAGCCCTTATTGAATATAAAAACAGAAATATTTTTGGGTGATGCAAGATTGCTCTTACACCCAGGATGCTCCTGCATCAGACACCCAGGGTAATTTGAGAAGTGACCCTGTCACGACTCAGGCGTGCAGAGGAAAACCAAGACGGTTAACCTCCTCTTTTGTTAGCCATGATGAATCTTCAACAGGTCGTCCTTTCCATTTGACCAAATATTCTTCATATGTCCTATTCCTTGTGCTTCTGCCAACACGACTGTCCAGTATGTCTTCAATCTCCTTGATATCTGAACTAGTTGCTGGAATACTCCACTGTGCTGCTGTGATCTCATCTTCAACACCTCCTTCATGATACTCTGTCAGATCTGAAATGTTAAACACTGGTGAAATATTTAGCTCAGTAGGCAATTCTACCTCATATGCATTTCCTGAATCATGTTTCTTCAGTATCTTACATGGTCCAAACTTCTTCACATCTTGCTGCAACTGTGGCCAATAATAATTCTCACTAACCAAACCAAGGGTTTTATCACGACCAAAATGTCCAGCCAATCCTCCGCTATGCTTCTCCTTGATGAGATTCTCCCTCATAGAACTTCGTGGAATGCACAACTGACTCCCTCTGAATAGCATATCATCCTGGATGATGAAATCCAACCATTTCATCCTGTCTAGAGTAACAGGTTCTGTGCAAGCTTTCCAAGCTTCACCAAAATCAGGATCCTCTGGATATAAATTCTTGAGTTCCTTGAACCCAACCACTTCAATCTGCATTTCTGTCAGCAATAGTTGCCTTCTGCTAAGAGCATCTGCAACCCTATTAGACTTTCCACTCCTGTGTTTCAAAATAAATATATAACTCTGCAAAAACTCAACCCATTTCAAATGCCTTTGATTCAATTTTCCTTGACTATTCAAATATTGCAAAGCTTGATGATCAGTATACAAAACAAACTCCTTAGGAAGTAGATAATGTCTCCACTTCTTTAATGCCTGAACTATAGCATAAAATTTCTGATCATAAACAGAATACTTCCTCTTGGCATCATTTAACTTCTCACTAAAATAAGCAATAGGTTTACCTTCTTGGCTCATAACAGCTCCTATTGCAGTACCACTAGCATCACAATCTACTTGAAACACCTTATTAAAATCTGGAAGTGCTAAAACAGGTTGTTCTGTAACTTTTTGTTTCAACAATTGAAAACTCTTTTCTGCCCCATTAGTCCACTTAAACTCTTTTTTATCCCCTCTAATTGTTTCAGTCAAGGGTCCACAAATACTGCTAAAATTTCTGATAAACTTTCTGTAAAAGCTAGCTAGACCATGAAAAGATCTTACCTCAGTAGCACTCCTTGGAGTAGGCCATTCAAGGATAGCCTGTACCTTCTCTGGGTCCATTTTTAGACCTTCTGCTAAAACTACAAATCCCAAATACACTAACTCTTTCTTCACAAAACTGCACTTCTTCAAATTAATCAACAATTTCTCTTCTCTCAACTTCTCAAACACCATACGAATATGCATCATATGTTCCTCCAATGTCTTGCTAAAAATCAAAATATCATCTAGGTAAACAATGACAAACTTACCCAGAAATTCTTTCAGAACCTCGTTCATGAGCCGCATGAAAGTGCTCGATGCATTGGTTAGCCCAAAAGGCATGACTAACCACTCATATAGTCCTTCCTTTGTCTTGAATGCAGTCTTCCATTCATCTCCTTCTCTGATCCGAATCTGATGATATCCACTCTTCAGATCTATCTTTGAAAAATACACATTCTCCATTCTCCATTCTTCTTTGGTGCTAATACCGCTGGTACAGCACAGGGACTCAAACTCTCTCGAATCAATCCTTTCTGTAACAGTTCATGCACTTGTCTGTTCAACTCTTCACTTTCTGCAGGTGTCATTCTGTGTGCTGCCTTATTCGGCAAACTCGCTCCTGGGATCAAGTCCATCTGATGACTGATCTTCCTGACTGGTGGTAATCCATCAGGCACGTTATCGGATACAATATCTTGAAACTCATTCAACAAATCTGCAACTTCTACAGGAACATCTTCTACTTCCTCTTTACCAGCTTTTGGAATTAAAGCAAAACATACATGCTCATGCCTCATACCATCTAGGAATTTCTTTTCATCAACAAATGTTATTCTTGCATTACCACATACCTTTTCTTCGGTCTCCTTCAATGGCTTTAGCTTATGTCGCACTCCATCCTTTGTCAGGGAATAGGTATTCGCACGACCATCGTGTACAGCACATCTGTCAAACTGCCACGGTCTACCCAATAACATATGACATGCATCCATAGAGATGATATCACATAGTACCTCATCTTGCTACCCGCCGATCTTGAACTTCACTAGGCATTGTTCATTGACCATGACCTTGTGGTCATCCTGTACCCAGGCAATCCGATATGGATGTGAGTGTTTCTGTCTCTTGAGTTTCAACTTTGTCACCATCTCTTCTGACACCAAATTGTCAGTGCTTCCACTATCAATAATCACATCACAACATTTACCTTCACACTTGCACCTGGTGCGAAACAGGCTTCTCCTTTGCTCAGGTTCATTTTCACCACTCAACAGGACTCTTCTGTTAATCAACGTTTCTCCTCTTTCAGCATCTTCAGAATTTGATGATCTGGCATCTTCATCTACATGTGCAACTCTAGCCTGGCCTTCATTTCTCCTGTCTGTTCTGCCTTGGCACTGAGGACATTCAAATGCCCTATGACCTTCTTCTCCACAGTGAAAACATGTTCCACGGAAGCCTCCTCGTCCAGATCCTTGTCCTCTTCCTCTTCCTCTCTGATCTCTATTATTCTGATCCTGGAAGCGATTAGAATTATTTCCACGCTGATTCTGACTGCTACTGGCCTCATCCTTCTTTTTCAGATCTTCATTTCGGCCACCATATGACCGTCCACCAGATCGTCCACCGCGACCTCTTCCATTTTGTCTGCTCTCGAACTTCTTGTTCAGCTTTTCCTCTACTTTTAGGGCAAATTGGTATGCCTCCTCAATACTGTTCATTCGAACCAGATTCAGCTCCTCCTGAATGCTTGGCCTTAACCCATTAAGGTATCGGGCAACTTTCTCCTTATCAACTTCTGCATGGCCTGTTCTGATGAGAAGTTGATAGAACTCCTCTGTATACTCCTGAACAGATCTTCCTGCTTGCTTCAAACTCTGCATTTTCTTCAGTAGGTCAAGCTCATAATCAACAGGAATGAACTGCCACTTCAATTTATCCACCATCCGATCTCATCTTGTGATTTTATCTTTCCCTCTTCTATTTCGCTCCAATTGAATTTCTTGCCACCAGATCTTCGCATGACCTTTCAGTCTGGCCTTCGCAAATTTGACTCTATCAGGATCGTCAACATCTTCGTACTCAAAATATTCCTCACATTCATTGATCCAGTCAATCAATTCCTCTGGGTTAAGATTTCCAGAAAATGTAGGAACCTCAATCTTAGGTCTTTTCTCAATCTTGGAAATAGCCCGAAAAAGTCTTTCTTCCTCCTGGTTCACAATTTCAACTTCTCTTGCTTGATATTCTTCTTCAGCTTCATCCTCGCTTTCATCTCTGACATTAAGATTCATTCCTCTGCGAATCTCTTCTTGCAATGCTCGCACTTGTCTCTGCAGCTCTCTAACCTCAGGTGTTACGACACCAGCTCTTCCGCCACGTTCCCTTCGTGGAGGCATTTTCGCGATGCGCGCTGAAACTCTAGCCATGGTCCTGGTGCAAACTGCCTCACAGTCGGTGATCTGTTTACACACTCAAGAACTCCTGCTCTGATACCACTTGATGAAGGGTGCTCCCCTTAATACCATAAACACATAACAGAAAGAGAGAAACAATAACAATAATATGCAAGAACAGAAAATTTGGCTTCTTATTATCTCCACAAATGTGGAATTACAAACTTTCAGAATTACAATATGCAAAGCCACATGGGCATTCCCTTACAATATTCTGTAGGACAAAGCCTCGAACTATTACCCAGAACTATTCTGAACTGCCTAAGACAATAATACAGCCTTCCTTATATAGGCAATTTCCACCGCCCGAGAAGGTTCCAGAAATTTAGCCCTAAGGGCCGACCAAACTTAGAATTATTTTATTTTTCAATTTATTACATCAAAGTCGGCTCAAAATAACTTTTGAAACCCGAACAGAAATTTTGAAAGAAAATTATTTTCCGCCATTTCAGATGACCCGACTTCCGAAGATCATAAGTCATCACCAGTTGACCCGATTGACTATTATAACCCCATTTCAGAAACGCCACGAAGCGCTCTACAGGCTTGATTGGCGCAAGCGCCCGTCACCCAAATTTTCGACCTCATCCGGGGCCTCTAAAGCCTTCAAAACTGAGTTCGAAGTTTCTGTACCCTGCTGCCAATACCGAAAATCTTCAATATCTTCAAAACTACACCTGATCTAGCCATGAAACTTTGCTGGCAGACTTATATGACCAAAATGAACCTCCAAGAAAGAAATCAGATCATTCTGAGCACATACAAAAATTACCAAAAATAGTAACTTTCCATAAATAGCAGCTCTGCACAAAATAGCCCTTATTGAATATAAAAATAGAAATATTTTTGGGTGATGCAAGATTGCTCTTACACCCAGGATGCTCCTGCATCAAGTACTGTTGCAGGGAACCGGGCTCCCTCATAACCCTCTTCATCACAAGAGACTTCTACTTTCATCTGAAAATCAAAATCCATTTATTATACCTTTTGCATTATGACAACACAAATAAATATTTCAATTTTTTTATTAAAAAGATTTTATACTTGATCCTTAATAGAAAATAAACATTTGTTGATTTTTTTTAATTAAAAAGATATAATAGAATCTTTAAATGAAACATTTATAAAATATGAAAATAATATGAAATATTTAGATTGTAATTAAAATATGGCGGCATTGCCTTCCATTTTTCAAACATTACTACATAAACATAAATATTTGGAATATATTTTTAATTTAAAAATATTAAAATAAAACATATTCTTAATGTTAAATATTACCAATAATTCAAATATTTAAACAATTAATAAATCTAATATACGTTTAATCTAATTTAAAAAAAATATTAAGATTAATAGAATACAAATTTCATTATCATGGCGGCATTGCCATCCATATTAATGATAAAATTAATTTATGCTAATGAAGTAAAAAATACAAACTATTAAAATTTTAATGCAAAAAAAAATATTTAAAAAAATGTATTATTTAAGAAACAATATAGATTAAACTAATGTATGCTTAATCTAATTTTAAAAAATTATTAAAATTAATTGAATACAAATTTCATTAACATGACAATGTTGCCATCCACATTGTAATGTTTGAAATATTGTGACATTGTCTTCCAACATTTCAAATATTACTACATAAACATAAAAATGTTACCACTAATTCAAAATTTTAAATAATGAAGAAATCTAATCTATGCTTAATCTAATTTTAAAAAAACTATTAAGATTAATAGAATTAAAATTTTATTAACATGACGACATTGTCATCCACATTGTAATGTTTGAAATATGGCGACATTGTCTTCCACGTTTCAAACATTACTACATAAACATTAACATTTGAAATATATTTTTAATTTTAAAAACATTAAAATAAAATAGATAGTTAATGTAATATTTTTAGTTTGTTAAATGAAACATTTAAGAAACTAAACAAATTAAAGTAATGTAAAACTGAAAACTATTTGAAATACAAAACTAAATATAAAATAAAACTTATTTAAAATGCAAATTTAAATTTAAAATGCAAACTATTTAAAATACAAATTATTTAAAATGCAAATATAAATGAAACATGCAAATGTAATGGAATGTACAAATGTAAATCAAACATGCAAATCAAAATGAAACATGCAAATGTAAATCAAACTATAAAAAATATAAATCTAAATAAAACATACTACTCAATTGAAACTAAATCTATGGAAAACTAAAATACAAAACAACAATCTCACTTGCAAAAAACTTGCTCCAAATTCAATCTATTCTTAGCTCCTCCAAAACTCTCCACCTCTTTGTACTCTCCAAAACAACAAATGAAATGAGGAGACATTCTTTTATAATCTGAGAGCATTTTTTCATATTCTCCAAAAGGTGCCTTTTCTAATTCTTTTGCCCCTCCAAATTTTAGATTTAATTTTTTTTATAAATTTTTTAATTGATTCTTCATCCATGTGGCACCTCTATTTTATCGGGTCATATTATTTTGGGCCCCATTATTTCAGCCTTGTTATTTTGGCTAACTATTAATAGTTTTGTAACTTATTTATTTAATCTAATAGTTTTTATTGACAAAAAATCTTTTTTGGCATATTCTCGTGCTGTTATTCCCATTTGTGCTCCCATTGTATATGTACGCCTCTCGGTATAGTAAAATTGTATACAAAAATATTTAATTGAAATTTTGATGGTCAATCTAAAATTATTTTTTCATATGATATATTCTTTTTAAGATATTAATTTTTTTTATTATAAATTACACACATATTTATATTTGTTTTGTCTTTTGTAAATATCATGATTAACATTATTGTTAGAGTAAAGTATTAATTATATTAATTAACTTTACTCCTTTTTTAAGATGTCAACTCATTTTGCTTTAGTTAAACGCACATTCACTAGTTGTTTTAAATATAAACTTGCATACATTAGTCATGTAATAGTTAAACTAATTATTACATGCACTAAGGTTTGTCTTTCAAGAGATCTCCTTTATAAGGATGATCCATTGTACATTTAATTCATTCATTATTTGAGGATATTTTCTTCTTCATATTTTTGAGTCAAACCCTTGCCCTCTTCTTGTCTCTACTTCCTTGTAACAAGTTTTCATATGCAGGTGATCTTCGGATTTTGTGGATTTGTATTGCTCAAATCTTACATGGTATCAGAGCCTAATTTGTTATAGCTTGTTTGCGTTTGAAGGGTTCAAATTAGAGATTTTTCGGTGGATTTGAAAAGTTTTGGTTATAGTTTTCAAATCTGGTATTCTCTATAGGATGTTATTTTTTGTTTCTTTTTTGTCTGCAAAAAAAAAAAAAAAATTACACTTTTTAGGGCTTTTTTATGTCTTTTTATTAAAATTAGGGGGTCTCTAAATTTTGGTGCACTTTGAGCTCAAACAAACCTCATTGTTGAGCTCACAAAGCCCAAAAACCCCTATTTTGATATAAAACACTTAAAATTTGGACAACATTGTAGGGAGAGGCAAATTTTTTTTGCCCTAGGGATGTGCACACACCCCGAGGCAACAGTCCGTACGAATTTTTGGCAAAAAAAAAAGAACTATAGATAGCACACTACCTGCATGCCACCCGCGAACCGCCTGCCACCGGAGAACTCCGCCCAAATCCTCACTGCTACCGGTTGGAGCAAACCACTGCCAATAAACCCCCAACATTCCCATTAATTGCTAATGGTGCCAGCAGTGAACTAACCACCCGGAGACAGCGTTGACCGCCAGCGGTTAGCCCAAGCCACTAACCTAACTGCTAGTGACAGAGCCCATATGACCAGCCACTAAGGCCAGGGGCTAGCGTTAGTCCCTTACAAAAATTTTGGAGGATTTTTTCTCTTTTGAAGGTCTTTCATTAAAAATTGGCTATCCGGGAGCTCTAAGCATCATTTTTTGACAAACGAGATATTGTCAGAAAGCTGGTTCTAAGCCCGACACTCTCATATAAGTTAATCTGGTGTTTTTTAATCATCTAGCTTGTTGTTTCTGCTGTCAAAGCCAGATTATCTTTTTTGCATTCTGGGGGGGGCTAATTTGCTCAAATTAGCTCCATTTTTTGATCCGGAAGAAGCGCCAAAAAGCTCTTCTCGAGCACCATCCAAATTTCTACCTATTTTCATCAAATTTTTTTCAAGGTACACAAGATTCATATCTAAAGTTTTTTTGCTCTTCTTTTGATAAAGCATATCATTCTAGGCTTAGGGGTTCGATATTTGGCTTTTGGGGGGGTGTTATTTTCTTGTTTCTATTAGTTAAACCAGATATTTATCAAAATAAAACCCCTTCTAAAAATATGGCCGAGACTTCTTTTTGTCTAGAACTTTTGACCCCACATAATTATCACATGGAAAACCCTGATGACACGACTTCTCCATTCAAAAGGGATCTGGTCTTGTCTAGATGCAGTGCAACCAGTATTACAGAGGCCCTTTGAGATCATGTAGCATCGAAACAAGATGGATGAGGCTATGGGGTTGATTGCTTTACATGTATCAGACAGCTTGTAGTTTCAGCTTGATGGGTGCAATACCCCTCAAGCTATGTGGACCAAACTTAACACCTTGTTTGGTACAATGAATGAGTTTAGAGCACTTTAGATTGAGGCAGAGCTTACCTCTCTTGTACCTAATTCTTTTCCCTCTATTGAGGACTTTCTGATGAAGTTCAAACAACAAAGATCTTTATTACATGGATGTGGAAAGCAAAAGACTGATAAAGAGTGCATTTATCTGATTTTGTCTAAGCTTAGGGGAAACTTTCAGATCTTCTCTTCTACCTTTCATTCTACCATGGACACTTTGGGACCTACATTCACCATGCCCACTTTTGAGGTGTTATGTGATCGTTTGACTAGAGAGCAAGCCAAGCTTACTTAGTTGGACTTTCTAATAGGATGAAAGAACCAAGCATTGGTTGCCCAACTATCCAAAGAAAAGCAGAAGCAGAAGCCAAAGCAGATATCAGATTCCTCTTCTCAACACTCTACTGGCCCACCATCTTCTTTTGAGAAGGAGAAACAGAAGATTGAGAGACCTACATGTTCCTATTGTCAGAAGGGACCTCATGATGAGTCACATTATTTTCAAAAGAGATTTGATGGCTATGAGAAACAGATTGCAGATTTGCAAGCTCTTCTTCAAAAGAGCACTTTTTCCTCTCCATCCTCTTCTACCTCATAGGGGTCTGCTTTTCAGTCTTCCTCCACATCTTTGACATCTAGACAAGATTTTGGACAAGGCCATGCATTACAGGCATCCATTGCATCCCCTTCATAGGTCCCTTGGATACTGGATTTAGGTGCTTCTCACCATATGGCATCTTCTCAAGGGGTCTTCTCTACTGTTGAGGCTTCTCCCATTCCTCATATTCTCATGGGGAATAACATTGTCCTGACAGTCTGTGGGAAAGGTTCAGTAAACATTCAGGATGGAACATTCAATGATGTATTGTATGTTCCATCTCTGTCTGTAAACCTTCTCTTGATTTATCAAATTACACACAATGGATCAGGGAAGATAGTTGAGTTCACTGCAGATTTAGTCTTCATTTGGGATAGTGTGACAGGAGGCATTGTTGCTACAGGGACAGTTGATCATTCCACCCGTCTCTACACCTTCTCACACTTTGGTCCACCATCTCCATTATTGGAGCACAACTCTCCTCTTTTGCGAGAGCCTCATGTGGTGCAGTCAGGTCACTTGAACTTTTGTATTGTTCCTGAGATCACTGCTATGACTGCCACACCACATCTTGTTGAGGTCTTTTCTCTTCAACAGGATTCTTCTTCAGCACTGCCTAACCCTCCAGCTCCATTCATCGAGCCACCAAGTGGACTTGTTAAGGATTCTACATAGGATGTTCATCTCCTCTTTCATGACAGTTTCAGCACACCTATCACACCGCCTACATTGGGGATTCCCTTTCAGGATCCTCATGTTTTCTCCTTTGAGCATCAGTTAGGCCTTCCAGTTTCACCTCTCATTCAGGGGTTTCCTTGTTCCATGCCTTTGTTTATTTTGCATTGAAGTTGCATTGGTTTGATCATTTCCACAGGGGTTCCATCATTTTGGGGGGCCTTTGGTGTCCCATCCCTCTCTCATGGGGGGGCTGGTTGTACTTATGGTTTTGAGAGAGTCTCTTGAGCCATTTCTTTTTCTGCATTTTTCTATCTCTTTTTGGAGTAGGGTTTTTTTCCACTGGGTTTTCTCTATTTCTCCATTTTACAAAAATTTGGTTGTGCTGGGTACCTCATCAAGCCATGTTGCCAAGACCCATTTTTATGTTTTCGGCATTGTAGTTTCCTTTGCTTTCTTTTTGCATTATTTGTAGTTGCATTGTTGTTCATCTTAAGGGGGTTGTTAGAGTAAAGTATTAATTATATTAATTAACTTTACTCCCTTCTTAAGATGTCAACTCATTTTGCTTTAGTTAAACACACATTCACTAGTTATTTTAAATATAAACTTGCATGCATTAGTCATGTAATAGTTAAACTAATTATTACATGCACTAAGGTTTGCCTTTCAAGAGATCTCCTTTATAAGGATGATCCATTGTACATTTAATTCATTCATTATTTGAGGATATTTTCTTCTTCATATTTTTGAGTCAAACCCTTGCACTCTTCTTGTCTCTACTTCCTTGTAATAGGTTTTCGTATGCAGGTGATCTTCAGATTTTGTGGATTTGTATTGCTCAAATCTTACAATTATTATATTAATTTCTCTAAACATAATAAGATATATTCTAATTGAATTTGCAAGGTTTCATTTGAGTAAATTTTTGGCTTGTTTTGTGGTCAATAAATTTTATTAAGTTGAAAGAAACATATTGTAAATACAATATTAACAAAGAGAAATGTTAGTTAATGCATTTTTTAAATTATTTTGGTCATGATGTGTATTTTTTATTAATTATAATAACATTAAAAATATTAATTATTATTATTATAATACTTCAATAATTATCTTTTATTTTTTTGGTAAATTGATAGCTAGGTTGGCCAACACCCTTTGTTTTATATAAAAAAAGATATTGCATTTTTATGCTACTTATAGGTTATGCCATATCCCCATTAACCCTATAGAGATAATTACAGTTGCATTGATTCAAAATTGCAACCCCATGTACCCTTGCCTATTGACCATAAAGTATGTATATCTAATATCTAATATCTATCTATCTATAACAGAAACCATCATTCAAAATAAAATGTCATAGCAATATATGGAAGCAAGAGACTTAGTTTTTCCTCTTTCTCTTCGTGTCCTTGGGGCCACACATCATCATCACTAGGGATCTCTTTGCATCAGTATTACTACCTGAATCATGGGCATGGACATGGGCATGGGCATGGGGATGAAATTTAGAAATTTCGTGACTCATGGGCACCATGTGATCTTTATGCACTTTATCCAACACAACATCAATTTCTCCAAGAAAAGAATTTTTGAAAAGAATTTGGAAAAGCTTCTTTGCCTCCACCTTTTCCACCCCATGAATCAGTGTAAAAGTAAAAAACATCATTGTAAAATTAGTGTTGACACAAAATATGTGGTATGACCACTGAAATTCCCATCTCAAAACTACCTTGACAACATGTAAGACTAGTGGATTCCTTACTATGAGCACCGAGCATAGACGTTTTCCTGATACTTCTCCTCAAAACATCATCAGCTATGTGGAGTCTAAACTAATCAACGTGTCCATCTCCCCTTACCTTGTCTACAAATCATTTTCCAAAACTATGGCTCATACCTTGTTGTTCCCAGGTATATGTAACCTTAAGCCATGTGTCTTCGTACTTCAAAATCTTACAATATCACACATTTGGTTATTAATGACATGGTATTGTATTTCCAAAAGAATCAATGTGTGTACTTTTTATGTTATTTAATGATGATATCTTCCACCACTGGTCATCATCTTCTATGTCATCAGATGATGCCACATTCTCTAAATCCTTTTTTCCTTGTCATATTGTGAGGTTCCACCTTCATTATAACCGATTTGGTTTGTGTGCTAGCATTGGACATTCGTCATTCAATTCTCAAATGCACAAATGGTGTTGTAATCATTGTCATACTCCAAATCTATTCTCAATTTATTCATGTATCTAGTGTCGTACGTTCTAATTTTTTTGCCACAATTTTGGCCAATTCATATGCAAAATTGTTCCCCTATATGCATATACGAAAATTTCTAATATCTTCCAATTTAGTGATAATCTCCCAAATCGGCCCCAACCATTGCACCACCTTGCAATTTATGTTAATGTACTATCTGATTGCATTTGTTACATTTAATGAATCCCCCTCCAAGTGTATTTTCTTTGCATTGATGTTGAAACCCATTTGTAGTCTTGCAAGCACAACCCTAAATTAAATATCATCATTTATTGTTTCACCAATGAAGACATATTTATCAATAATTGTATTCCCTTCCCAGTCTCTGGCTACACGTCCAATTCTGTTGGGACTAGGGTTGCCCCTGGATGCAATGTCAAAGTTGATTTTGATCTAGTTCATTTTTGGTATAGTCCATTTGATGTCTTCCATTAGATTCACCACTTTTATCTTCAACCCTTCACCATCAATCTTTAGTATTTGAAGACCTTTGAAGGTCTTGTGCATTTGGTCATCCTAGATTATGAAGGTATTGTTCTTGGTCACCTTGGTTCTGATTGCATTATTGACTAATTCAATCATTATTCTTTTGAAATTTAGGCATAAATCTTTGACGTCCATACATTTCCCTCTAAATATTTATCTATTTCTTTCCTTCCATAACTCCTAGATGAATGTGGAAGGAATGATCTTCCATATATAACCAATTAGGATTTGTGTCTTCATCATAGGCCACATATTGAACTAGAACTCAATGTCAATAGGGTGTATATATTGCAACTACAATTTTTTCGTGAAGTGTTTCCAACAACCGTTTGTGTACTAGTAGTTTATCAGGATATGATCAATGGTTTCTTCCTCTATTTTGCATAGTGCACATCTCCTAGCATTGTGAATCTCTATTTTTTTCAATTTGTCTTCTGTCACGGTCCATTTCTAAAGAGTCATCTAGGTGAGAAATTCAGCCTTAGGTAGAATGACTTTTCTCCATATAAATTTATTCGGCCATTTCCTCCTTACTACATTAGCTTCTTTGGTTTTGTAGCTTGTGCTAACTTTGTAGCTCCTCTTGTTTGTTCCACATCACTGGATGATGCCCTCCTCATTTGTTGGCATAATCTATCTTTCTTCCAAAAATTTTCTTAGTGTCATTTTTTGGTTCGTTAGAGAATTAAATTAATCTTGTGACCTCCATTGCCACAACATCATCCCATTCTATTAAGAGGATCTTACGTAAATGCATACCTTCGATCACCATACTCTTAGTGTTTTATTGCAAATTGGAGTAATTTGCAAGAGGTTTCTCTCCACCCCAAGATTCAGGCCCTATGTCCATTTCTAATTTCCTAGGTGACATGATGGGATACAATGTCCCTGCATTCTAGAATATAGTTCCAAATGGAAGACCCCTTAGGTGGATTTGCAACTATCAAAATATGCATGTCTTCTTTTAAGTCCAGATATTTCTAGCATAGTATTTGGACCCATTTTTGGTGTCCACGCATGTACACATTCCACACAATTTTAGAAAAAGCTAGATTCATTATTGCTAATTTGTCTGCTAGCTCCTTTATGTCTCCTAGATCCTTTAGGGAGAAAAATTTATCTCATAACACCAATAGGAACTTATTCTATTCAATAGTTCCACTCAAAAAAAAGTCTCATTATTTGATTTAGTGCATCTTCTATTGCTTTGGGGAGTTTCATGCATGACATGGAATATATACAGATTATTGATGGGACCACCTTTAAGATCATCAACTTGTCTATAGAGTTTATCCATTCACCCTTCCAAGTTTTCATTCTACTTTTTCACCTATTAATTAGATTATCCCTATAGCTCACTTTGTTTACTCTTGCAAATAATGGCACACCTAAAAATCTTCCAAGAAGAGTTGCAATCTTGAGACCTAGAACTTGAATTATATTCATATGTAGCTTCAGTTGTGTGTTCAAAAAGAAAACTTATTACTTCCTCTAATTGATACTATGTCCAAAGGCCTTGCAATTATTTTTTAAGAAATCTTTCATGGTCCTAGCCCCTGCTATGCTTGTGAATTTGAAAATAAAACAATATCGTTCTCAAATTCCTGGTGTGAAATATTATCAATCACCTTAGCTACTTTCATTCCCTTCCAAGTTCCTATCTTCCAAAGGTTTGGTATACCTTTTCCCATATCTTTGACCATAATTATTAATAAAAAAGGGGACATGGGGTCCCCTTATCTTTTGCCCCTGGTGGTCACTATGAATCCATGGGCTAACCTATTGATCAACAATACGAATTTTGGATTTCCTATGCAACTCTCTATCCCTTGTATCCAATGTTAACTCAATCCAAACCTTTTTAGCACCTCCAACATAAAATGACTATCCACCAGATCATAGGATTTGAGGATTTCAAGCTTGAGTATCATACTGGCTTTTCTCAATTTCCTAGCCATGTGTATTGCTTCATGGGTGAGTATTATCCCCTACAATATTGATAATCCCAGAGAGAAACCACTTTTCTTAGCTGATATTATATGTTTAAATTTTCTTTCCATCTATTTGTACTAATCTTTATTATAATCTTGTATGTCATATTGCATAAGGCTATAGGTAAGAACTCATTCATGATCTATGCCTCCTCTTCTTTAGGATGAGTGCACTAAGAAGGTGTGATTAGTTTCCCTAGGCACAAACTTCCTTCTCCTAGATACCTCAACAACAATTGTTATGGCATGTCCTACAACATCTCAAAAGTATTGAAAGAAACCAGTTGGGAAGCCATTTCATCCTAGAGCTTTTTTTGGGTTGAATTGGAATACAACAGTTTTCACTTCCTTTTTAGTGATTTCCTTGTATAACCTTCTATTTTGTTCATTTGTTATTAGTGTTAGAATCATATTTACTATCTCCTCTCTTTCTGCATGGTGAATTTGTGTTTGTCTATTTAGGATCTCCTCAAAGTGGCTTATTTCTTTTGCATTTACCTCTTCTATGGTTCGTGCCATACTTTCATCTTGTTTACTTATTTTTGTTATCATTTTCTTGTTCCTTTTTTCTATTGCAGTGTTCTGAAAGAATTGGATGTTTTTGTCCCTTCCTTTAAGCCATATTTGCCTTGACTTTTTCCTCCAATAGAATTCTTCTATTTATTGACTTTTTCCTCCAATTCTTCCTTCAATGCCTTTTCTTTTTCAAACTCTTCTATCCTCATTCCCCTAGAAATTATGATTTTATTTAGTTCTGACAACTCTTTCTCCACCCTTTCTCTTTCTTAAAAAATATTCTTGAAATTATCTTTATTCCGAACCTTTAGTTTTCTTTTCACATATTTGAGCTCCTTACTTTTAGAGCTTGGAGTTGTTTCCTACATCCATCTCTGCTCACCATTTCTTCATCATGGTTATTAGAGAAGGTTGTCATATCCACATGTTTTCAAATTTGATTGTGTTTCCATTCAATGGGTTCTTTAGGATGTAATTAGCTCAACTTAGTAGTGATTTGATCCTATGAAGGGTAGAGTTTGTGCCTCCCGAATTCCCATATTTTGATTTCTTACACCAGAAATTAGAAAATTCTCAACTCTTTCCACAATATTGGTGAAGCTTTTCCTCTTGTTGGTCCTTGTAAATGTCCCATTTTTTATTTTCATGTCAAAGAGTTGGTTTTCATCAATGAAGGCTTGGAAATCCCTCTAAATGTTGGTTATGGCGATTAGACTGCATCTTTTTTCTCATTGTTCAAGGTAGCATTGAAATATTCACCCAAAATTATTCTCTCATGGCCATGGTTTTCCACTGCTCTTGTGAGTTGAGACCACACTTCTCTCTTGTCTTGTGTGGCTATGGGGCCATAAACATTGATTATGTAAAGTGATGAGTTTTCTGTAGTATTTTGAAACTCATAATCATCTAGTTTTTTATCCTTAATAATTGTTCCATCCAATATAAAAGGATTAGAGATCATTCCCATACCTCTTAAAGCTCTAATAGCCTCAGAATAGGAGCCTGTCCACTACCTCCAAACTCTCATTCTTCGAGCACTGTCATTTTTTTCCCATTTTATTTCTTGTGACAATACTATGTTTGCCTTGGCCTAATCTATTTGGTTCTTGTTCATGCACCATTTGTTAGGGGTATTGAATGCCATAAAATTCCACATTAGGCATCTCATTTTCCCTCAAGAATGATGATATCTACAATTGACCTCAGTTTCCTCTGTCTTATTGCATTTGCTACAATGGCCAATTTGGCCTTATTTATTTTTTGGTCCTATCTCGCCCTTCTTCTTTATGTTTGGTGTTTTTATATCTGATGTCGATTGTTCCAACATTCTTTCTTCCACAACAAAAATGTCAATACCACCCCCATCATCCTCTTCTTCAAAGTCTAATATCACTTCCTCAATCAAATCCTCTACTATGATCTATGCCTCTCCTTCCTCCAAATTAGGTACATTTATACCTTGCAAATTTTCATTTGATAACCCAATTTTCTCTAATCCTCGTGCAGCTATTCCAATCAAATATTTCTACCTATGTTGAATTTCAGAGTAAGAATTGACCAGGGATTAAATTTTGGGACTTCGAATTTGTATCCTTTATACCTTTGTGTTCTAGAGTGGCTTCTTTTGCGCCATTCTTTTCAAGTGTATCATTTTGTGGATTGTTTACTTTTGGCTCCCTAAAATTTTTTGAATTTGGTCGATCTTTGTCTCTGTTCTGCATTGTGTCATCTTTGGGAGGAGGGGTCCCATTATTTTTATTCCCATTATTTTCCACATAACTTGTATGGTTCTTGTTGTCCAAATTTATTTCTACATACTTTACCTGGCATAGCACATTGTTACACTCCTTAGAATTTCATTTAGGGCATATGGTCATGTGGCCTTCTTTTGTAACTTTCTATTTCCATATGACCAATTCACTATGTATTTCAATCTCCTAAGGTCTTGGCACAAATGGGTAGACATTGAGACACATCCTTGCATAATGTTGGCACTCCTTATCACTCAAGATTCCTTTTAGATGTAGAATATTTCTTATAATATTCCCAATTTCTACCAATATGTCTTCATCCCAATATTCTACTGGCAAATTATATAACCAAATCCATAGTGACTATTCCTTGATCTCTTGTTTCGATGGGTCAAATTTTGGTGTCCACCTCTCCATATGCATACTCAATCCCTCAAGGAAATAAGGACCTTCGTCTAAGGAAATTTGATGCTCCTTATTCGAAGGTAGAACTACCATGAATAAATCATTTGGTAGGGTTTGCAGTAGAATTTGATCCCCCCATTTTGAGGTGCACCAATCATGCATTTTCTTAGTATCAATTTGACCCCCTCCCCATTTGAGAATCTAACCAACCTCCTTGTAGCTATCTATTGCTTTCTTGATTTGATCTTTTTTTTCAAAAAAAAAATGGGAATGCTCAAATTCAGATTTTGAGGGGACTTACCAGACAAACTCTCCACATTTGTGTACACTATTTGGCTAGGGCGTGTGGGCTTTGTACTTCTAGGGGTTTCTCGTTCATCCACTAGGATTGCTAAGGTTTTCTTGTCACCAATTTGCAGATGTATCCACATTGAATTGTTCTTCTTGCCAAAACTACCCATACCATCATAATATGATATTAGGGTTTGTTTGTCACCAACCCCCAAAGTTTATTTGTGGGGTATTCCTCCTTTTCCCTCCTTGATTGAAAGTCTTTTTGTAATGTTCTTCCCTTTGACCTTGTGCCATCCATCTTTTGTGGTTGTCGTGAGTTGTGTATCCATCTTGTTACTGACCTAGATGGTCTGTATTTATCTACCTATTTTCCATTCTCAAACACCCATTGTGGTATATGGTTAGGATCTGATCTTTGTTCAAAGATTGAGATTCCACCATAGGCTTGCCCTCCATTGTTGATCTTTGCTCATAAGTCATATATTGGTACCTCGTGATCCATTTCTTCCCCACATCCTTCTATAATCTGCTTTCCTTTCCATGATTCTTGCTTACTCCAATTTTCTCTATTTTGTCCTCTGCTCCTATGATTCTTGTGCCATTGATCATTGCCCCTCTTCTCCTTACTCCTTTGCTCCTCACATCTCTGCTCTTCACATGTTATTATTAAATAACACTTTAATAATTATTTATTAGTAATATTCTTTTTAATTTTTTTTTTACATATTATTTTTTAAATCAATGTTAATAATCTTTTACATATAAAACATTACAATTTCACCATCTACATATAAAAAATGGAAAATAAATTACAAAATCAAAGTTAAAAAATAGTTTACATTTTTTTATTTTTTTTGGATTAATAATTTTTGAATAGTTATTTTTTATTTTTTAATATTTCATTGGAAGTATGGTTTTACTTTTTAAATTTTAATTTAATTTTAATAATATTTTTATCTTAATATTAAGTTTATCTTTCTTAATATTGTTCGTAATATATTAATTATATTTTTTAAATATATATTTTCTTGATATTTTAATTTTAATTAATTAAAGAATTAGTTTTATTTTTTATTTAATTATTAATTAACTTACTAAGTTTAATATGTGCCATTACTTTTTTAAAATTCTTTTTTGAATTTTGATATATTCTAACTCTTTTTTTTTTGAAAATATACAAGTTAATAGATATAGTCATAATAAATAATAAATTATTTATTCTCTTTACGTGCATTTTTTTTTGCTTTGTAATAAGTTTATTTTATTGATAGTTTGAAAAGGTACATAATCATTTAACAATAAACATTAAATTTCACTTCTAACCATCACCAAAATAAAACTAATTCTACACCCATCTCATTATAAACTCCACAGTAACATTAAAGTGCACATTACAATAGTTCCTTTACATTGATTGTTAGGCAATTCAAAATTAAACTCCTCAGTAATTAACCCACTCCTAACTATTCCTAAAGAAAGTTACTAAAATTCACATCCAATTCATAACAACACATAAAACATCACTAAAACTTTGTCACCCAGATCCTACAAAATGTATGATGTTTGCCTCAATGTCTGTCCATGCCCCCACTTCCATTCATTCTTTGGATTAGGAACCTCAAGCCCTACCAACCCTATGTCCCATCCTCATTGAACACCTCCTTCTAGGTACCTACACTTCCATGAGCCATGTCCTAGCTTTCATATGAACTCCAATTCCGCTTCCACTTGCATCAAATCAATAAATAGTTTTAGTGCCTCCCATCCGTGCTTAGCTTCCTTTATTCGTTGCACTTTGATTCTCCCATCTAGTCTCTAAATAAAGGGAATAAATCTACTATCACCCACATCCATGGGGGCTTCACTTAGTGAACCTCAATCATAGCACATGCATTCATGACATACTAAAGAATCCCCCTATTTTCAAAAAATATTGTCCCAAACTCCTTTTTTGTCACCCCCTCTAATACCCACCTAGTACCCCCCGTACCCCTTTTTCTATACAAAACCCCCAACCCCCATCCCCCCGAAACCCCCTCCCCTCTATTTAGGTAATATATTGCCCCTTTTTTTGCCCATTTAAACCCCTCAATATGAACACATGTGATATCATATTGCCCCTTCAATGAAGACCCCGTGCCCACATCTTCCTCATTATCTATGCCCTCACTATAATCCATTCCCTTTCTTGGTACTGCCCACTCGAGAATGGACTCCATCCCTATCAAAAACTTTGCAAGCACAATTGTCTCCATAATTCTCTTCACCCTTGTTGTTGGTTCTGTTAATAAATGGAGATCATGTGGTCAATTTAATTCTTTCAAAATTTTCATTATTTATATATATATGAATTCTCTTTAATCATACAATAATACATATGACATATACATATAAATATTCAATAGAAATAGATACACAAAATATAATATATTAATATGGTGACTCCACCAAATATTAATATATTAATACGTTGTTGTCACTGTATATGAATACCCTCAATATAAATTATACATTTGATCACAATATATAAATATATATTTATTATTAACATAATAATAGATATATATAAATATATTAATATCAACTTATAAACTGAAATCATAATCTATATATATGATCTCTTAATATTAAAACAAAATGTATGTAATAACAAATATATATATATATATATATATATATATATATATATATATATATATATATATATATATATATATATATATATATATATATATATATATATATATATATATATATATACACGATTACTTATCTTTCATTTTGTATATGACAGTCGCTGTAGCATGCGTTCTACTTCCATCCTTTTTACAGAATATATTCCTCCCTTATAGATTCCGATCTCTATGCTTTTATATCCACTGCTCTTCACTTATATTTCTGCGAGTGTATAGTGTAGCATATATATGAGGGGCCATGTCAATAGATAGACATGTCTCTCTATTGACATGCCTCCTCACGATACCTTTCAGCATACTAACACCGCTCATAACCAAAAAACAACGCCTAATACATATTTATATTTAAATATGTATATTAATATATATATTAGTAATGTCCATTAATATTATATATATTAATATTATTTATTTATTATCTCATAATATTATATATGTAATATGTATAGACATATATATAATAATAATGTACATACATTATTATATATATATTTATACATATATATACACATGTAATTATCATAATCATTATATATCAATTATTCTTTCAACGATGTAGATTAACCGACCAAAGCTATAACACATTAACACTCCCTCTTAGCTAGGGAGGATAAACAGAAGAATAAATATTACCTCAACGTAATATAGAATTAAAGGATAGCTTAGATCATAAGATTTCCATCATTAAGATATCACATTTGATATCTAGAGTATATGGACCTATCAGAATGTCAACACATGACATTCAAATACTCTGAGTATTGGCCTATCAGAATATTAACATATGATATTCACCAAATACTTATAATATATCAATACAAACAACTCATAGATTATCAACAATTCCCAGGTGGATTGCCTCCATCGGTGATTCGATCCACAATTCCCAGGTGGATTGCCTCCATCGGCGATTCGATCCACAAGTCTCAGGTGGATTGCCTCCATCGGCGATTCGATCCACAAGCTCTCGTGTGAATTGCCTCTATCGGCGATTCTATTCACAAACTCACGAGCTTTGGTGTGGATTGCCTCCATCGGCGATTCGATCCGCAAGCTCCTGTGCGGATTGCCTCCATCGGCGATTCTATCCACAACTCATGAGCTAAGGTGTGGATTGCCTCTATCGGCGATTCTATCCACAAGCTCCTGTATGGATTGCCTCTATCGGCGATTCTATCCACAACGCATGAGCTTCAAAGTGGATTGCCTCTATCGGCGATTCTATCCACAAGTTCAATCTATTGTGATCTGTTTCAACCATCACAAGATGTCTATCACAATAGAAGGTCAAGTTATTGTAAGATCGTCACCTTCCAATAACTTTAACAATTACAAGTGATAATCATTTGGAAGTCGTCACTTCCTCATGATTTACACAGGGCCCATATGGCAATAAACAATTTCATTAGTATAATAATCAATTATATCAAGTTTACCTCAGAAGTATTTCACCTTCATTAGTGAGCTCCCTCTCATTCAATACAATTGAGAATGTCACAAGTTGACTAAAGCATATCCTCTATCTGCTCCCTCTGAAGCTTACGTTCATCAACCTCTTGACCTCTTTGAAAAACTCCCTCTAAATCTGAATATCACATGCTTTCATCAAAAGGTGAGCCCATATAATATCACACATGAATCAAATTCGATATGAAGAGTTTTGATCTTGATCTCCCTCCAAATGATCGGATCTTCCTTCAAGCGGTTAGGCTTCAACGAAGGAACCTGGCTCTGATACCATGTTAATAAATGGAGATCATGTGGTCAATTTAATTCTTTCAAAATTTTCATTATTTATATATATATGAATTCTCTTTAATCATACAATAATACATATGACATATACATATAAATATTCAATAGAAATAGATACACAAAATATAATATATTAATATGGTGACTCCACCAAATATTAATATATTAATACGTTGTTGTCACTGTATATGAATACCCTCAATATAAATTATACATTTGATCACAATATATAAATATATATTTATTATTAACATAATAATAGATATATATAAATATATTAATATCAACTTATAAACTGAAATCATAATCTATATACATGATCTCTTAATATTAAAACAAAATGTATGTAATAACAAAATATATATATATATATATATATATATATATATATATATATATATATATATATATATATATATATATATATACACGATTACTTATCTTTCATTTTGTATATGACAGTCGCTGTAGCATGCGTTCTACTTCCATCCTTTTTACAGAATATATTCCTCCCTTATAGATTCTGATCTCTATGCTTTTATATCCGCTGCTCTTCACTTATATTTCTGCGAGTGTATAGTGTAGCATATATATGAGGGGCCATGTCAATAGATAGACATGTCTCCACGTGGAGACATGTCTCTCTATTGACATGCCTCCTCACGATACCTTTCAGCATACTAACACTGCTCATAACCAAAAAACAACGCCTAATACATATTTATATTTAAATATGTATATTAATATATATATTAGTAATGTCCATTAATATTATATATATTAATATTATTTATTTATTATCTCATAATATTATATATGTAATATGTATAGACATATATATAATAATAATGTACATACATTATTATATATATATTTATACATATATATACACATGTAATTATCATAATCATTATATATCAATTATTCTTTCAACGATGTAGATTAACCGACCAAAGCTATAACACATTAACAGGTTCCCCAAGTTGCAACCCCCATGCCAAATTCATGGAGTACACATCTATATTGGTGTGGTGTCTATTCCGCAATTGGTCAAAAACTACACCCAAGATCAGTTGCATGCTTTTTATCAGTCTTTCATCCTTGAACAAAAAACTCCTAACTATTTCTTTGTCATAGGCCTAAAGAATGATTTTTCTTTCTTGAATGCCCTTACTGTAAATGAAGTCTTCATTACTCCTTTATAACAAGCTACTCCCACTACAACCTCCAACACCACTACAAACACACTTCTATGCTTGCTACAGTAATAAATAAACATCTTGAGGAGATCTTAAATTTTTTTTCATAATACTCCCAAAATTGAACATGGTGTCCTTCCATTCATTCCATCATCTTTTCAACCAACTCTATTTTTTGCATTCACCAACCCATGTGTTGCCATTCGACCATCCACCACCTTAATAAATGCTTCATTCAAAATGCCCAGGTCTCTAAATCTTCACTTGATAATAATAAAATAAATCTTCAATTCAAATTTCATCTTTCCTATCAAATGAGAAGGCCTAGTTCGATAGTTAATCAACTTCTTTATTACCCGCTCTCTCCACATGAATAATTTTAAAATCATTTAAAGAGGGTAACTTTTCTATTATTAGATCAATGTGTTTTTGAAAATGCCAAGCTTCTAATCAACGTATTATTAGAATTCATATTAACTATCTTCCTTTTATAAAATAAAATTAAAAATAAAAATAAAATATAAAAATAAATAAATAAATAATAATTAAAAAATAAAAAATTGTACCAAATACAAATCAAAATTATCAAACCTCCTAACCATTTGAATGAATGATTTTAATGACGTCTACGAGGCCAAGCAACCTAAGGGACTCGAGGAAATCACACCCCTAAACAATTTCCATAATCGTTTCTAGCTCTAATCTTTCTCTTATGAATCTTGACCAGCAAACCCATAGTTTGGTTGACCTTATTCTCTTCAAATAAACTATTCATGTTGTCTACTTTCAAGATGGCTTCATAATTAGCACAAATATCATCATAGATAGTGCATTCCATGAGAAAGTGCCATTCTGTTTCAATTGCGCCCATCCCACAAAATATGCAAGTTCTCTCCTCCCAAGCCTTTTTGGGCCTCTTCCATTTGCTCGTCTCGCACCTAAGATGATTTGATCTTGTCCTCAATTGTGTCATTAACAACCTTGTTTTCCCTTTAATAACAGCCCCTAAATATGTTTTCTCTCCATGTTCCCTAGTTGAGTTGAACACTTGCATGTAGTAAGTCTTTTTATGACCAATGTTATTAGTCCACATGGCACTTTGAAACTTTTCTATGACAAACTTTTTTATGTCCACATTTGTATTAGGACACTCATGTAGTTTAATATTCCATTTATCCAACCACTTATTATTTTGCTTCATCCATGTTTTCTTTCTATGGATAAGATTCTTGTCCTTCACAAGTTTCAACCATCGTTAGTCTTGCATGTTATCAACCTTCTTTAAGTAGCTAAGTAACCTTCCAACGGAAAAGCCCCAACCTCTGCTAATAGGATATCGTAGGGAACGTAGATCTTAACTTTGAGATTGCTTGTAATTAGATGTTTCTGAATTCTTTCTAGCTACCTCCATCCGTTGTTTGACAGGATGCCACCCCAAACTTCGCAGCCATAAAGAACCATCGACGTGACCAACAAACTGAAAAGAGTCTTCCTGGTCTTCCAGTCCCATAGCTCAACCATTCTACATCTGTTCTGGAGTAAATACAAAGCTTTCTAGCCCACCTGTAGCCTTTTCGCTCTACATGTTTCCTAGCTGAGTTTATAGTGAAAATCAATCCCAAGATACTTATATATTCTTTCACAATTTCAAGCGGGCTGCCTTCAAATTCTCTTTAAAGAGAAAATCATGATTTTTGTTTTGGTAATGTTCACTTGCATCCCAACCTCTTGGCAAAAGCACTCTAAAGCCCTTAAGTGATCTCTCAAACCTTGAGCCATTTTTGAAATTAAGATAAGGTCATTAGCGTACAAAAGAAGTTTCACCACATATCCCGCCAAATGCACACCTTCCCATCCATATTGTTTAACCAAGTTTCTAATTTATCAATATATAACCCAAACAAGTTTGGAGATAATGGACATCCCTTCTTAACACTAATGTCACTACCGAAACATTCAAACATTCCTTCATTAGTTTTGATTTTGGCTCTAACTTTATCATATAATCCATGCACAACTGCTCTATACTCGTCAGAGATACCCAATTCTATCATTCTATTCCAAAGCTTGTCCCTAGGTACTATATCAAAGACTTTCTTAAAGTCTACAAAGCAACAATAGACTTCCTCCCCCTGATTATCCCATATTTTCTCTTATTAAATGATGAAGAGTGATGCAATGGTCAATGGTGGAATGCTTAGGTCTGAAACCCGCTTGCCCTCTTGCCCTCTTCCCTTCGCCTTCTGCCCAACTGTTGATTCTGCGGTCTATCATGCTCCCAAAAAGTTTGCCAAAAAGAGGTTTGACCATAATAGTGCAGTAGTTACATGGATTATTGATGTCACCACTTTTAAGGAGAGGGATAACCACACTCGTTACCCAATCCATTGGAAAACTATCGTAGATGACACTGTTGAAGATTTCCTTTATGTGAGGTGCAAGGATTTCCGCTCCCCATTTTAAAAATTCACTTTGCAGCCCATCAATATCATTAGCTTTACCACTTTCTAATTTCTTTATCCCAAGCTTAATATCTTCCACCGTGAAGAGTTCCTTCGAAGTATTCATTATGGGAGGGACAGTATTCTCCTACGACTGTTCATAGAGCAACTTTGCATACTCAAGCCATTGAGCATCCGTGATAGTGTTCTCCATTAATTTTCTACCTTGCTCTAGTCCTTTCCAAAACTTTTTGGGGTCTCGTTTTCCAAGGGATATTAGCTCTTTCCTTCTAGCCTTAACATACTCTTCATTTTTTGCTTGAATCAGTTTTGTGTATTGTTTCTGGAGTTCTTTGCTAACATCCTTCCCTTTTATGGATCTCTTTGATGCCCTACATTCCTCATTGTACCATGGGTTTGCCAGAAAAGTATTAGTAGCCCTCTTCCTACTACCTGATCTTTTACATGCATATAAAGCCTTGTGAATAATAGAAATCAGCCTACTACTATTGACATACACACATTCTTCATTAGCCTTGTCTCCAAGAGGTTATTCATTTCCTGAAATTGTTGCTCAAGCCTTGCCTTGAAGATGTTCTTGTTCTCTTGATTTAAGAGGATCTTGCCTATGTTTGTTGATTTCTTTTGCATGTGGGAATCTTTTTTATTGTGTGGGTTGTTTGAAGTGAAGTCCAACTTAACAAGTAAAGGCATGTGATTAGATTTCATCTTTATAGGGCAATCACCAATTTCAAACTCAAGAACTCTAGTTGTAAGGTTTTGTGAGCAAATTATGTAGTCAACCACACTTTGACCATTGTATGTTTTGCATGTGATAGCCATTGAGTTTGGCCAACTTCTAATCCTGTTACAAATAACCAAACCAAACAAACTACACAACCTCAATAATTCTGATCCAAAATGTGATACACTTCCATTACTGTCCTCTGAGGTTCTTTTCCAAGATTGGTCGCTGCCCTCTACTAACCATAGAGCGTTATCTTTACCTTTTTCACTGTTAAGTAATTGCAAAGACTGATTATTTGCTATTCTAGCATTGAAGTCTCCAACTAACATTATTTCACCAGTGGTGTTGAATACCAAAATATCTTTTTTCAAAGATGCATATGGGTCTTCCCTATCTAACTTCCTCCTCTTGTATATCTTAGAGTTTTGTGTGGCAAAGTAACATGCAGCCACCCTAAAGATTATCTCATTCACTGTAATTTGCAGCCAAATATATTGTTTATTAAAATTTTGCTTTTCAAATTTTACAATGTCGTACCACCTCTCATGTATAAGCACTTTGACATCACCATGTCCTTTCCCTATCTCATTCCCTTTATTCCAAACTAAAAAATTCCTATAACCTTCGAAATTTGGCACTTCATAGCCATCATGTTCATGAGTTTCTACCAAAATAATAACATTATTTTCCTCTGCTATGGGCCCCACCCCATGACCTCTTCTCCAAGGATAACTTCAATAGTTCCGCCTCACAACTTTAAGTACCAAATTGGAGACCAAATGTACTACAGACCACCCACAATTAAATACAAATTACAAGTACTACGCTTGCAATATTAAGGCCGCGCATTAATATTTATTAATACGGCATTAAGGTATATGCCTAGTAATTTTGTGTGGGACCAGATAATATATGGCACATTTTAAGGAGGCTATAATTGGAGGGGGAAATATTTATAGTGGTGCCTTTATTTTAATTCTCGATCGTGGTTTCGTGGTTGCCGAAGAGTGCGAAGTTCAGCATATAAAGAAACTATATTAACATCATGCTCATATTCGTCGTTGCTATTTCTGTGAAGTCATATTGATACGGCTCATGCTGGCAGAATATCTGCATATATTACTGTGGCACGGGCCTTGGCAGTCTTTCTACGGGATTTTATTGTTAATAAAATGGTGCGACACCTTGCTTACATTACAATGATTGAAGTGATATCTGGAACCGATCGATGGTAGCTCCTTGCACAGCATATAGCCAAGAAACTGCAATGGTGATTGTTATTCTTTGCGCACCTTCAAACTGATACACAGCAAAATTCGATGGTGACTCCTTATGTAATTTGACTATCATTTCTGAGCACATATTCTTGAAAGATGCAAACAGTGCGTGAATAATCAGGTGCACAAATCATTAATCTTTATTATTTTTCTGTGAAGTGTAAACCAATTCTATATATATTTGGCATTACATTACAACATTTGTTTGATCAAGGGATTGCGTAAGGTACTGGAATAAAGAATTCAGAATTGTAAGGACTTTGCAAATTCATAGACGTTTGCCAAAATGCATGAATGAGGAATTTAGTAGAACAGTGAAATTTTGTAAGGGTATTACAGTGATATCAGAATTATATTGTTTAGAAGGCTGTCTAATGATCCGTGGTTGCGTCCTATCTTTCCATGAATAAGTTCAACTATGGTTTCTTTACAGCACAGTCAGCTCTTTCATGCAAAGTGTTTGACTTAATGTCTAACACCGTACACACATTTGAAGTCACACAAAAGTATGTCAACCATTTGACAGAATGCACTTGAAGAAAAAAGTATAGAAGTAGTGGAAACTTGGTGCGAGTTTGGCATGGGATATTACACATAGGGTCAGTGGCTTGGTTGTCTTTGGGTGGTGACTTTGCCATTGGTTCCCCTTGTGGCTTACATTGGTTTTGGCTGAGTGTGTCATCACCAACTATGTTGGTAGTTGCCACTCTCATTTGTGGCATAGTTTGAAGGTCTGCCACCATGATGGGTACAATTGTCTATAGCACCTGTCAAACTATGTTCTTCTCTAACTCCAATTGCACTGATGTACTTACAGTTCTGTTAGAGGTTATGTTCCTTGGCCATCACTTGTTTTACTTCTACTCTGGCTTCTAGGAGTCCTTCCTTCTCTGTATGAGGGTCTAGGTATGACACCTTCTTCATATGTTCTCTTGTGATAGCCAAAATTGCCTTGTTTTGTTCTTCTATGCCTAACATATTAATACCCTTTTGCTTTGGGCAATTGGTGTCTTCATGGTTGCCTAATCCACACCATTTGCACAATAATTGTACGTTGTCTTTCTTATTCTAGCAATCTTTCACAAAGTGTCCCCATTTGCTGCATTGTTGGCACTGTATGATAAGACGTCCTCTGGAGTTGTACTGTATTTGATTCCGCCCTCCTTGTTGGTTTCCATGATCACTTGGTGATACATTCTATGGTTTTGATGGAGTAGACTCTCCTTGTGTGAAGAGTACTTGCATACTTCTAGTCTTCAAATTGTATGGACACTCCTTTATTGCATGACCCATCACCTGGAAGATCTCATAGAACATCATTTTAGGACAATTACCTTTCATGCGCCCCTCAAATTTGCACTGCACTCAATACACCATTGTTCATACTCTATTTATCATTTCCTTTCTTGGCCTTCAATTTTTTCATCATTCTCATCATATCTTGTTGTAGGGCTTAGACTGTTGTCAATTCATCATCACTACTACCCTCGGTTCTCTCATCATTATTCATCTTTCTCTTCTCTGGGGAGCATGTCCTATTTTCACTCTCAATATCCATTGTCCGATTGTATGTATGAGGATGGAGACACCACTTTCAACTTCTTGTGCAATGAGAGAATCAGCCTTGTAATGTCCCTTTCTTCTTAGTAATTTCATGTGGAGTTGGTTAGCCTATTTTCTCATTCTGATAGGCCAATTAAATTTTAAAAGGGATGCACTTTAGTCATGACTTTATTTATGGAGAAATGGAGGGAATGAAATATTATTTAAACAGGCTAAAGTCACTTTATGTTTTGAATTAGCAATATAAAAAAAAAGTGACTTTATAAGGTGACAATATAAAATAAAAGTGACTTTTGTCCCACATTACTTACCGGATGTGTTTCAACTGTCTAAAGAGGCTTAATAAATGGGGTTGTACTCTCATTTGGGACATGTTATGAGAATATGTTATTGAAGCCATTTCACCTTGTTACTGATATTTAGTGATTGGATAATTCTGAGGACAGAAACCCTCAGCTTTGAAGGTTGGATGAAACCCCGATCTTCATGAGAGGTAGATTCATCTTCAGATTTTGCTATTGAGCCTAATGGTGGGAGTTTTGGTTTGAATAAGAAGCTTTGATGTAGATTGAAGGTAATGTGAATAGTGCCGTGAACAGTAATGCGAACAGTGCATGAACAATGCTGTGAATAGTAATGTGAACAATGCCGCTAAAGTGCGTGAACAGTGTTGGCAGCATGAATTTTAGACTTTGCTGGCAGAATAAGGGAATGGAAGGATCCGTGATACAATGCTAATTGAGTTTGCAAAAAGGTTATTTAGGTATGTAAAAAGGACCTAAACAAGTGCATTGGTTGTGTTCAACGTTGAATTTAGATTGAGTTTGTAACCTTTGATTCTTACCTTGCTATTGTATTCACTGAACTTCTGATATTTGTGTTGGTATAAGATAAATCCTTTGTAATCATGTTTGAAACAGATTGAACATTGCCAATAATACATTTTGGTCAAAATCTGGGCATCTCTATCAGTATATTTCCTTATGATTAATTCTGTAACAGCAAGCAACCTATTTATGATTAGAGCAGTGTTTAGATGCAACTTTTAGATCTTGGTCTGTAGTTTGTATGCAATCTATATGACAAAATGTCTCTATGAAGTCTGATGCTTTTTCAGAATGTTATGTTTGCCAAGTGTTTGTTAAAATGATGATGCATAAAACTTGGTTCTTTTGGTGAAGTTTAGCTTGGATTCTAAGTTAAAATATCAGATTCCTATTATCTTGTAAGTGTTTGACAAAATTCCTATGCAAAGAATTTGTGTCATGTAATGTGTTTTTGGCTCAAGAACTCTAAAATTTCAGATTAGATGCTGCACACCACCTGTTTAACAGAATGCCTATGAGTCAAAATTGAAAATTTAAGGACAAAATAGGAAGGGAGTCTTACACTAGTATCAGAGCCAAGGTCCTACTGGCCTTTGGGTCTATTACAGTTTGATGCAATCGGGTGACAAAGAGTTAAGGTATTATAGGAGGGAATTAAGGAAAACTTGGCAACCCATCCAAGTACCAGAAGGAGAAACAACATCTAGATTGATTGGTGCTCATCAAAACTGATCTTCTAGTATTTCAAGGCATGTTGCAAATATGGGAGATAGAAGTGGTAATAATCCACCAAGAGATGAGGAAAGAGAGGCTAGAGATATCATGCAAGGTACACAAACGGGGCAGGAACAGGTGGCTAATGTACTACAACAACTTACTATAGCCATTCAACAGATGAGTGCTGCAACAAAGAGACCACAACACAACCACACAGATGGTGATAGTATTATTGGCTCCCCATGATGTGAAAGAGCTCCCACATGCTCTTTTGATAGACCTTTGATGCCTACTTTTTTAGCGAGAGATGATGAGGAAGAGGAAAATAATGCGGATGCAAGGGTAGCATTTCAAGATAATGTGTTGATGATGCACGATGAATAGAACCTCCCAAATCATGTTAAGGCAGATTTATCATTTATCCAATACATGGGGCAGCGAAGGGAAAGTATGAGAACCAGGCAAGAAAGAAGACCAAGGACTCAAAACAAGGACCTTAAACAAGCCACTAATAAGTTGACACTTCCTACATATGATGGAAGTGGGAAGACAAGTGCGAGGGCTTAGATTCACAAGTTGGATACATTCTTGACCCTCTAGCCTATGAAGGAAATGGAAGCAACACTACTATGCACTTAGACGGGGCAGACTATGATTGGTGGCATCATGGTCTCGTGACTCAAGATCATGGATTGATTAATTCATATGAAGCATTTGGTAATAAGTTGATTGCCCGTTTTGATAGAAAGGATATAGAATTATACTATGGTAGTGGCTCTAGCAAACTAAAACATAAAATATATAAAGAAAGTTTGAAAAAAATACAAGTGTCCCCCTTGCTAAGATATATATTTATTTTAGTTTGTTGTTTAGACGTTTCTGTATACTATTGGGTGTTGGCTCAACTAAAACAAGATGGTACATTGGATTCTTATGTAATGTTCCCGTCATTAAATGACTATTAAAACTATTGTATATGTGGGTCCTGATTGATTTAGCTTATCTTGGGCCCATTATTTCTTTTAACATAGTTTTAGTTGACGCCGTCGACTCTTTTGTGCACTCTCGGGAGTTTTCCCCGACGGGTATTTATGCTTGGCGTGTAGGATAGTTTTCATATATTGAGATTTGATATTTTATTTATGTTTGCGAATTCTTGTTGGGATTCTGCTCTTCGCCATTTCAGAGGTGAAAGACCCTTCCTATTTGGTATTCCGCAGTTTCGGTGGGATTCAACCCTCATCCTATTCTGCTTGTATCGGATCTGGCAAATCCGAGGCTTTATCAATTAATTCAATAAACATTCTTCTGGCAAAACATCTTGTGGTTTGTGAGTATTCCGATTCACGGGAAGTATATTTTATTACAACCAAAGGACGGAGGATATTGTAATTGCATTTGCACCTCGAAACCCATTCAACTTGCCACCCTGTGCGACCATACAGCCTACTCATCCCATCCGTACGGCCTGCTCATTCCACCTGCACGGCCTGCTTCACTCCCCACCGTACGGCCTGTTACCGTACGCCATTGTTGCTCCTTGCACACACCTTCGAGAGATACAGAATTTGCCTCCGGGAGATAAACGCCTCTAGGAGATATAGAATTTGCCTCCGGGAGATAAACGCCTCCGAGGGATACAGAATTTGCCTCCGGGAGATACAAAATTTGCCTTCGGGAGATAAATGCCTCCGGGAGATACAAAATTTGCCTTCGGGAGATAAAACACCTCCGGGAGATACAGAAATTGCCTCCGGGAGATAAATGCCTCCAAGAGATACAAAAATTGCCTCCGGGAGATAAACGCCTCTGGGAGTCGGGAACATTACAGTGGTATCAGAGCTGGTGATTTTGCCAGCTTGTGGGTATTGAATGAGAGTTTACTCAAGGAAAAGGAGCAGATCTCACTCGGTCGGAAGAATGGGCGATCCTCAAGATCCTACGGCCGAAGTCATGACTCTTCTAAGAGAGCTCACTAAGAATCAGGTACAGATAAATGACACTCAATGCCTCATGGAAGAGACTCTGCGAAAATTGGCCGAAAGCAAGATATCCGCGGAACAAAGCGACAACTCTGTCTCCAGACGAACAAATCATCAACCCACACGCTCTCGACCCTCAATGCCAACTTTTCCCTCACGGACCGAAGAACGGCGGGGAGAACAACCAAACTTCCAAGATGTACAAGATCAACTTCGGGATGATTGGAGAAATGCAAATATGGAAGGAGATATATCCTACAAAGATTATGCTGAACTCAGAATGAGGTATTCAGGTGGAAACAAGCATGGCCACTATAATGACAATCTGAGACGGAAAATGGGCAAAGTCAATTTATCCTCCTTTGATGGGTCGGGAGCTGTCACAGCTCGAGCGTGGGTGCAGAAAGTAGACACATATTTCCAGCTCAACCTTATGCCAGAAGATAAGGCCATCAAATTTGTAGCACTACACCTTGAAGGAATAGCTCACGAATGGTGGCATCATGGCATGGTTACCCTCGACCACGACCAAATAAGTTCCTACGTTGAATTCACCGAGAGGCTGATAGATCGTTTCGATGGAAAGGATCCAGAACTGAACTTCAAAGAATTGGCTCAGTTAAAGCAATCTGGCACAGTCAATGGTTACATAACAGAATTTCAAAGATTGTCTGTCTTGGTCACTGATCTTTCAGAGAGACGGTTGGTAGTACTGTTCATGGATGGACTAGCGGAACCCTTGAAAGGGTGGGTGAAAGGGTTCAACCCCGTCATGCTCACGGAGGCAATTAAGAAGGCACGCAACATGGCGACATCTTCATCTTCGTCAACCAAATATCACTCCCAGTCCAGACCACCTCTCGCTCCATGGGAGAAAGACAGCAGACCTTTGCCCAGGAGGCCCCTGTTGGATGAAGAATCCAGGCAGGAACTCAGAAGGAAGAAACTCTGTTTCAACTGCAAAGAACCGTGGGTTCCAGGTTATCGATGCCTCGGCAAAGGAAAAATTCATTACATTGAGGTTTCGTCTGACGGAGAAGAAGAACAAGAACCCGAGGCGGAGGCAGCCGAACAACAAGGTTTGGGGGAGGAAAACATCAATTGAGGGGAAAGACTTGCCGCACTGTTCAAAAGGGGAGGTGCCATTGCTACCTTGGCTGGAACTCCGAGGTGCACAATGTTTCGGGTCCGAGGTACCCTCCAAGGACAACAGGTCGTGGTTATGCTTGACAGCGGAGCCACCCTCAACTTCATCAACTCCTCACTAGTAAGTCGACGGAACCTGTGTACGGAGGCACACCAGGGATTTGATGTCAAAGTGGCGGGAGGAAATTTGTTGAGATGTACGCATTTGGTTCCGAAACTAAGCATCACCATGGGTAACCACACAGTGACATGATTTCTTCGTGGTGGATCTGGACGACATGGAAGTCATTTTGGGCATTCAGTGGATGGAAATGTTGGATGAATACACACAGAGTTTCAAGCGAATGGAGTTCTCCTTCGAGGTAAATGGGAAGAAGGTTGTGTTGAGAGGGATGTCAAACGGAGGGCCGAAGGAAATTTCAGCACAGCGAATGGAAGCTATCTTCCGACACGACAATGTGGTTTGGGCCGCACACTGTTTTGCCTCGACAGAACCCATACAGAGACAAAGAACGGACCAACAGGAAGAAGAACTTCAGAGGGTATTAGATAAGTACCACCAGGTCTTCGCTGACATACCGCCAGGCATACCACGACACCGAGGGTTCGAACACACCATTGAGTTGGAGGCTGTGCCAAACCAGTAATCACGGTACCATACCGCCACCCTCGGAGGCTAAAAGATGAGATTGAAAAAACAATTCAGGAATTGCTTGACAAAGGTTGGATCAGACCCAGCGCCAGTCCCTTCGCATCTTCGGTGGTGCTTGTCAAAAAGAAGGATAGAACGATGCGTATGTGTGTGGACTACCACGCACTGAACAAGAAGACAATCAAAAACAGGTATCCGATTCCCAGGATAGATGAATTGCTGGACGAGTTACAGGGTGCCATTTATTTCTCTAAAATAGATCTCCATTCCGGATACCATCAGATTCGCATGCGGGAAGAAGATGTGGAGAAAACAACTTTTTGTTGTCACTACGGGCATTATGAGTTCCTGGTCATGCCCTTCGGATTAACGAACGCACCAGCCACTTTCCAATCATGCATGAATCGCATCTTCAACAAACAATTGCGTAAGTACTTGCTGATATTTTTTGATGATCTCTTGATTTACAGTAAAACCTGGGAAGAACCTCTGAGACAGTTGGATGACATCCTTGGGATCATGGAGGCTCAGTCCTTGTTTGCCAAGAAATCCAAATGTGAATTTGGGATGATAGAAATTTTATACCTGGGTCATGTGGTCAGTAATCAAGGAGTACAAGTCCACCATGAGAAGATTCAAGCTATACTCGACTGGCCAACTCCAAAATCACTCTCTGAGTTGCGAGGTTTCTTTGGATTATGTAGTTATTACAGAAGATTTGTAAAAGGATTTTCTTAGCTGAGTGCACCACTAACAGATTTGACTAAGAAGGGATCCTTCCAATGGAATGAAAGGGCACAACACACTTTTGAAAGGTTGAAAGAAATAATGAGCATGTGCCCCGTCCTCGCTCTACCTGATTTCACCCGACCATTCATTCTGGAATGTGATGCGTCGAGAGAAGGCATCGGTGCAGTCCTGATGCAGGAAAGACACCCGATAGCCTACGAAAGTCGGAAGCTTACACAGACTGAGTACCTATACTCCATCTACGACAAAGAAATGTTGGCCATTGTGCACGCCCTGACTAAGTTTCGGCAATATCTAGTGGGTGCCAAGTTCACCGTCCATACCGACCATAACAGCTTAAAATATTTCTTGGAGCAACGGGATCTGAACGAGAGGCAACAGAAATGGGTAAGTAAGATCCAGGCCTTCAATTTTGATATTGAGTATGTGAAAGGGAAAAACAATATGGTTGCGGATGCTTTGTCAAGGAAGCCGGCCACCTGTATGTTGTCACAAATATCAGCTGACTGGAAGGCTCACTTGTGGAATATTCTAAAAACCCATTTGCATGTAAGTTAATGGACGGAGACATTCAGGATGATTGATACAAGGTGGTGGATGACATCATTTACTATAAGGACCGGATATATCTAGTGCCCGAGTCCAAAATTAAGCAACAAATTTTGAGAGAGGTACATGCTTCGCCATTAGCCGAACACCCGGGTTTTCTCAAGACCTACAGACAGGTTAGTGAGAGGTTCACATGGAAGGGACTTAAAGATGATGTGTTACAGTACGTGCGGGAATGTGAAGTATGCCAGCAAAACAAAGCCGAACACACCTTACCTGCCGGATTACTACAACCTCTGCCCATACCAGAATAGAAGTGGGATGGCATCTCCATGGACTTCATCACCGGACTTCCGAAGGTAAATGGGAAGGACTGTATCTTTGTTGTTGTTGATAGGCTAACAAAGTATGCACACTTCTTCGCCATCTCCTCAGACTACCAGGCCACACAAGTGGCAGACTTATTTTTCAGAGAAGTTTTTCGTCTACACGGGTTACCCCGAAACATTGTCAGTGACCGAGATGGACGTTTCATCAGCATTTTCTGGACAGAGTTGTTTCGGTTGGCAGGGATAGAATTGGCACCCAGTACCAGCTACCATCCGCAGACGGACGGGCAGACAGAAATCGTGAACAAATGGATAGAAGGCTACCTCCGGAACTACGTTTCAGCACAGCAATGGGCATGGGTCCAATGGTTGCATCTAGGAGAATATTGCTACAACACAACTTATCATATGTCTATTGGGATGGCACCCTTCAAAGCACTGTACGGATACGAGCCACTCTCATTTATTGACAGGGTTCTAGGTGACAGCCGTGCACCGAGGGCAAAGGACTGGCTTTAGGAAGGGCAAGACATTCTCAAGGTCTTAAAAGAGAACTTACAAAATGCTCAGAATCAACAGAAGATTTATGCTAATAGACACAGGATAGAGAGAAGTTTTGAGGTTGGCGACTTAGTATACCTAAGGCTCCAACCCTACAGGCAATCATCATTGAAAGCAACAGGAAAGGAAAAGCTGAAGTCTCGTTTCTATGGTCCTTATCATGTGATGCGCCGTATCGGTGAGGTTGCTTATGAACTTGAACTGCCAGAAGGAAGCCGCATCCACAATGTCTTTCATGTCTCCTGCCTAAAGAAAGCTGTCGGGCAGAATATTGTGGTAACCATAGACCTTCCGCCATTGAATGAAGAAGGGAAGCTCCTTTTGGAACCGGCGGAGATCATTGATGTACGGGAGAAGACAATGCGAAACCGTACCCTGAAGGAATACTTGGTACGTTGGAAGCACTTGCCGCCGGACAACGCCATGTGGGAAAGTGAACACATTCTTCAGCACCCGGTGTTACAATTGCTTGAGGACAAGCACTTTTCGGGACGAGAGGACTGTAATGTTCCCGTCATTAAATTACTATTAAAACTATTGTATATGTGGGTCCCGATTGATTTAGCTTATCTCGGGCCCATTATTTCTTTTGGCATAGTTTTAGTTGACGCTGTCGGTACTCTCGGAAGTTTTCCTCGACGGGTATTTATGCTCGGCGTGTAGGATAGTTTTCATATATTGAGATTTGATATTTTATTTATGTTTGCGAATTCCTGTTGGGATTTTGCTCTTCGCCATTTCAGAGGTGAAAGACCCTCCCTATTTGGTATTCTGCAGTTTCGGTGGGATTCAACCCTCACCCTATTCTGCTTGTTCTGCTTGTATCGGATCTGGCAAATCAGAGGCTTTATCAATTAATTCAATAAACATTCTTCTGGCAAAACATCTTGTGGTTTGTGAGTATTCTGATTCACGGGAAGTATATTTTATTACAATAGAAGGACGGAGGATACTTTAATTGCATCTGCACCTCAAAACCCATTCAACTTGCCACCCTGTACGACCATACGGCTTGCTCATCCCATCCGTACGGCCTACTCATTCCACCCGCATGGCCTGCTTCACTCCCCACCGTACGGCCTGTTATCGTACGCCATTGTTGCTCCTTGCACACACCTCCGGGAGATACAGAATTTGCCTCCGGGAGATAAACGCCTCCGGGAGATACAAAATTTGCCTCCGAGAGATAAATGCCTCTGGGGGATATAGAATTTGCCTCCGGGAGATAAACGCCTCCAGGAGATATAGAATTTGCCTCTGGGAGATAAATGTCTTCGGGAGATACAGAAATTGCCTCCGGGAGATAAACGCCTCCGGGAGTCGGGAACATTACATCTTATATCGATGAGTTTTAGAAAATTTCAGTGATGGTTCCAGATATGTCAGAAAGAAGGAACGTTATGTTATTTATTGAAGGTTTGAACGATAAGATCAAAAGATTTGTGAAGGTCGTCAAACCTAGCTCTCTACAAGATGCAATTAAAGTGGCAATGGACCTAGACACTTCATCCACTTCCTATCAACAACCTAAAGGAAATTCCGAAAGCTCTAAACCAAATCATAAAATTGTTGATTAGCCTAAGAATGTTCCTCCTAAGGTGGATTATGAGACAAGAAATGAGCTAAGGAGGAAGAAACCATGTTTTCTTGTAAAGAACCATGGAATCGTGAACTAGTTGCCTTGGAAAAGGGAAAATATATTACAATGAGGTAGCTTTAGAGGATGAGGAAGAGCAGATTAAGGACAATGATAATGAGGAGAGTAATGAGCAGCCCTCAGTGGAAGGAAATGAAAATAGGACTGATCAACTTAAGGTCACCATCGCTACATTGTTAGGAGTACCCTGGTACAATCCCTTTTGATTAAAGGGAGTACTTAAGGGGCAGCTAGTAATCTGTTTGGTAGACACTGGTGTTATATACAACTTCATTGGTGAGCAGTTAGTTGCAGAGCGTGGATTATAGGTTGAGAAATTCTCAGGTTTTAGGGTGATAGTTACTAGTGGTGGAAGCTTGAGTTGCACTACAAGAGTTCCTCAGCTTAGTATTCAATTGGGGTTTTACACACAAACTGATAGCTTTTATGTGATCAAGCTAGAACAACTTGATGTGGTTCTAGGCATGCAATGGATTCAATCTGTTGGTAGGTACACATTGGATCATCACAAGATGCAGTTGGAGTTCTTAGAGGATAGGAAGGAGGTAGTGTTGAAGGGCCTCATCGGATGGCGAGCCTAGAGTAGTGTCAGCACACAAGAAGAAAGTTGAGTTCACAAGTGCATTTTTATGTCAAGATGAATACATTGCTGCCCACTTTATTGAGAAATAAAAAAATTAGAGTATGAATCAGCAAGAGGCAATTTTCTACTTTATTGATAATTTGTTATTTGAAGGGGATGTTAATGTGATATATGATAATCCACTCTTTGAGTTGGATGATGGAGCACCTCTTGATTTTGATTGCACAAGTAAGATTTTAGATTTAGATGTGGTGTGTAAGTCTGAGTTAGAACCAGTGGATTTGCCTGTTGGACCTATTGCGATCTATTCAGACATCGCCCATTGATGATGGGACCCCCTATCTTTTCGTCCATTTGGCCCTTTTGTTTTGCTTCATCATGGTAGCTCTTGGTTTTGTCTCCAGAAGTTCCTCCCTTTCTAATTGAGAAGTACTAATTTGGCTAAGTCTTGACTAGATTTTGGTTCTTTGCATTTTAAGGTTTTAGTTTTAAAGTATCTCGTCAATTTGAGTTGGAGAATTTGAATGTGGCAAATTTAAGTGTAGTAGAAAGAAATTCTTCGAAATCTCCTATAGCCCATATGCACCTAAGTTGAAGATGGCATTGAATGGTGAAAATTGGTTAAGTATTAGTTTAAAAGGGTCAGAAGAAGTGAAAGATGATAAAGTTTGATCAAGGAAGCAAGAAAATTTGCGCGAAACAACTCAAGCATGAATACATAGCAAAATAGAATTTCATCACTCGTGAAGCTCTAATTTCCATAGCTCCAAGAAAGAGCCTTGGTTCAAAATGTCCCCCATGGGGTCGAGACATTTCTTAATAACATTAAATGCATAGGAATGAAAAGTTGAAAAGCATGAGAATTCTAAAATTCCCCAACACAAGTCTAAATGGCCTAGCATGAAATAGGCAAGAAATACCCAAGTGCGAGCATCCTTGACATACCTTCAAGCCTAAAGACACTCAAAACAAACTCAAATATGGTCCTTAACATTCAAATATGGTCCTTTGTTGGCCTTCAATGGGCTCCCCAAATGATTAAATGGCTATACCCTTTCCAGAACACTGTAATCCCTCACAGAGACTCAAGCGCGCCCAAGCACGCAATTCATATGAATGGAGGAGCATTAAAAATGAAATATCTATGGAGTACCTCCAAACGCGCTTAGAGAACTCACGGCACAAATCATTAGAGGCTCAAGTTAAGGACATTGCAGACTGGTTGCTTGGGTACCACATAGATTCAAGAGGTTCGAGCACAGATAATTCAACTGCAAGTGCTTTTCTTGTCTTTGGGAAAGTATTTTTTTTATATTTTGCAAATATATGTTTTTTTTTGGTATTTTTAGAAAATAAATTGACAAATTGAAAGCAATTAATACACTTACGTAACAAACCAAATTCATACCGAACCACTGAATATCATTATTGAATCACAATTGAAATCATACAATGCGATTATGAAACCAACAATAATTTAATATAAGGAACCTGTTTGTCTTTGACTCGACCAATACTGCCGCGACTGATGAAGGAGGGAAGAGACGGCTTCAAATTTTGTCTTGCAAATGCATAGAGACTGGCCGCAACTCCTAAGAAGAATGTCGTTTGCAACTCTCACACACTCATCACCAATTGTAGCATTCTTATCACTTCCCCTTCAATGGTGTCAACCTTCTTACTATGCGAATCCTCCACAAACTATATCAGAATTTGAATTTCTTGACACAATTCGCAAGCACCAAGCCAACTCAAAGTGCAGTGCATGGACAAATTTCCAATTCTTTAGCAATACCAAACCCTTGTTTCACCAAAAGAACTTTAGCCAAATTCATAAAGTGTTCAAAAGATGATGCCATTAAGAGTTTTGAAAACTTCATATAATGTAATCTAGCTTCTTCAAGAAGCCACATAAATTACTAGCTTCAAGGATAAGCTCTTCATAACTAAACTTTTATGCTTCCGTTTTGAAGTTTGGATATTCAAAATATGTCATTCAAAAATATTCTTTTTTCCCTTTCACATAAGGTCCATGCATAAGGCAAATATAATATCATTAATAAATTAATGATTTGACTTTAATATAAGCCCAGACATGATTATTAATTAAGATAACTTAATTAATTAATTATATCCACTTCAAGCCAAATCCAATTGAACCACACTGATAGATCAAATGCTTAGACACCCTGCCAAAAATGGAAACTGACAGAAAAAAAGACTTACTATAAATAGTAAGTTCTCAATGAGAGACCCCCAAAATCAATCCATTAGCCCACGAGGGTCATAGTGATGAGCTAACAATGGCGTGTCCCAGACACCTGCTAAAAAGGGAACATCATAGTCCTCCCTTCCTAAGATTTCTTGTCCTCAAGCAATCGCAATCCTGGATGCTGAAGAATATCCTTTGGCTCCCAAGTGGCATCCTCAACAGGTAAACCATGCCATTTCACCAGGAACTCCTTGACTCGCCGGCGTAAATGCCTCCCTCGGGTATCCAATATAGCTTCAGGAATCAACTCCAACTTCCTCTCATCATACAGGGGTGGCAAAATAGAAGATGGGACAACATGCCTGCCTAATGCTTTCTTGAGGCTTGAAACATGAAAAACATTATGCAACCTGTTGTCCTTTGGAAAATCAAGCTCATAGGCAACCTCGTCCACTTGACTGACAACACGGAAAGGGCCATAGTGCCGAGGTTTGAGCTTCTCAGCTTCGCTCTTTCGAATGGATGACTGCCTGTAGGGATGCAACATCAAATAAACCATATCCCCAACCTAGAAAGAGTGAGCAACTCTCCTCTGATCAGCATACTGTTTTTTCTGATTTTGAGCTCTCTGAATATTATCCCGCAGTGCTCCCATAATATCCTAGTTGTCCTGCAACAAATCACCCGCACTGGGAACTCTGCTATCGCTGAAAAGAAAATCCAAGAAACTAGGAGGATCATATCCATACAGAGCTCTAAAAGGAGTCATCCAAATAGACATAGGGTAAGTGGAATTATAGCAATACTCGCATAAGTATATCCACTTCACCCAAGCTCTCTGCTGAGCAGACACAGTTCCGAAGATAGCCCTCCACCCATTTATTAACAATCTTAGTCTGACCATCAGTTTGAGGGTGGTAATTGGTTCTCGGAGTCAACTTTGTCCCACATAACCTGAATAAATCTTGCCAGAAGTGATTCATAAATCAGCTATCTCAGTCACTCCCTATATTCTGGGGTAAACCATGCAATCTGAAAACCTCCCTGAAGAACAATTCTGCAACCTGTGTTGCTGAAAAAGTAGTAGTGATCTGAAAGAAGTGAGCATATTTCGTAAGATGATCAACTACCACATAGATGCAATCTCTACCTTGGGCTTTAGGCAAGCCACAATAAAGTCCATAGAACTGCATTCCCACTTCCGCTCAGGAATGGGAAGTGGCTGTAGTTACCCAGCTGGATATGTGTGCTCCTTGTTTTGTTGACAAATAGAACACTTTCTGACATACTGCTGCACATCATACTTCAGGCCTTTCTATGTGAATCTCTCCCGCACCTGCCTGTAGGTTTTGAAGAACCCGAGATGTCCAGCTAAGGGAGAATCATGGAAAGCTCTCAACACCACCTGTCTAACACTTGATCTTGAAACCAGAAATACCCTTTCCTTGTAAATGATCAACTCATTTACAAGAGTATACCTGCAGTCCTGAATGGTCCCATCAATAATATTAGACGCCCACTGATCTCTGGCATAATCAGCAATGATCAAGTTTTTCCAATCCTCTGATATCTCAGTCATAGCACATAAATGAGGCCTTCGTGAAAGTGCATTAGCAACCACATTCTGAGTACTCTTGATATAAAAGACGTCAAAATCATATGATTGAAGTTTGCTGACCCACTTCTGTTGTCTCTCATTGAGATCACATTGTCCAAGGAAATACTTTAGGCTATTATGATCAGTTTTTATGCAAAACTTACTACCAACCAAATATTGCCTAAACTTAGCCAAAGCATACATTATGGCTAACATTTCCTTGTCATAAACACTGAAAGCTTTCTCAGGACCCCTAAGTTTCCTGCTCTCAAAAACAATGGGATGGCAATCCTGGGAAAGTACAACACCAATGCCCTCACGAGAAGCATCACAATGCAAATCAAATGGTCTAGAGAAATTTGGCATCACTAGAACTGGGCATGATGTCATAATCTTCTTGAACTTCTCAAAGCACTCCTGCGCCTGAGAAGTCCACTCAAAAGCACCCTTATGGGTCAAATCAGTGAGGGTAGCTGAATGTTGAGAGAACCCAACAACAAATCTGCAGTAGAAAGCACACAGACCAATGAATCCTCTAAGCTGTGTCAAGTTGCCTGGAGTAGGTCAATCTAAAATAGCATGAACCTTATCAAGGTCCATGCGCACTCCCTCTGCACTAATAATATGACCAAGGTACAACAACTTGGTCATCCCCAAAGCACACTTGGAATCCTTTGCAAACAAGGAAGCCCTATCCAGAATATCCATTACTGTATCCAGATGAGCAAGATGATCATCCCACATCTTACTATACACCATAATATCATTGAAGAAGACCAAAACAAACCTCATCAACTGGCTGTGGAAGATCCTATTCATGGTGGACTGAAAAGTAGCTAGAGCATGAGTCAACCCAAAAGGCATGACTAAAAACTCGAAGTGTCCACAATGGCATCTGAAGGCTGTCTTCTCTATATCCTCCTCCCGAACTCTGATTTGATGATATCCGAACCTCAAATCAATCTTAGAAAAGAAAGCTGCACCATGCAACTCATCTATCAACTCATCAATGCATGGGATAGGATACCTCCTCCGGTTTAGCATCCTGTAATCAATGCACATTCTGAGTGTACCATCCTTTTTCTTCACCAAAACAACTGATGAAGCAAAGGGAGACTTACTCGGCCTAATATGACCCATAGATAACAGCTCCTGAATTGTCTTCTCAATTTCATCTTTTAGGCGCTTATGGTGCCGGTAAGGAGTAATCATGATGGGCTTAGTGCCCTTCTCTAACTCAATAATGTACTCAATGCCTGGGTCAGGTGGCTTGCCAAGTGGTAAATCACTAAACACTTTAGAGTGTTTAGTTCTGAGCTCCTCTATGTCAGGTTGATAAGCTGATTTACCTGAATCATCAAGTGTGGGTAGTAATCTACACTCTATTGCTCACTCAACTGCATCATGACTAATGAGACACTGCATACACCTGAGTGAAATAGTCCTTAGATTCTCCTCTCTGATTGCTTTAAGAATATGTTTCTTTCCATTAATTTCAAACTTCATTTCCATGTCCTTAAGGCTGAGATAAAATGCCTCAATAGAATTTAACCAGCTCATGCCCAAAACCAATTCAGTACCTCCCATGTCAACAACATAAAAATCAGACTTAAATTCATAATTATTTTAACCTCATGGGAAGATCCAAAATCATCCTGTCACACTTAAGTGTGTAACCATCAGCCACCTTAACTCTAATGCCTTCAAATTCTTATGCCTGTATGCCTCTCCTAGATACCAATTGTGAATCAATAAAATTATGGGTGACACCTATATCCAACAATGCAATGACATGCTGCCCTGCTAAGAGACTCCGCATCCTGAAAGATCCCTCTTTCTTCATGCTAGAGAGGTATACTACCTTAAGGTTGGAATTCTCGTCAACCTTTTCACCATTAACAACTTGTTTGTAACTTTCTGCCTCATGATCAACTTGCTGTCCTTCAAAACCAGAACTATGTTCATCCTCATAATACCACTCCATAAATCTATTTCTACCCTTAAGCCTCATTAGATAGTCATGTTTTTCATCATAGGCCCCCCTACAATAAAAACATAACCTTTTCCTCCTTAGATCATTAAGTGTGTCCTGATCTAAAGGGGCTTTCATAGGTTTCTTCGACTCTGAATTTTCAACCCTCTTTGGGGCTGCTTTGCTGTCATAAGAGAAAGTAGATGGTTTAGAAGCAAATTTTCTTCGTGGGGTTGACATTTCCAAATTCCTTGCTTTTTTCATGGCTTCCTACATAGTGGGCGGATCAAGAGACTTAACCCAACCTCTAAGAGGCTCAACTAATCCGTCTATGAAGGGCATCACACGCTGATGGGAGACCGGAATCTAGTTGCTACTACAGAGTCGGCCTAATTCTGGTCGGAGATCCTTCCTTTAGATCTCTTAGGGCATTCACCACCCTAAACTGAAGTAAGCCACTAAGGACTCTACTCCCTCTTCAAGACTCGGTCCCCATCGACAAGTTATTCTCCTCTCCCACTGAATCTACATAGGTAGATCCACTCTACTCATTCAACTAATGCCTTTACAACATTGTCCTTGCTTACTTACCCTAGCCGGACTATCACCGAGCTTGCCTAGGGTAAGGTCTCTAGATTCAAATATGTTGCTTCTACCAAAAACAAGAAAAATAAAACTATATACAAGGGCTCCTCTCGAGTTCCATCCAGGCACATGACTTTCAACATGAATTCAAGAACCTCGAGGAGCCATCCAATATTTACAACCCAGAACGGGTAAAGAAATCACAACTTGCAAACAGAAACAAAATGAACTAAGCTACTAGCATGCACAGTAAATCACAAAGCTTCAAAATCAACTAAGTACACAACTTGCAACTTTTTTATTCACTAGAAATAAAAATAAACCATGCTAAAAAACATCCAACTGTTATCTTTTTTCCTTCTTACAAAAACCCTTCTTCTTTAAAAAGGAGGCCTGGGATGTCATAATTAGCCACCCCATCATTGGGATAGTCTTAATTGCCCACTCTGTCAAAAGCATTTTGTTAGGAACCGTTACGACTGACCATACTGTCCATTATAGACAAGGTCCGCCTTTTGCGGCTGTTACAACTGGTTTTACCAAGCAGCAACAATGTAAACTCCACCATAGTATCGAGCACCATGGGTACCGAGAAGTAACATTACTGAGTACCAGTCTCATCGAGCACCCATATTACCGAGCACCTCTTACCGAGCGTCGGTGTTACCGAGTGCCAGTCTTACCGAGCACCAGTAATACTGAGCAATAGTATTACCAAGCCATTTCAACACATACCGAGCAACTTAACTAAGGTTCCTGATGCCTTGGTTGGATTTCTAGAGGCTTACTAACTACCTCTAACACACAACAGAACTGAAAGCAAACATCTAAGCACTAGAGTGTTTATTCACCGACTTGACCCATTTTGTACTCGGTCATCACAGGAGTGAATGAATAAACACTTTACAAACCAACTTAAAGCAAATCTAAAAGCTCTTAAGGGTCCTTAACCCTATTTACCTAGGTGCACCTGCACCATACTCCCCCAAATGAGAAAAATCAACTTCTAGGTGATTGGATGAGGTTGGGGTTGACACCCAACTTCTTGAATTCGGGTACCCATGTAGCCTCGGAATTAGCTTGCCCTTGCCACTTGACTAGATATTCTATGTAAGTCTTTGTTCTAGTTTGCTTGGCAACTCTTGAATTCAGGATCTTCTTTGCCTTGGGCTTTGGAGTAACTGGAAGTTTTAGTGCCTTGATATCTTCTACAGTTGCTGATAAATCAGGACCTTCTCCTGGAATTGGTCCCTTGTAGGACACAAGATCTGCCACATTAAAGACTGGAGATAAACCCATATTAGTGGGAAGGTCAACTTTGTAAGCATTAGACCCATACTTTGCCAAAATTGCACAAGGGCCTATCTTCCTCATCTGAAGCTTACTCGGAACACCTTTTTGCAATCTTGCTTTCTTCAGGTGCACCATGACTAAATCTCCAACTTGAAATTGAACATCCCTTTTCTTTTCATCTACCTTCTGCTTGGTGTGAGCTGTACTCTCCACTAGTGTCTTCTTCACAGTATCATGGACTTCTTTCATGGATTGAGAAAAATCTTTTGCATAGCCACTCTTCTTTGCATTATTTCCAAGATCTCTGAGTTCACATATACCCCTGGGGTGGATCCCATACACTATTTCAAAAGGGCTTTTTCTAGTGGATCTATTGACTGTATCATTATAAGCAAATTCTGCCTGCGCAAGTAATTGATCCCATGATTGTCCATTTTCTTTTGTGAGACATCTCAAAAGATTTCCCGAACTTCGATTCACTTCTTCAGTTTGACCATTGGTCTGTGGATGATATGCATAGCTAAAGGAAAGGTTTGTACCAAGCTTCTGCCACAAGGTTTTCCAAAAATGACTCATAAACTTAGAGTCCCCGTCTGATACAATGCTTAAGGGTAATCCATGTATCCTTACTACTTCTCTGAAGAAACGATGTGCTATATAGCATGCATCATGCGTGGTTTTGCATGGTACAAAGTGAGCCATTTTGCTGAATCTATCCACAATCACAAAAATACTGTCCATTCCCAACTTGGTCTTAGGAAGTCCAACCACAAAATCCATGCTGATACATTCCCAAGGTCGGTCTGGGATTGGAAGTGGTTGATACAATCCTGTATTTGATGAAGTCCCCTTGGCCTTTTGACAAACTATACAAGTCTCTACATACTTCTGAACATCCTTGTTCATCCTTGGCCAATAATAGTACCTCTGTACCAATTCTAAAGTTTTATGCACCCCAAAATGTCCACTCAATGACCCATTATGTTTCTCTTGTACTAAGTTCTCTCTCATTGAACCTTTTGGTACACAGAGTTGTCCTCTAAATAGAAGACCTTCTTGTAGGGTGAAATCAGAATACTCACTATGAAAGTGGTTTTGAAAATCTTGACATACCTTATAGGCTGCTGAAAAATCTTCATCTGCTGGGTACAGATCCTTGAAGCTGTCTATGCCAATGCTCCTTAGCTGAATTTCTTGCACCCTGAGCAATCTCCTACTCAATGCATTTGCTACCTTATTCTGTACTCCCTTCTTGTGTTTGATGGTGAAGGTGTAGGCTTGGATATACTCCACCCATTTCATGTGCTTGTGGCTTAGTTTATCTTGTGAATTTAGAAAACTTAGAGCCCAATTGTCAGTAAAGACTACAAATTCTCTGGGAAGTAGATAATGTCTCCATTTCCTTAGTGCTTGCACTAGTGCATATAGTTCCAAATCATATGAGGAATACTTCCTCTTTGCATCATTTAGTTTTTCACTATGAAAAGAGTCTGGTTTTCCCTCTTGACTCAAAACTGCACCTATGGCAACATTGCTAGCATCACATTCCACAGTAAACAACTTGTCAAAACTGGGAAGTGTCAGGATAGGTTGAGTCTCTATTCTTTGCTTCAAATTCTTAATTCTTGATTGTCAGTAAAGACTAATCTCTGGGAAGTAGATAATGTCTCCATTTCCTTAGTGCTTGCACTAGTGCATATAGTTCCAAATCATATGAGGAATACTTCCTCTTTGCATCATTTAGTTTTTCACTATGAAAAGCGATTGGTTTTCCCTCTTGACTCAAAACTGCACCTATGGCAACATTGCTAGCATCACATTCCACAGTAAACAACTTGTCAAAACTGGGAAGTGTCAGGATAGGTTGAGTCGCTATTCTTTGCTTCAAATTCTTAAATCCTTCATCAGCCTGCTTATTCCATTGGAACTTTGCTTTCATACCCACTTTTATGGTATCTAAGACAGGAGCACTGATTTCACTAAATTGCCTGATGAACTTCCTGTAGAACTGTGCCAATCCATGGAAGCTCCTTACTTCTGTGGCTGATTTAGGTGTAGGCCAATTCAAAATTGCTTCCAGCTTGCTGATATCCATCTTCAAGTTACCTTTTGAGATAACAAAACCCAAGTATACAAGCTCTTGCTTCATGAACTCACTCTTTTCTAGATTGATTGCCAACTTCTCTTCATGCGACCTTTGCGTTACCATTTGTAGATGTCTGAGATGATCCCCCTTGGTCTTGCTGAATACTAGAATATCATCTAAGTACACTACAACCCATTTTCCAATGAAGTCCTTCAACACTTCATTCATCAACCTCATAAATGTGCTCGGGGCGTTGGACAACCCAAAAGGCATTACAAGCCACTCATAGAGTCCCTCGGTAGTCTTAAAAGAAGTCTTCCACTCATCTCCACTTTTTATTCTTATCTGCTGGTACCCACTCTTAAGATCTATCTTGGAGTAATACTTAGCTCCTCCTAAGCAATCCATCAAATCTTCTATCCTAGGGATTGGGAATCTATACCGAATAGTGATTCTATTTATGGCCTTGGAATCTGTACACAATCTCCAAGTACCATTCTTCTTTGGAGCTAGGATGGTGGGAACAGCACATGGGCTTATGCTCCTTCTGATTAGTCCTTGATCCAGTAGCTTTTGAATTTGGGTAGCTATCTCTACATTCTGTTGTGGGGTCATTTTATAGGCAGCTTTGTTGGGAAGTGAGGCTCTTGGGATGAAGTCAATTTGATGGCTAATAGACCTCTTAGGTGGCAGACTAGCTGGCCGACCATCACCAATGATGTCTTGGTATTGACTCAGTAACTCCTTGACTTCTAAGGGTAACTTTTCCCTCTTGTCCCCTTTGTCACTCTTTGGCTTCAGAACCAAAGCAAAGCCTACTCCATTTTCTTCCTTTAATGTTTGTAAGAACTCTTTCTCACCTACTAACAGTATGTTAGTATCCCCTTTCTTCACTTCACCTTCTTCCAAGATTGACTGTATCTTGAAGGTCACTCCATCTTTCTTGAAGGAATAGGAGTTTTCAGCTCCATTATGCACTGCAGCTCGGTCGAACTGCCAGGGTCTACCCAACAATAAATGACAAGCATCCATGGGCAGGACATCACACAAAATGCTGTCCTTATACCTCCCTATGGAAAATTCTACCCAAGCTTGCTCATTAACTAGCACATGTTGATCTTTATTCAACCAAGTAACTCAGTAAGGGTTGGTATGAGGAATCCTTTTCAATTTTAACTTTTCTACGGCTTCGATAGAAACTATGCTATCGGTAGAACAAGAGTCTATGATAACTTTGCAAACCTTACCTAGCACCTTGCACTTGACTTGAAACAGAGATCTTCTTTGGCTTGGTTCCTCTTTGATGGGTTCCTTGAGGAGTGCTCTTCGGATCATCAAATTTTCTCCTATCTCAGAATCTAGGGCTATTTCTGCCGTCTTGCTGCTAGAAGATTCTTCTTGCACATAATGTGTCCTCTTCTCACCTCCTTGTGATGTAGAACTCTTCTCGGGACATCTATAGGATGGATGCCCAAACTGTTGACAACTATAACACTTCATTGAAGAGAAGTAAGATTCTCTTCCCTGATTATTGTTTCTTCCTCTCGAACCATTGTTTGAACTTCTTCCTCGGTTGTAACCTCCTCTTGTGTGACTGGATTCTCCTTGATTCTCATTGGGCTTGGACTCACTTTGATTTTTAGCTTCAAAGTTTCTTCCACCAAATCCTCCTCTGTGACTTCTTTTGTCCCTTTCCCTTCCTCTGCTATTTGTATCTTGCTTCTTTTTGGACTTCTCCTCCACTTTGAGAGTGAGCTGATAGCATTGATGTATCATCTTGGGACTTAAGAGACTGAGTTCCTCTTGGATACTCCACTTGAGGCCATTCAGATACCTAGCCACTTTTAGGTTTTCCTCTTCCATTACATGTGATCTTAAACATAACTTGTGAAACTCTTTGGTATAGGTACTGACCTCTAGATCTTTTTGTCTCAGATTCTGTCTCCTCTTGTGCAATTGTAGTGCATAATCCTTAGGGAGATATGTTTCCCTTATCTTAGCCACCATGCCTTGCCAACTGGTTATGGGGTTCTTTCCTTCTTTGGTCCTTTCATCTTGGACAAACTTCCACCAAGTGAGAGCAGTTTCTCTCAATCTTGTCTTGGCTATTCTGACCTTCTGAGCCTCGGTCACATTATCACAGTCAAAGTGATTTTCCAGTCCTATCCATTCCATGACTACTTCTGGTTCCATTTTGCCACTGAATAGAGGCACGCCTTCCAAGGACTTACATTTCATTGCCTTCAACACCCTCAAGAACAACTCTTCTTGAAGCACAGAGTTGGGTTCTGGCACTATGTCTTCCTCAGCCATTGTCTTGTCTTTTTTGTCAACTTCTCTCATTCTTTCACTAACTGCTGCAGTTCTTAGCTTCACTTCTTCTAACTTGGTTGCCATTTCGGCCAACTGATCTTTCAGGAGTCTATTCTCCTCTTTTTGCTCTTCCATGTCTTTTGCTAGTTCCGCGTTGGTCACCATTTTGAATGAATCAATAGACGCTTCTGCAGATAACACCCAAACAACACCCGCCCAAATCTTTTTAGGGCTCTGATACCAATCTGATGGGAGAACGGGATCTAGTTGCTACTATAGAGTCGACCTGACTCTGGTCGGAGGTCCTTCCTTTAGATCTCTTAGGGCATTCACCACCCTAAACCGAAGTAAGCCACTAAGGACTCTACTCCCTCTTCAAGACTCGGTCCCCATCGACAAGTTATTCTCCTCTCCCACTGAATCTACACAGGTAGATCCACTCTACTCATTCAACTAATGCCTTTACAACATCGTCCTTGCTTACTTACCCTAGCTGGACTATCACCAAGCTCGCCTAGGGTAAGGTCTCTAGATTCAAATCTGTTGCTTCTCCTACCAAAAACAAGAAAAATAAAACTATATACAAGGGCTCCTCTCGAGTTCCATCCAGGCACATGACTTTCACCATGGATTCAAGAACCTCGAGGAGCCATCCAATATTTACAACCTAGAATGGGTAAAGAACTCACAACTTGCAAACAGAAACAAAATGAACTAAGCTACTAGCATGCATAGTAAATCACAAAGCTTTGAAATCAACTAAGTACACAACCTGCAACTTTTTCATTCTTTGGAAATAAAATAAACCATGCTAAAAAAAATCCAACTGTTATCTTTTTTCCTTCTTACAAAAACGCTTCTCCTTTAAAAAGGAGGCTTGGGATTTCATAATTAGCCACCCCATCATTGGGGCAGTCTTAATTGCACACTCTGTCGAAATTATCCTGTCAGGAACCATTACGACTGACCATATTGTCCATTACTTGCAGCCCTTACAACTGGTTTTACCGAGCAGCAGCAATGTAAACTCCGCCATAGTACCGAGCACCATGGGTACCGAGAAGTAACATTACCGAGTACTAGTCTCACCGAGCACCCGTATTACCGAGCACTTCTTACCGAACGTCGGTATTACCGAGCACCAGTCTTACTGAGCACCAGTAATACTGAGCAACAGTATTACCGAGCCTTTTCAACACATACCGAGCAACTTAACTAAGGTTCCTGATGCCTTGGTTGGATTTCTAGAGGCTTACTAACTACCTCTAACACACAACAGAACTGAAAGCAAACATCTAAGCACTAGAGTGTTTATTCACCGACTTGACCCATTTTGTACTCGGTCATCACAGGAGTGAATGAATAAACACTTTACAAACCAACATAAAGCAAATCTAAAAGTTCTTAAGGGTCCTTAACCCTATTTACCTAGGTGCTCCTGCACCACATGCCTCCTCTCTAAAATATCATAAACCATCATTGATAGTCGCTGGAACTCATTGACAAAACTCTCAAGACTACCAGTCTGTCTCAGTTGTGCTAGCTCACAAAAATAGGACTTTGGATCCTTCCCGTCAAATCTCTCTACCAGTCTATTTACAAACTCTTGGTAAGATACAATCTGATCATGATGTAAAGAAACTAACCCATGGTACCACCAATCATGGGCTATGCCATCCAAATGCAACACAACAAACTAAATAGCGTCCTCTTTAGACATAGGACATAATGACAGATATGCATCTAGCTTGTGAACCCAAACTCTTGCTATAACCTTCCCACTTCCATCAAAGTGAGTCAAGGTCATCGTGCTGGTTGCCTATTTTAAATCATTGTGTCTAGGCCTCTGTCCCATATCAAGTCCAGGTCTACCTCTAGAATGCTCTCTCTTTTGCGTCAAAAACCTATCAAAGTTCAAATTCTATTTAATTGCCTTTGGTAGAGCATCCCACTCCGCAAAATGAGTCATCACATCATCAACAAATGGAGCTGGCTCTGTCTCAACACTAGCCACATCTGACTTAGGCCTCTGGAAGGTAGGACGTAAAGGCCTATCATGAGTGCCTGAGGGATCAACTCTATATTCCTGTCTATCCTCAGCTCTAGACTTGTGAGAATTGACTGACATACTCCTCGTACCTCCATCTCTGCCACAATCGCCAAGTAATGTAATGCGCTGTAAGATGTCAAACAACTGTTGCAAAACATTTGCAACATGGTGCTGACCTTCTTCCAGATTCCTAAATGCCTCTCTAGCCTCCTTGTCTACATCATTACCTGTATCACCAACATTTCTGTCACCCATACTGCCAAACTGTGTTCCTTGTTCACCGTCTTCCGGTGGTGGTGAAGCTCTGTTATTACTAAACCGGTTACTGAGAGGGGGATGAATCAGTAAATACTTTTCTAATATTGTAATTCAAAACTTGCTTAATTATCCTTTACCGATAAGCAGAATAAAACAATCATTCACAAGCATAAAAAGAATCACACAGATTAACACAAGTATTTATACGTGGAAACCCTCGGTTAGAAGGAAAAAACCATGGTGAGACAGAGCTCACAACTTCACTACTGCAGAATGAAGGCAACCTGTTAGGAGCTTACAAAACACTTGTTAAAGTGCTACCTGGTTAAGGGATTTGGTAGAAGATCAGTTAAGATCATAGCTCTGTTAGGAGCTGCCTGGTTAAAGGACTTTTAATATCAACAAAGATATTACCCTGTTAAAGGATTTTACAAAGAATCGATTAGGTCCACCCTGATAGAGGGATTTTAACTTGCTTCCACACCTTATAAAAGCAATGATCTTCTATGACACTGATTGCCTGATCAGATCACACCTGTTGATCTCTTCCCCATTTTGCTTGGCTATTGACCTCTGTTGTCTTTCACCTCTGCGACTATAGCGCTTCTCTCCTCCGCTCTGTGCAATCACCAATAATCAACAACTACTTATCTTGCGTCCTTTGACCTATATTTGTACAAGAGTTCTCCTCAATGAAACCCTTAACTCATAGAATCGCCAAGGTGTAAACTTAACAATAAATCATGCAACAAGCAAAAAGTTGTGCATTGTGATTTGGAGTTTACCTTTGAAACATCTGTAGAAATAAAGCTAACTTCACTTAAAAAGCTAACTCCACTTTTGAGTGGTGGATGTCCTGTATAATCCGGTTTTAACTCAAACTACTCCACAGAATCCGGATCAGATCTTTATTGCAGCTAGACCGGTTATGACCGGTATACCCTTATACCCGGTTCATCCTTGTATGCAACATAAGACTGGTACTATGTACTTGGTTCGGTCTACCGGTGTATCTTTCAATATAGTTAACCCGTGCATACACTCTGTTCTCAGTCTACCGGTGGTGTTAAGAGTAACGTGAGTGATCGGTGAACCTTTTACCGGTGTGAATGGTGTTTGTGAAATACACTAATGACAACTCATATTGCTAACAATCTTCCCCTTTGTCATTGGTGGCAAAACCATACACAAAACCATACTCACTTGTAATAAAGTTTACCTGTTCTGTAAACTGATTTTTCCTTTGTAGCACACTTCCCATGTGTTCCAGACTTCCCCTGTCTGAGTGCTCCTTGTGTGGTTGAGTGACTATAGCTTCTTTTTTTTTGTCCTGTTCTGCTCTTTCCTGTGCTTTCTACTGCTTCTTCTCCTTTTTGCCTCCATAGGACAAAGGGTTATGCTTCTATTCACATTTGAAGTTTTGTGAAGATATCTTTATAGATATTCTTTGCACAATGTAGGAATGGTGCCCACTGACCTGCTACATATTCTATGTGCTTTTGGGCTTCCTTAAGAGAAACAATGATGTTCTCTATATCTTCCACAGTTTTGTAATCTGGTTCATTGATCAGAGCCTCTGTAGAAGTTGTGTGGTGCATGATGTCAAGTGTTGGGGCCAGAAGCATCTGAAATCCAATGATATCTTGGATTCTCTTGTTCTACTCTTCAGTTGTCTTTCTCAATATTAGAGCAAGACTTGTCATTTCTCTGCTAAGATTTGTCGCAGATTTATTCTTGATGTCAAATTGGGATGACAAAGCTCTTATGTCCTCTGAGGTCTTTGTAGACTTTTCAGTCAGATCTTGCAAAAATATTTCAAAGTTTGAAGTTCTACTCATCAAACTTCTAGCAACTTGGATCTGCTATTGAAGAACTTTCAAGTTGTTTGATAGAATTACCTTGATGTCTGCAACTTGTTTGTGGAGAATATCAATTCTCTTCTTCTTGTAGTGGTCTATTGGCACAGTTTCTAGATCTGTTAGATCTTCACCGATAGCCTGTGCCAGAACTTCCAGCTGATCGATGACCGGTTCATCTTCATCTATATCCGCATCCGGTACAAAGTTGCACAAGATATTCTTCACAGTGGTCAGGACCATGTCCTGTTTCCTCTTGGTCAGCTCTTTTAGCTGCCTTGTTGACATCTTGCTGATGTCCACCACTGTATCGGTGATCTTACTCCTTTTAGCTTCCTTCTCCTCGGCAAATGACAACTTCCTCTTAGATGAGGAGGAGCTTGGAATATCTGTTTTCTCCTTTTGCCTTGGTTCGTTTTCCGGTTGAGCTTGCTCGGTTTGTACAAGAATTTCTTGTTCTTGTTCCTTAATTTCTTCATCTTCCTGCTGAGTTTTATCTTCTACTGGCATCTCTTCTTCAGGTAGATCTTCCTTGATGGGTACTTCTTCCTCAATCTGAGCTTCTTCTTCCGGTAGCACATTGACTTCAACATCTTGTTCTTCTTCTTCCAGTGGGACTTCTTCCTGTTGCTGCTCCTCAGCTGTATGAAGTTCTCGCATGGGTATATCAGTTTCTAGTTCTTGTTCAACATTTATTTGTTCACCAGATGTGAACTCCTCCGTTTGAACATTTTCAACACCGGTTGCAGATTCTTCACCAGAAGTAAATTTAACTGGTGGTACTGGCACTTGTGCTGTTTGATCCTGAGGACCTAGTTTTTCCAATGCACTGAAGTCATACTGGTGCCAGAAGTCTAGAGTCGCTTTGTAGACTTGATTCTCATACCCGTTTAATATCTCGGCAACTCTATATGGTGTATTCAAGTTCATGGATGCTTTTTCTAATAGAAGCCTTATTCTGTCTTCACTGAGTCCAGGTTTGACCTTTAACAATGTTTCCCTAATGAATTTTGTGTTTGTGCCTAGACCGGTTCTCCATTTTAATTGTAGCCTGGAATTGAGTTCCGGTGGGAACTTGGACCTGTAGTCCCTTGGAGTCCTATGATAATCCATAAATGTTTCCACTATTGCTACAATTACTGCCTGTTTATCATTTTCTTCTAGTATGATGTACCACTTTGCAGCATTATCTACTTCTCTGAAGTCCATTACCTCATCAACAATATCATTGACAGACATAGGTTTAGTGTTACCTTTGCTCAGAGAGATGAGAACGGTTGGGTTTGCTGGCTCGCTGCCCTTGTCATCGGTGATGTCCAGTATTACTGGTGCCTCTGCTCCAAGCACTGATTTCCCTTTACCGGTGTCAGCAGCCGGTTGAATTGTTTCTCTTTGTCGAGCTTCCTTTGCTTTCTGTTGGGTCTAAAGAAGTTTGGTCCACATTACTACTCCTTCATCATGCACTTTTTCAGCTTGTCCACCAAGCATGAGACTGATCCTCCTTTTAGTTAAGAAGGTTTGCTGATGCATTTCAGCTTGTTCAGTGGCTTCTTCTAGAGTGAGGTGATTTTGTACTTCTAGAAGAGCACGTATTCTCAGCTCCTTTTCTCTTTCCATTGAAGCATTCCATCTTGCTTCAATTATTTGAAGGAGATCCTCCAGTACAACTGTGATAAGTTCGGTAGGATGCAAATTAAACTTGTGAAGGCAGTGCACAACCCCTTCTTCAATCTTTCTCCTGTCTTCTTCACTAGCAAACTTGTATCTTGAATCTACTGAACTCATTCCCCCGATTTCTTTTAGTAAAGCCACATATTCATCAGTTGTGATCTTGGCTTTTCTCGGTGGATCCTCCTTTGCCAGTTTATCGGTTTTCTTCTTTCTAATCAGAGGAACTGTTTCCTTGGTTTCTATTTCTTCTTGATCTTCCTCTTGTGTACTCGTTACCGATTCTGCTTTCTTCTATCGAGCCTTGGGTTGCACTGCTGGTGGTTTCTTCTTCGGTGTGGGGGCCCTTTTGGTGTAAACATTTTTGATCGGTGCCCTCTTCTTGAGATTCTCTAGAATCTCTGCGAATGTACCAAACCGGTTAGCAGAGATCCAAATTTGCTTCATTTAGAGCATCAGCATATGCCTTAGCAATTTTGGTAGTGATGTCGTATCCTAGCTCAGGAGCATATACTTCTCTCAGTTGGACTGCTTGAATGATGCAGTGATTGGTAGAAACCAGAAAACATACATCATCTTTGTATGCTTCAACAATTGCAGACGACACCCGCTCTCTTGCATGCATCTTTAGTTGAAAGGTTTCAAAATATTCGTTCATAATCTTATTTAACTTGTTTCCCAATTGGTTGGCCAATTCAGCTATTTGGTGCATGACCGGTCTGTCGGTCTTGCATGCTACTTTGCCAATTCCAGGAAAGAAATTTTGATAATAGAAGTAGAGACATACCAGTAAAGTCCCGTACTTCATAGATTTCTTCTTGACAATACCGAGGTTCTTCATGTTCTCAAAAATCTGCCCTCGGAGCATTCCGCAGATATCATATTTCATGTTATCATACATCATCCAATGGGCGGCATGTATGGCTCCTCCTGCTATGCTGTTGAGATTACTGGACTGATAGATTTTATAACCTATCACCGTGGATGCAAACTGAACCCCATCGTCTTTGATGTCATTCATTGTCATGAGACGACCATCGGATTTGGATTTTGTCAACTTTGTGACGATTGCATTTGCGATGGTTCGCAGCGTCAAGGCTTCCCCTTCCTGACTGTATCCGGTTACACGATGTAAATCCTCCTTGGTTATTTTTGTAACTGCACCCTTTTGTAGCCAAAACCCTGGATCGTGCACTCGACTGAGGACCAGTCGGATCCAGTCTTGTCAGAAGATAATCGGATAGGTGACTCTGTTGATAAGACCGGACGACACCAACTTTGCGTATTTGTCTTGCTGTCTTCCATCCTCACACAGAGAGAGGTACTCGCCCTGAATGTATGTTTTGCCAAGTTCTTCCTGTTTGGCATGGATAAACGCAGTCACGTCTTCTGTCATAAAGATTCCCTCTGGTACTGTTGACAAGGCTCCAACCATATCAGTTGCTTGATTCTGAGTCGCCGCAATATCATATGCAGGACGATTGACTTGATTTCCCTCGATCAACTTCACAATAGCAGATGATGAGGCCATTGCGAACAGTTTAATTCACAGAAAGAAGCTTTGATCGGTCTAATAGATAATCGCTCACGATGATGAAAGCACAAGAATATTACTCACAAAAATTCGTTAATCTCAATGAAAGAAAAATAAAAATGATGAGTAATTCTTCTTTCGTTTATAGGGTTAGGTCATAACGGTAATTACCAAATGGTAACTATTGTTAAACGGCTACAGTAATAAATGCCTTACCTAACTTTACTTTCTGTTTTTGTCAACTGGTGATCCGGCTTTTTCAGTTTGGCAAACTCCGGTTGATTACTTCTTACCTGTCTAGTAATCCTTGTAGACTGAGTGAGTCTGATTCTCATCAGTCTTACCAGGAACGGTAGATGGTCTACCGGTTCCCTCTAAGCCTCCACGGTTCAATTTGCTGATGAGATATCACCATCAGCAGATGATGATCTTTCCTTTGTTTTCTCCTCAGCGGAGCACTTTGATTCCTTTTTGAACCAAATCTGGCTGACTGTTTTTCCAGTCTTCTCTTCCTTACTGATTTTCTCATTTGAGGATGATATCTTCTCTACCAGTTTGACTAATTCTTTCCTTTTGATAGATGACCGGTTCCTGCAATTCTTGGCTAGGTGTCCAACCTTGTTGCAGTGATAGAAGACTATACCAGTTGCCTTCCATGGGTTCACCCTTCTTGTGTTAGGTGATTTGCTCCATGAATCACTGTGACTGTGTATCCCATAGTTTGCACAATTGGTTGTGTTCCGGTTCTTGTTTTTTTTGGTGAATACCGATCTCGGGGATCTGAATGCCATTGTCTTTGATCTGCATTCTTCAGCCTTGTGTCCAAACTTATTGCATGCATAACAGTAGCCCTTGAAGCTTCCCCTGCTTCCACTGGACACAGATGTGGGGTTGGACTAGCATTCATTGGTCTTGTGCCCATACTTGCAATAGTTCTTGCAGTAGCTGTTGTTTGGCTTTACCGGTGCATTCCTGCAGTTATTTGTTCTATGACCCGGTTTTCCACAATGATTACAAGAGGTGTTAAAAGTTTTCTTACCTTTTTGAGTCAGCGGCTTCTTCTTATCCTTCTTGCTTGTCTTTGCTCTAGAAGACTCACCAGTCTCTTTGGTGTTTTTACCAGTGAATCCAAGACTGGTGTGATCTTTGTGCTTTCTTTGAGCTTTGAGTTGCTCATCAAGCTGCACCGAGCTCTCGTTGTATCTTCTTAGGGTTTTATTTTTTTCTTCAAGCTCTTTCATTTGTTCCTTCAGTTGATACAGCTCTAGTGCCAGTCTTTTGCATGCTTCATCCCTATCATGCCATCTCTTTTGCATGTTGGTGTTTTCTTGGGTGACAATTTGCATGTCTTCTTGGAGTTGCAAAATGTTAAGTTCATTTGCCCCTACAACTTCCTTTGCCCGGTTCCTTTCTTTTTCAGAGGCTGTTAATGACTTGACTGTTGTGTTTCTTTCATCTTCAACTTTCCTCTTTTTCTCGATCAGTTCTGTCATCCTCAGGGAGTTCTCTTCTTGCTCCTTTTTGAGATTAGCAATCTGACCGGTTAGGATCTGGTTCTTTTCCATAAGCTCAGAAACTGCCTCCTCAGCTTCATCAGATCCACTCTGCCCAAAGAGTTCATCGATGGTCTCATTGCTCTCATTCAATTGCAGAGCCAACTCCTTTCTTTTTGCAAGGGATCTCCTTAGTCTATTCTCCAGAGAGGCAATGATGTCGTTGGCTTCCTCTAGCTGTTTCTGATACCTGTAACCCTCCATGATCTTTCTCTCAAGCGGTTAAGCTTTATATATGAGAGCCAATAGCTCTGATACCAATTGTTATTACTAAACCAGTTACTGAGGGGGGGGTGAATCAGTATATATTTTTCTAATACTGTAATTCAAAACTTGTTTAATTATCCTTTACCGATAAGTAGAATAAAACAATCATTCACAAGCATAAAAAGAATCACACAGATTAACACAAGTATTTATAGGTGGAAACCCTCGGTTAGAAAGAAAAAACCACGGTGAGACAGAGCTCACAACTTCACTACTGCAAAATGAAGGCATCCTGTTAGGAGCTTACAAAACACTTGTTAAAGTGCTACCCAGTTAAGGGATTTGGTAGAAGATCGGTTAAGATCTTAGCTCTTTTAGGAGCTGCCTGGTTAAAGGACTTTTAATATCAACAAAGATATTACCCTGTTAAAGGATTTTACAAAGAACCGATTAGGTCCACCCTGACAAAGGGATTTTAACTTGCTTTCACACCTTATAAAAGCAATGATCTTCTATGACACTGATTGTCTGATCAGATCATACCTATTGATCCCTTCCCCGGTTTGCCTGGTTGTTGACCTCTATTGTCTTTCACCTCTGCGACTGTAGCGCTTCTCTCAGAAGATATCTCTCCTCTGCTCTGTGCAATCACCAATAATCAACAACTACTTATCTTGCGTCCTATGACCTATATTTATACAAGAGTTCTCCTCAATGAAACCCTTAACTCATAGAACCGCCAGGGTGTAAACTTAACAATAAATCATGCAACAAGCAAAAAGTTGTGTTGTGATCTGGACTTTACCTTTGAAACATCCGTAGAAATAAAGCTAACTTCACTTAAAAAGCTAACTCCACTTCTGAGCAGTGGATGTCCCGTATAATCCGGTTTTAACTCAAACTGCTCCGCAGAATCCAGATAAGATCTTTATTGTAGCTAGATCGGTTATGACCGGTATACCCTTATACCCGGTTCATCCCTGTATGCAACATAAGACCGGTACTATGTACTTGGTTCGGTCTACCAGTGTATCTTTCGATATAGTTAACCGGTGCATACACTTTGTTCTTAGTCTACCGGTGGCGTTAGAGTAACGTGAGTGATCGGTGAACCTTTTACCGGTGTGAATGGTGTTTGTGAAATACACTAATGACAACTCATATTGCTAACAAGCTCTACCCCTACAGGTATAATGAACTCCTAGAATAAATCTTTCTGCCATGAATGAACCCAATTCCCTATAGGCTGGCAAGAAACCAGTCTGATACCACTGTAAAGAGCCTAACTAGCTCTAACACTGAAATTCAACTGCAAGTGCTTTTCTTGTCTCTGGGAAAGTATTTTTTTAAATATTTTGCAAATATATATTTTTTGGTATTTTTAGAATATAAAATTAACAAATTGAAAGCAATTAATCCACTCATGTAACAAACCAAATTCATACCAAACCACTGAATATCATTATTGAATCACAATCAAAATCGTACAATGCGATTATGAAACCAACATTAATTTAATATAAGGAACCTGTTTGTCTTTGACTCCATCAATACTAGCCATGACTGATGAAGGAGGGAAGGGACGGCTTCAAATTTTGTCCCCCAAATGCATAGAGACTGGCTGCAACTCCTAAGAAGAATGCCGTTTACAACTCTCACACACTCAACACCAATCGTAGGATTCTTATCACTTCCCCTTCAATGGCGTCAACCTTCTTACTATGCGAATCCTCCACAAACTATATCAGAATCTGAATTTCTTGACACAATTTGTAAGCACCAAGCCAGCTCAAAGTGCAGCGCATGGACAAATTTCCAATTCTTCAGCAATACCAAACCCCTGTTTCACCAAAAGAACTTCAGCCAAATTCATATAATGTTCAAAAGATGATGCCATTGTTTCGAAAACTTCACATAATGCAATCTAGCTTCTTCAAGAAGCCATGGAAATTTCCAGCTTTAAGGAGAAGCTCTTCATAACTAAACTTTTATGCTTCCATTTCGAAGCTTGGATATTCAAAATATGTCATTCAAAATTATTCTTTTTTCCCTTTCACATAAGGTCCAAACATAAGGCAAATATAACATCATTAATAAATTAATGATTTGACTTTAATATAAGCCGACACCTAATAATTAATTAAGATAACTTAATTAATTTATTATATCCACTTCAAGCCAAATCCAATTGAATCGCATTGATAGATCAAATGCTTAGACACCCTGTCAGAAATGGAAATTGACAGAAAAAAAGACTTACTATAAATAGTAAGTTCTCAACCAGAGACCCCCAAATCAATCCATTAGCCCACGAGGGTTGCAGTGATGGGCTAACAATGGCGTGTCCCAGACACTTGCTAAAAAGGGAACATCACAGAACCTCAATAGATGAGGCAGAGATCAGGGAATGTCCCATCTTCACCTAGCCGGACTCCAAGTTTGCAAGAGATAGGTCCTTTCACAAGGGAAGAAGTAGAGACAAGAAGAAAAAGAGCAGAATAGGATGAACACATGACTAGGACAATGTAGGATAGACTGAGCATCAATGCCTATCAACAATCCACGCAGGAAAGAAGCATAGAACAAGATATCACCACAGAGGAAAGTCTCACCGCTTTCTTCGAGCGAGAAATAATGGAAATAGAAGCTCCTAAGACAAAAGAAAAAATTCTTGCAGCTGAGGAGGAGATTCCTACAGTATAGGTGGCAGCTCTGAAGGTAACAGTGGAAAGTCTTGGAGTTGAAGAAGAGATAGATATCAGGGAAGTGCAAGGGAAAGAATAGTGGACAGTTTAGAATGATCAAAATGTTGTTGTTTCAGAATGGTTGAGAGAAAGGATACAGAGGAGTCAAGAGAAAGAGGTTGACCCAGTAGTTGAATTGCAAGAAATCGTGAACCAAGTCAACCAATCAAAGGAAAAAGGAAAAGCCAAGAAGTTTACAAAGGTCGTAAGAGGAGAAGCTAGATCCTGAATTCTGCAAGTTGCAACACCTACGGTGGATAAGGCAAAAGATCAGATTATGCCAGATGAATACAATGTGATAGAGATTGATTTTGGCCATGCCTCCGGAGTGGAAGTTATGGTAGATTTTGACAATTCTGCATAGGCTATGAAAGACAAGATAAGGAAACTTGAAGGAAAATATTAGACAAAAAGTCGAGATCAAGGCCTTGTGTGAATACATAAGCAATCTATCTTGTCCAGTGTGAGAAGAAGGCCTGTCTTTCGTTCCTCCTCTAGTTTTTCCAACTAAGTCAGTGGAAAGTATAGACAAGATTAAGCAGATTACTTGTGCAAAAGTTTGGATCGAGGGCATCCAGAATGAGGCATTCGAGCATGTTGAGGACTTAGTGCGAGTTCATGATAGGGCACTGGCCATCCTTTCCATAATACATTGCATGGAGGAGTCATGGGAAGACGAGCACATTTATCAGGAAGAGATGATTTCAGACTTGCAGGATTTGATGGAAACTTCTAGACAGTTATTGATTGATGGTGGAGTTATTAGGGAAGGAGAAGCATATGACTTTACTTGGGGGTATAGTGCAATGATCATGGCCAAGGAAATGTTTGAACATTTCACCAAAGAATTCACTCAATTAGGGGGGATAGCTGAGAATATACAACAGTATATCTCCAACATTGTTGTGTCTCTGCTATCATTAAGGTTGGACGAAAGTGAAATAACTGTAGGCAACTTGAAGAGCAAATTAGAGGAATCCTTTAGATTGAATTTATTCACAAAGCATGATTTTGAGAACTTCTCTACCTTCTCAAATGACATGCATACAACTTAGGACTTGTTACTAAAGTGGGAAGAAAGCTTGAGAAGATCTGAAAGGGTGGTAGCAGTCTTGGAATACAAGAAAGAATCAGCGCCAAGTGTTAGCGTGGATGAGTTAGAGACAGTGTTGGACAGATTCCAAGCATTCCACCGACAAAGTCAAAGATAGGCTATTTTGGGCAAAGATGCATTTAATGCATAATTGGCATGCATAGTGGGCCTTTATTTTGCCCCTCTCTTCCTGAACTTGTATGCATAGTGGGCATTTATTACCCACTAAGATGGTGGTTTTCTCCTCATTGGTCTGTGTGGACCGATGCATTAATGTAGATTGCTTTTTGTTTGCACTAACCCTAATTAGGGCTGAGGTGGCAAAATCTGGGCCATCGGTTATTATTTTGATCCAGGCCACCCATTGTTTCGAGGACCTATATAAAGGCCTCACTTCTCATTTGTAAGGGAGCAAATTTTGAGATTGTTGCTAAGAGCTACCAAGATAATAGAGTTTTCATTGTTGGTTTCACGGTGATTGCTTGATATATTTTGGTGCTTGCTTGGTTTCATTATTCCCTCATTTAGAATATATTTGTTAGATAAAGTGTTGTGATTCCAATGGAGAATGCGATAGTGTTTTGATGAATTCCATGGTTCATACTTTTGACGGTTTACTGATTGTAAGTCGTGCAAAGCTAGCCTGAACCTCATTTCTATGTATGCTTAACTTCTTTCATTCAATGTGCATTGTTCCTCTTGATGGTGCCTTTTGTGATATGAAAATCATTTGCATAATCCCTTCAAGATTGTACCATTTCTTGTGTAGTTGTAGTTTATCTTGGCGAAGCAGGAGCTTGGTTATTTGGGAATTTATCCATCAAAACAGTACTCATTGTTGTCATTGCCCTTAGAAGTAGATTATAATTCATGAACCCTTCCTATTTGATTTCTGCATATTTCAGTGAAAATCCAAAAAAAGTACTTCATCGCAATATCTTTCTATAGCTCCCACATCTGGTATGATCTGAAATCAATTTCAAGTTTGCAAACATAAGGCCCCTCGTGATTAACAACAAATCACATCAACCATTGAGCTTATCCATGGTCAAGACCTGACATGAAAGGAACCTTGGAGTCTGTTGTGTGATCTTCCACAATCTTAGCACACAAACGACTTTGATCAAGAGAGGATAAGATACTTTGGTATTTTGTTCTACTGTTTGGTGAATCATAAAATGCACATCAATAGAACCACCCAGGATCGTTGAGGGTTTGTATCCTATAGTGGACCTTAATGGATTGGATCATCCTCTAGACAATGATAATGATCTTAGTTATGATTCAGTGAGTGGATCAACCACTCAAGAGATGACTGTGGTTAGTAGTGAGGGTATTAACTCTACACCTTGGAATATGTCACTTGCTTCTCTTGACAGGGCAATGATCTGTATGTTACTTGGTGACTTTTTAGTTTTGGATCCCTCATGGATTAGTGGTGATTATAGTCTGGCCTACATCTGCGATCCAACTATATGGGGGTGTATGGAGATATGATTCTTGGTAGGACACAGGGCACAAGATGCTCTTCTTCAGTTTACAAGCGTATGTTGGACAGGATATTATGACCGATTTTACGCTCTTGATGACTGAATCTGACATACATGGGAGTTCCTACAGGTTGTTATGGTATGTGAATTGGTTTGGTGAGTGGCTACACTAGAATCCTGATAGTGTGCTACATAGATTTGGGAATTATCATGTTTACATCAGTTTAGAATAGTGGAGCTTTGCAGTAGATATGCCCCAACTTCTTTGGAATCTAGGTATGGTCATAGTTGGTACATTGTTTCTTATAGATTGTGATGAGCTGCTTCATCACTCGGGCCATACTGATGTTCATATCAGAATGGTGTAGCGGTTTGGTGGCGCAACATTTCTGAGATTGATATAGGACCCAGGTATTTGGTATTTGAAATCAAATAAGATGTTTGAAGTTATTTGTCCAAGGAGTTCTCCCTTCAATCCAAGATATGAATAGGACATAAATTTTCAGCAGGCGGGTGTGGATTGCTTGAGGACAAGCAATCTCTTGGAAGGGAGGACTATAATGTCCCTTTCTCCTCGGTAATTTCATGTGCAGTTGGTTAGCCTATCTTCTCATTTTGATAGACCAATTAAATTTTAAAAGGGATGCACTTCTAGTCACGACCTTATTTATGGAGAAATGGAGGGAATGAAATATTATTTAAATAGGCTTTATAAGGCTGAAGTCACTTTATATTATAAATAAACATTATAAAAATAAAGTGACTTTATAAGGTGACAATATAAAATAAAAGTGACTTTTATCCCACATTGCTTACTGGATGTGTTTCAACCGCCTAAAGAAGCTTTATAAACAGAGTTGTACTTTCATTTGGGACATGTTATGAGAATATGTTATTGAAGCCATTTCACCTTGTTACTGATATTCAGTGACTGGATAGCTTTAAGGATGGAAACCCTTGGACTTCAAAGGCTTGATGAAACCCTGATCTTCCATGAGAGGCAGAGTCATCTTTAGAGTTTTCTATTGAGCCTAATGGTGGAAGTTTTGGTTCAAATAAGAAGCTTTGATGCCAATTGAAGATGATTTGAATACTATCATGAATAGCGTCATGAACAATAACATGAACACTTCTGTGAATAGTAATGCGAATAGTGCATGAACAGTGTCATGAATAGTGCATGAACAGTGTCATCTTTAGAGTTTTCTATTGAGCCTAATGGTGGAAGTTTTGGTTCAAATAAGAAGCTTTGATGCCGATTGAAGGTGATTTGAATACTGTCGTGAACAATAACGTGAACACTTCCGTGAATAGTAATGCGAATAGTGCATGAACAGTGTCATGAATAGTAATGTGAACAGTGCTGCTACAGTGTGTGAATAGTTTTGGCAACAAGAATTTTAGACTTTGCTAGCAGAAAAAAGGGAATGGAAGGATCCATGATACAATGCTAATTGAGTTTGTAGGAAAGGCGATTCGGGTATGTAAAAGGGACCTAAACAAGTGCATTGGTTGTGTTCATCAATTGGATTTAGACTGAGGCTGTAACCTTTGATTCTTACCTTTCTGTTGTATTCACTGAATTTCTGATATCTATGTTGGTAGAAGATAAATCCCTTGTAATCAAGTGTGAAACAGATTGAACATTGCCAAGAATACATTTTGGTCAAACTCTGGGCATCTCTATGAGTATATTTCCTTATGATTAATTTTGTAACAGCAAGCAGTCTATTTATGTTTAGAGCAGTGTTTAGATGCAGCATTTAGATCTTGGTTTGTAGTTTGTATGCAATCTATATGATGAAATGTCTCTGTGAAATTTGATGCTTTTTCAAAATGGTATGTCTGCCAAGTGTTTGTACAAATTCTCACATATGAAGTTAAAGTCATTTGGGAGGGATATGTCTTCCAAGTGTTTGTTAAAATGCTGATGCATAAAACTTGGTGCTTTTGGTGAATTTTAGCTTGGATTCTAACTTAAAATATCAGATTCCTATTATCTTGTAAGTGTTTGACAAAATTCCTATGCAAAGAATTTGTGTTGTGTAATGTGTTTTTGGCTCAAGAACTCAGAAATTTCAGATTAGACCCTTCACACCACCTATTTGACGAAACGACTATGAGTCAAAACTGAAAATTTAAGGACAAAATAGGAAGGGAATCTTACAAGCCCCTCAATGAACCACCTCTTCTTCAACCTGTTAGCTAGCGATGTTGTGAAATCAAGATCGTCCTATAGAGATAATATGTACTAGTGTGATATTGTAGAATACAATTGCCTTCGTTATTGATTGATTCTACAATAACAATAGGGTATATGTATATATTGAATAGTCATGTAATGAATAGACATGACCGTATATACTTATGGTCATGTCACTTCATTACATAACTATTAGTTAACATATCTTAACCAATAATTTATTCATACTTTGTATAATATATTCTATATATATACACACACACACACACACACACACACACACACACACACATATGCATATTAATATATACTTACTTTTCAATTATATTATATAGTATATATATATATATATAAATATATCTATATTTATATGCATATCATGATTGTCTCGTCGTTTATTAAACACGAACGAACAATACTTTAACACTCCCTCTTGAGAGAGAGTTTAATAGAATTTGTAGAATCTTTTCATATCATGATATCCGGCACATCCGAGACAGACCCTTTCGGGAGTCGATCTTGACAAGTTATTACACATCCAGTAATAACATAAGCAACAAGATATCCGGCACATCCAGGACAGTCCCTTTCGGGAGTCAATCTTGAAGCCTGGTTAACTATTTTCAAGATTGTCACCTTGAAATAGTAACCCAACACACATGAAAGATCGTCACCTTTCATAATATAACACAAAATGAATGGGCTCATAAAGTCTACCATGACTTCCGACACTTCAGGACACACAATTTAATGTAGTCTCGTCATGAAAATAGACTTGAATATCATGATATCCGCATAGTCGGGACACACACTTAAGTAGTCAATCATGATATGGTTTCGTCATTACACAACAAGTAATAACAAGAGTCAAGATATCCGCACAGTCGGGACACACACTTAAGTAGTCAATCTTGACACTTTGGTTCACTATTATCAAGTGAGGAAGGCTTCCACCTTAAACTTGTCTATCAAAGACAAGAATCATTTAAGATACAAAATGATAGATCACTAAGGCTGAAAATCTCTTTTTAGCTAAGACTTTATTCCTCAACATCAGGAATACTTCCTCTGAATTAATATGACCACGATCCTGGGATGCCATCTTAGTTTGATCTTCTAGCTTCTCCCTCTGACATGAAAGCATAGCCTTCTCACATGGTAATTCATCATAATTCTCTGCTATAGTTTCTTGATCACTAGGTAACCAACAAAACATGGTCTACTCCCTCTGAATCAAGATCTTCGAATGTCCACTGATGTAGATCCTTTCGCTTCCTCTTCTGTCACGGAGGCATACCTTGTTTATATGCTCATCTTAGTGTTACTGCAGGATGTGACTCCATACCTTTCTTCCTGAGAGAATCGATGTCTCATACATGAATAATCTGAATAGACATAAGGTTGCCGACTCACATTGACTAGCATAGGATGCATTTTGATCTTTTTCAAGGCCACAGCATTAACACTCCCTCTTGGACTTGAGGGAAGATAATAAAGACCTCTAGTATGATGTTCATCTCAATGAACTGTAGTTTCAAGATGTATGAATTACTTCAATCAGAGATCCTATCCATGTGCATCTCATCTATGATTCTATCCACGAGTTTCCACTTCTATAGCCTCAGAATTGTTTCACCTTCAACAATGATCTCCCTCTCAATCAATATGATCAATTTTGTCACAAGTTGACTGAATCATCTGCTCCCTCTGAAGCTCAAGTTCATCAATTTTTAAACTTTCTGAAGATGTCAAGACTCCCTCTTAATCTGAATTTCACATGCTTTCGTCCTTTTATATTCCCTTTCGTAAGGTGAGCCCATGCAAAAAATATTTTGAAGAATCCATCTCGCTATAGTCCAAAGGTTGTACACAAATCCATGAGTACTTATTATGAAATTTCGCTGTCGTAGTGTAATCAAAGTCTGGAGTAGTGTAGTTGTAGGAGCCTGTCAGTGCCACATGTGCAACGGACCCTGCACTCAGCAGTCCATAGGTACTTGTGATCAAAGAATCATCCTGCACTTATTATAGTACGGAACAACCCTGCATAATGCCTTGATTGCATCATTCTTCTTTTTCTACAAGAACATTCTTGGAGACAAATGAAAAGATCAAGGCAAATGGCTCTTATAGTACAAACATGAATACATATAAGAAAATGACTACAAAATTATAAAAAATTTAACTCAAAGATGAATACTTATCTCAAGTTTCAAATATTTCTTTCTTTAAAGTGAGCCCGTGTAGGAAATATCACGCATGAATTAAAGGATAGAGAGACTTATCTCTTATTGCCAAATATGTCATCTCTCTGGAAACTTCTTCCACTTATTTAGCTTTTGAACACCACCTTGAATATCACAAAGTGTTGCCTCAATGAATATCAATGAATAGAAATTCTTTGGTGTTGCCTCAAGGATCACAAAGTGCCTGGAGACAATGTGCTAGAGTATGTGATCTCAGTCCTCCTGAATTCAGGCACCGGTCAAAGCATATACACTTCTGCTCTCGGTTGTACAAGTTAAACATAAGAATCTCCCTCACAGATTAAAACTATTGTCTTTGTCTGCTAGTCAATTATGATGTTTTGTTTGTTTGGTGCTTAATAACACTAAATACTTTGGGAATTCTATCTCTGCTTCACACAAGCTGGCTCTTGAGTTTCCCAACTGAATCCTATAATAGGCTACTCTCAGCTAAAGGAATTTAGATACACTTTCAATCTCTGCAACTTCTAAGGTATCCCCACACATATAACCCATGCTTGAAGAAGCTTCCTTCAAAATGTGTTGAAAATTAGTTTTCTTTTGATGTACATGTCTTCCCTTACTTATTCCAATGATTCCTCCTTACTTAGGCAATCATCTACAGATATCTCTAGCAGAATCTATACATTCCAATGAATGGAGCTGAGTTACCAGACAGATTTCATGACAAGGAATCAACTGTTTAAATGCAGGGCTGATATATATACGGCAAGCAATAATCCAAAAATTTTTACATGGCACTATCAATACTTCGATAGGTCTCACTGGTGTCACCACATTGACAACATCCACAAGCTTGACGGGGAGACTACATAAATCCCACAACACAGGAGTTATGAAGATTTTGTTGTCTGAATCTTTAATATCTGGTGCTGCTAATTTGGTGTCATCTCCTTGCAGTTTACACAATGAAACTCCATATACGATGGTGCTGAAGACAAAAGTTGGGAAGTGTAGCTATGACCCCAGCGTCATTTCAGAGGGTCAAGAACAAACCCAATAATGATGCGGCTGCCTTTCGTTCTCTTGTGATTGTTCTTATTCGATATTTGGCTCTTCATGCTCGATGGTCTTCTTGAATGTCCTTAATTTAATATCCTCTTGTTGTATCCTTCGCTGAGTTGTATGTCTGCCCCTTCATTTCTTATTGTGATATGCCTCATCAATAATAATGTATCGACAACTGAAATTTATCGCCAATTGGCTTGTGTACCATCATATTTTCACAAATATTTGCCCTTTCTTCTTGGCTTCCAAGAAGCTTCATTGCCTGCAGAAATGGACAGAGTCGTCGAATTTCATTCATCCAATTACCAAGAGTGGATTTTGGTGCCACAACCATATATGGGCCTGAGATTTGCAAGCGCATCCACGATGGTCTCTATCTTATCAGCGATTGATCTGCGAAAGACTCTTTGAGTATTAAATCTTCCATAGGTTCTTGTAATTTGGGATACACAATGTGTTGTTCTGTGATTGATTTGAATCAATATATATTAATTCCTTGAATGATTATAATCCTTTCCTCTATATTCTCCGCTTCAGATGGGAATCGAATTTGATAGTGTGACAAAGTCTCTTTGTCAAATATCCGTCATCTAGATTGGATTCTAAGTCTCTAATGAAGTGCTAAATATTATCCCTCAGCCTTTAGATTCAATGTCTCACATTCTGAGTTTTGCGGAATGGATGTTCATTATTGAATAGGAGGCCCGAACGTATATTTCTTCTTCTAATGGTTGTCTGATATAGATTTCATTTGCTCATTACTAAGTATATATTTGACATCAATGTCGCTGTGTATTTTTATCTCCTATTGGTTAGGCTTTGATACCATGTTGTGAAATCAAGATCGTCCTATAGAGCTAATATGTACTAGTGTGATATTGTAGAATACAATTGCCTTCGTTATTGATTGATTCTACAATAACAATAGGGTATATGTATATATTGAATAGTCATGTAATGAATAGACATGGCCGTATATACTTATGGTCATGTCACTTCATTACATAACTATTAGTTAACATATCTTAACCAATAATTTATTCATACTTTGTATAATATATTATATATATATATATATATATACACACACACACACATATGCATATTAATATATACTTACTTTTCAATTATATTATATAGTATATATATATCTATATTTATATGCATATCATGATTGTCTTGTCGTTTATTAAACACGAACGAACAATACTTTAACAAGCGAATTCTCCAACTTGACTAGCAATTCGTTGAGCCTACGATTGTAAGCATGTACATTCTCATTCTTCCCTTGTTTGGTATTATAAATTTTAATGACAATCTCATTGCCTTCTCGTAGCAGTGTAAGCTTAGCCTCAAACACCCTCAGAGCGTCCCAAGAGGTTGTGGATGAAGCATCTAGCTATGTGAACCACTTAATGGCTATACTTGGTAGTGTTGTTGAAAATGCTCTCAGCCAATAGTCCTTGTCCCCTTGAACGCTTGCTATCCAAATAGTCACACATGTCTTGCCATGCCTTATAGGATCTTTTGACCCATTCCTTGTGAACTTTGGTCGTTTATGTTGATCCAAATTTGGACTTGCCAAAGGAGTCACCATGTTTCTCGCCTGATTGCTCCCTTATGCATTGGACTTAGGTGGACTGTTCTGACCGCTATGTTCCAGTGCCTTCCCTACACTCTTGGCCACACACACATCCTTTACATTTCCACCTCCAATGTCCCCAATGCCTCGGGTACTTTAGGCTCTGTCTTGTTCCTGTACTACCTTTGTCTGAGGGTCTTCGGTTTGTACCCTCCAAGTCTAGGATCCCCTGAGATGGATAGATTCTCAATGTAGTGGAAAATGATTATCAGCTCAAGATTTCCTTCTTTGTACTCCGTTCAACATTGATTTTACAGACGGGTTGTCTGCTTGGTTTGCAAGGTTGGGATATGTTTCATTTGGGAGTGGTAAGTGTTTGGCAATATTCTCCCACTCACTCCATGCACGAATTGTGCCTTCCTTGCCGAATGGTTTCCTTTCCTCCCGACTATGACTATGGCTAACACTTTGGCTTTTCCTTCGTTCTCAGAAAGGGCTCCAACTTCGCAATTGTCCGACTAGATTTTCCTCAAATGTTTCTTGTAAGCTTCTCCTTCATTCTCTTTGTTCTAAAATTCTTAAAGATTTTTTGATCACTTGATCTTGACCATCTTGTGCCTCGTCTTGCCTCTATTGGGATCCAAGGGCATGAATCACACAATGTTGACCTGATTTATTTTAAGGCAACAACACCAAATGTTTATTGCTATATCTGATAAATTACACATGAAATAATAATATAGATGGCAGTGTGTACCAGATTCAAGAGTAAAATATATCTTCATTCACTCATGAATTAATTACAAAGAAGATGACCAAAGATGGTCGACCAAGGATTACAATTCATCTGACTATACCGTACTACCTTCCTTGATGATGCATAACATACTTAAAGGACTCAACCGTTGCCAAAAGGAACACAACTGTTAACCAATCGACGCATATAGCTACTCGAGAGTGACAACCAACTTAATACAGACAACTAATACATTGCTAGATAACCAATATTATCAAACATAACAATAGGCATTGTACGCTGACTACAGCAGAGAGCTTGATCAAGATTCATGTAATCACCATCATGAAATAACAATTAGTGAGCTAATCAAAATCGATAGCCAGCAATCATATGGAAGCAAGTTCACATTGATATCCAAACATCTAAACACTTGATTGAGTAATACTACATATCCAAGAATGATCGCACATGAAGACCAAACAATGACAAAAGTTATCGATAAGACATGCTATCAAGATTAGAGAAGATTGATCATTGAACAAATAATGAGCATGAATATCGACATAATGATCCAATTGCTTTGATCAGATCAAAGGAGCAGATATATTATGGTTAGAAATTAATATATAACGATTAGTCTTTGAAAACATCAAACATGATATGATATGCAGATCGGTGATCGACTAAGGTATATACATTGGAAGAAAGTAATGACATCGATCAAGTCTAGTAAGCTTCTTGATAAGTATCGATTAATGCTGAAAGACAACGACTTGAATAATAATCCAGATAAGCGATAAAGAGAGGAATTGACTAATCAAATGATTAGTCATCAGTAATAATTAGTCAGCAACTTATGGATAAGATTGATTAAGACAAGTAAAGATTAACTGATCTTTTGGAAAAGCACGATCAGGTAATATTGAACATTGCTGATGCAAAGACCGTGATTATGCTAAGTAAACTAGTCAGTATCTTTGCAAAAACAAATCGATTTGTTATGAAGAAGATCTATTGGGGAAAATTGTGTCCCATCGATTATGAAGAGGTGCATTCCCTTTTATTTGCAAGGTATAAGAGGGAGATCTATCTCACTTCATCAATGATCGATTTGGAAACCTGTTTCTCTTCTTTCAATCCTTTATTGGATCTGCTCATAGAGCATCAGCCTTTTGGCATAGTACGGTTGCATAATTTGAAAGTGATAATCAGAGACAGCACCATTGTTGCAAGAGCAAATTGAGAAGATCAGAAACAACATCATTATTATTTTTGCAAGAACATATCTACATATCAGAGACAGCAACATATCGCTATAAGCGATATAATCATATATATACATTGCATATATTTAAGAAGTGAAATTAGATATAGCAATTGCATGGCTTTATGTGATATTAGGAACATTTGCAAGTTTATAAAGTCAGGTCAGAAATAGCATTCATTGCTATAAGTGATAGGAAGATAATATAGCATACTCTCCATTGTCAAATCAGAGAAGGCTAATATCATTTAGCAGAACACATATTGAACATCAAGATCATCCTTGCATAATTGTTATAAGTCATATCAGATACAGCAGTTATCAATATCCAATCTATATATTGTTCTTTAAATAATATTACCATTATCTACACACACACACACACACACACACACACACCTTATCAATTGCATAATTTAAACATTCATTAGTGTTATCATAGTTCATAATTTATAGTAATAATGGAGACTTGAAGGAAAGAAGTCTCTTGCAATTGATTTTGCAAGGTAATTGTCCTAATTTCATAAGTTGTCATAAAAGAGGACATTACAGGCTGCTGCACTTGGATGTAAATGACATCATGCCCAAAATTGTGGAGCACTCTTCATTCTTCCATTTCCACAAAACACCAAGCATGCTACCAACCCATCGGAATCTGAAGGAACCCATCCGGAGCATATAATGAATTATTTCAGTCCCCCATATGCTGCTGCCATGAATCTGAACATCCTCTATTTTGCTGGAAGTTCCCACCCCCCACCCCAAATGATGTGACAAGTATTATCATTGACGAGGGGTGATGGAAGCTCAATAAAATACCATTCTCCAATGAGGAAAGGGTGTAGCAACCCTTTCCATCTCCAACCACAAACTGCTGCTCCCCAAATACAAACTGAACTCTCTATAATCAGTAGTACTGAACAGCCTCGTACTCCAATAATGCATCAAGAGATAGAATCGCATCACGGGTATCCACATGTTTTATCAACAATGAAGTAGCAAGGTCGTCATCAATGCATACTCCCTCACAAGTTGCTCCGAAAGTTTTAATCTCTTTCATGAGAATACCTGGAAGAGATAGCTCCCCAAATCTCAAGTGACCAAAAGAAAATCAGAATCGCCTTTGACTCCCTCTCCATAGGTTGGCATGTTACTAGTGGCTTATTTGCCAAGTTTGTGCTCATCTATTAATGATTTGAATCTTCAGCGGGTTCTATAAAAGAGGAGGCTCATGAACCTCTTGATATATGCTAGGATGTTCAACCTCGTACCTTGGTTCACACATGTCCTCAATTTCTTCTTTCTCATCCTTTGTCTTCTACCTCTCCTTTTCTTCTTCTATAAGAAGGAATAGTGGTCGAAGATTGGCTTTTGCTTCACTGTCTTATCTGCTCTATTTCATTGCAATGTTCTATCTTCTAGCAGGCATTGCCTTGCTTGAGCTGTGAGCAACTTCACATTCCTTTCTCTTTGCATCCAATCATCACACGTCTCTCATGTCTTCAAGATGTCACCCTTGGAATGATGAACATTATTCAATCCTTTGTGGCTTGAGTCCACAACATAGTCCTCATGCTTATACCCTTCATTGTGTCTAAAAATTGCCTCCATGTGACTAGCTTAAGCATCACTATCTATCCTCCCTTAGGTATGCCTTTTAATACCTTCTTCCCATTCACCTTGAATGTGAACTCTAATCCCTTGAAGCTTTCGGAATACTTGTCAAGAGACTCCATCCATTGAATGCCAAAAATGACCTTTGTGTCATCCAATGCTACAACATAAAAGTCATCAATAACTGTTTGGTCTCATAGTGTAATGCTCAACTAGGGAACCAAGTGCGTGCAAGGTAGTGGATGACCACTAGCTACCTTGACACCAAATCCTTTATGTTCTTTTGTCTGTAGCCCTCTCTTAGCAACCAAGGTAGCACCAATGAAATTGTGAGTGGCCCCACTATCAAGCATGATGATGACTCAATGTCCATTTAGTACACCTTGCACTTGGAATATGTTATATCATGAAGTACCATATAGGATAACAATAGTTACACTCTTCTTCCCATGGGGTTTCAACTTATTCACAATAGGTGCTTCGTCCTTTGACTCATCAACTTCATTGTCAGTGTGGTCCTCATCATTTGACAAGACCTTGATGTAGTGAATCTTTCCCTTGCCAAGGCATCAATGTCCTAGAACCCATGGCTCCTTGCAGCTAAAGCACAAGTTCCTCCTTAATTCTTGTCTAGTCGCACCATCTAGTTGATTCTTTCAAGGCCATTCCTTCTCCCAAGGTTTCCTTCCATTATCCTTTTGTGAAATGGGTGCCTTAGGTGGATCCCAAATTTTTGAGGTAAACGATGTCTTGTGCCTTCTTGATCATCTCCTATAGCATGTTGGGGATAAGGGCTTTGACACAACTCCTCAAAGGATCCATCAAGCCATCCATGAAAAGAGCAACCAGCCTTCTCTTTGATAAAGTAGTCACCAAAGCGAAGAGCCTCTAAAATTCAGCAATGTAACTATCCACTAATCCTCCTTGCTTCAACTAGGTCAACTCCTTGAAGTTGAGCTCTAGATCCTTCCCATCAAATCTCTCAATGAGTCTCTCCGTGAAGTCAACATAGGAGGTGATTTTTTCGTGTCCTATAGTCACCATTTCTACCACTAGTGAGCAATCCCCATCGAGGTGAAATCTTGCGTACTTGATTGCTTCATCTCCGGGCATGTGATTGAGCTTAAAATATTTATCTTCCTTCTGCACCCAAGCACGTGCTTTTGACCTTTTGGAGCCATCAAATAAGGGAAGGTTGAGCTTTCCAATCTTTCGCCTCAAATCATTATTATAGTCCTATTACCCCCAGTGAGAAAATGTCTCATCCTTAGGTCATTGTAGTCCTTGAGGGACATGTCCAATCACAAACCTCCATCTAACTAATCTTGCTTTAGTTGTTATTGTGACTCTACCAACGATACCAAATAGAAGCAACAATAGAAAAGTGCAACTTCAAGCTAGTAAAACTATCAAGAAAATACCTGGCCCACAACAAAGTTTGTCAAAGTGTTTTTTCGACGATATCTGGTTTGTCAAAACTGCCTCCATTTGCAAAAGATATGAAAAAAAGAAAGAGGCACTTCAAGACCAATTCAAGTAGTTGGTTCCACCATATGACTAGAAAAGCATTAAGTGCTAAAAAATTGGGGCCCTTTGGGCTTAGTGGATCTTGATAGACAAGATTTGTGGTAGGTTTCTGAACCTCATAAGCTCCAAATCACCAAGTAAACATTGTCACCATGCCAAGTCACTAAAGTCCAAGTCATTGTAAGCAAGCTGACCTTAGGTAATGCAACTTCACTTGTGCACATGTGAGGCCCTTCAACAACTGCATAAAATAGCTGAAATGCTCTTAGCACAAGGGATGTGGAACTAAAGTCCCTTAATGGCATGCCAAATAAATTGCAAACTGAATGATTATATAGGAAGGCTGGCCATAAAATGCAATTTTTGGCTACTTTATTCCATGATAATCAAGAGCACTGGCACAAACCATGTGTCAACGAAAATGCCAACAAGATAAATCCAATCTTTGAGACGTTAAATGAACATTTGAAGCAATGGATTTTACCTACAGACAAAGCATTTAGGGCACTATTTAAACAAAAAAGATGTTGTGGAAAGGTATTAACCACCGGCAAATACTAGCGAATGAAACCGCCATCCAAACAGCGAGTCAACTATTTAGTCAAACCTTATTCCATGGAGAAGGAAATATTTGTTGTGAGACTAAAAAAAACTAAAGTCTTAGATTTTAGCATCGGCCAATGAAAAAGAAGGCTGGCAGCATATTATGAAGCTTGCATGGGAAGAATATTGGTCAAACAAGAATGTAAAATGTGTTGATAAGCCAAAGCAAGGCCGTTTGAGCAAATGTCTCACTATTTTGGAAAGCAATATTGAATGTGCCAAATGATGTCGCAAAAATCTTCAATTGCCAACCTCGTACAAAGGAAACTCCCCTAGAACAAAATCATTGATTCCCAACACAAACTAATGTAAACTCAATGCACAAAATGTGTATTCCAGAAAGCTTGCTCTGATACCATATTAGACCACCCAAGAGAACAATCTGCAAGATGACATTTTACTAGGAATAATGAACAAAATGAGATGATACATAATGTACAAGCACCTCAAATATAAATGGAATGAAAAGGTAGGCACGAGAACAACCATGAATAACTACCTCAACCAAAAATAAAAAAAATGCACTAAACGTTATAAACTAGCAAGTGATAACTAGTAACACAAAATGTCGGTAGTGAAACATACTAAATCTAACTACCAAATAATAAAATCAATTTTTGAACAATTCGTGGGAAATAAAATTTTGCTTTTATTCTTAATAACAAAAGTAACTGCTATCCTTTTCATATGAACATGAATAACTAAACATTTGTTTATTAATTGAAAGAGATAATATTTCTTGAATAACTAACTTCACATAAAAGACAGTTAAACTAACAACCTCCATTTCTCTAATGCCGAAAGAAAACAATTCAATAACTGATTTCACATGAAGAGGAAATTAACAATTTTTCCATTTCTTAATTACTGAAACAAAGGAAGCATTAACTAAAATAACTATCAAAACATAAACCATAGAACCTGAAAAGCTTGGGGAGAAAGAGTATCATCAGGGGTTTTTGCCACCCAACCTTTGATCTTACGATCATGACCTATTGGTTCCCCGCACAACTTCCATGTGGAAGTGACCCGACCTTTCCTAAGGGCATGTGAACATAGTTTCAATTTTCTTGCCATCCAAGACTTGGTGTAGAATCCACAATTGTCTTAGCCAACCAACTTATAGACATTTTCGCCTATCAAGGTGTCCTTCCTAGCTAGACATTACCCTGCTGGTTCTATTGATTAACGGTTACTACTTGTGGCTTAGGACCACCTTGGCCAAGGTTTTACAAGTGCAAGCATTGTACTTTATGCTATAATTGTCACCTCCAAACTTGAATATTGAGTCCTTTAGACTCATTAAGGTCTCTATGACCCATTTAGGACTTGCCCATATTAGGCAAAATAAATGGTCCATTGACCCAAGAGTAATACACATTGGTATACGTAGAACCTTTATGATTTCCATTGTTAATGATCTATCTACATGGAGTCCCTTCCCAACAGTTTACCATTGTTAAAAATATTAAATTATGATTCACAAAAGTGTAATGTCCCCCACTTAGCCAGTCTGCATATATGTTGTCGTTAGCCCGTTCTTTCATGGTCCCGAGGGCTAACCAGGACTTCAAAAGGGATCCTAAGGTTATTTGGCCTAGTCAAATTTAATTACAAGCCAAATGGAGTTCGTTTGTTGGGTTTTGGGGAGGATTTACTATTTTTAGTAAGCCAACAGGGGATGCAGTGCCTTGGATTTTCAGTGACAAGATGTGATGCGTTTTGTTGAGCTCTTTCTGATGAGCTATCATATGTGGGATTCCGAGTTCATTTGGTATATTATTTTAATGTTTGAAGTTATAACGATAAAGTGACTATTTAATTTAAATATTATAATGTTTCATAAAGTCACTTTATAAAAATCAAGCTCCCCCCTTTAAAGGACATACATGGGCATTTGTAAGGGAAAAAGGTAACATTAAAGCTCATGTTTTATCCCACATTGGCGAGACGGAAGCGTAGAACTAGTAAGGAAGGATTAAAAGAGAGAGGATAGCTCTCATTTGGGATGCTTGAAGATTGAATGAAATTGGGGAAACTGTGGAGATTATTTCTCTTTGGGCTTGGAGGACGCAAACCCTCTACGCTTTCAATCTTGATGCCATTGAAAGATATGGTCTTGAGATTTTATATTGTAGTTGCAAGATCCTGTAGCAGCGAGGTACTGTAGCAGCGCGATACTGTAGCAAGTTCTTGTAGCAGCGACACTGTAGCAGTGCGGTACTGTAGCAAGTTCCTGTAACAGCGTGAGTACTGTAGCAGCGCGGTACTGTAGCAGTCCGAAGCACTATAGCGCGGTACTGTAGCAGCGGGTTACTGTAGCAACAAGTTCCTATAGCAACAAGTTCCTATAGCAACAAGTTCCGAATCACTGTAGCGCGGTACTGTAGCAGCGAGTTACTGTAGCAACGAGTTCCTGTAGTAGTCTGAATTACTGTAGCGCAATACTGTAGCAGTCCGGAAACATTGTAGCTGTGAGTTACTGTAGCAATTTTCAGAACTATTAACACTGTTGTAGCTGCAATGGGTATGGACCATCATTGAACTCTATAGTTGATATAATGTGTTGAGTTTAATAAGATATGTTAGATATGGTAGTTGTAATTTCCTAATAATCTGAAACAAGAAATAAATGAACGGTCATTGTTATTAGCTGCACATGGTTTCATGTTGCCTTCTACTAATATCTCATACGAAATACAACAATCTTGAGGACTATTAAACAACATCAATCTGGAAAAAACATAAGGACAGTTGCAGGCCAACTGTTTGACAAAATGACAGGAAGAAACAGACTCTAGAATTACAGAACTAGGCATCATATTACAGTGGTATCAGAGCTTATCTTTCCTACCATCCTGTTGGGTTCAGTATAAATTAAATATGACATGACAGATTGGAGTGTTCAACCATTGCCACATCACTACGACATAAGAAGAAACAGAGCATTATTGAATACTAACCGAGAGAATATCTTACCGGGAGGAAGCAGTGATTCAGACGAACTGAGTGTTACAGGTGAACAGGCTGTAGAGACTATGGGGGATAGGAATGTTAGGGATCCTGGTGAGGAGCGATTCCTGCAGTTATTGGATACATTGACTCAGGGACAGCGATTAGCAGAGCAGAGAGCACAGGAACAGAGTTAGAGGTTGGAGCTTATGATGCAGATGATGGCTCGTCAAATGGGGTTGAATGCTAACGTGGGTGGAGGAAATAATCAGAATGGTAACAATCAGAATGGGAATAATCAGGATGGGACCTATAATGGAGGTGAACAAGTTGGGAACAATTTCGGTCATGCACCCCAGCAAGCTAGGACAATGAGTTCGAGGCCCATGATTCCCACATTTCCTAGAGCCCCAGAGCAGCCCCTACCAGAGCCCCAGATCATTGATAGACAGGACCAGTTGAGGAGAGATTGGGAAGCCGGAGGTCCAGATTTTACTGCTGCAATTACCTTTAGGGAGTATATGGATGTGCGGATGAAACATATGCCACGTGGACATGACAGGAACCAGAGCTATGAGCTACGGAAGAAAGTAGGGAAACTTCAATTACCATATTATGATGGCTCGGGAAAGTCTACAGCAAGAGCTTGGGTTCAAAAGCTTGACACATACTTTCAATTGAACCCTATGCCTGAGGAAGAAGCTATTAAGTACGCAGCAATTCATCTGGATGGGTTAGCACACGAGTGGTGGCATCATGGTATGGTCACTATGGGTCATGCACACATTACCTCATATGTGGAGTTTACAGAGAGACTGATTGAACGTTTTGATAGGAAGGATCCAGAACTCCATTTCAAGGAGTTAGCTCAGCTTAAACAGTGGGGATCATTGGAAACATACATTTCAGAGTTTCAGAAACTCGCAGTGTTAGTAACAGATGTATCTGAAGAAGGATACTAGTTCTATTTATGGATGGGTTAGCTGATCCGTTGAGAGGATGGATTAAAGCTCTCAACCCTCCCACTTTGCAGGAAGCCATTAAGAAGGCTCGTGACATGGATTCCTCTTCAGCTTCTAAGAATAAATTCCAGGCAAAGAGTTTCCCTTCGAGGAAAGATAAGGACATGAAACCTTTTCATAGAGAGGCTCAGCCACCTAAGGAGGAAAGTAAGAGGTTGGACAATGAGACACTTAATGATCTTAGGAAGAAGAAGCTTTGTTTTCATTGCAGGGAGCCTTGGGATTTGTCACATAAGTGTCCACTGAAGGCAAAAGCTAAGCAGATGGAATACTTTTCAGCGGAAGAGTCAGTGGATGGAGATTCAGAGCAGTCATCAGAATCAGATGGGGATGATGATAATTCTTCACATGAGGAAGCACGCAGTGATAGCACGATAGCTCAATTGTCCAGTATACAGGAGGCCGTCACTTTCAGAGTTAGGGGGACTTTGGACGGACAGAGATTTGTGGCACTCATTGATACAGGGGCAACACATAACTTCATTGATGAGAAGTTTGTGTCACGTAGAGGGCTACATACAGAGGAGCATAGGGGATTTAAGGTGATGGTTGCCGATGGCTTCAAGATTGACTGTACCGAGAAAATCTCCAACTTGCAGCTTCGTTTGGGAGATTATGACATGACAAGAGATTTCTTTGTGGTCAACATTGGTGATCAGGATATGGTGCTTGGGATGAACTGGATGAAGTCTCTGGAGGAGTTTACATTTAACCTTCAGAAAATGGAGATGAGGTTTGAGGCAAATGGTAAGAAGATAGTGCTCAGAGGATTGTCAGATGGGAAGCTTAGAGTGGTGTCACTCAAGCGGATGCAGAGTTTATTTAGACATAATCAGGTACAGTGGGCAGCAGAGTTTAGAGAAATGCCTGAGACGACAGAGCAGCATAAACAGGAGTACCCGCCTGATGTACAAAAAATAATAACCAAACATACTAAGGTGTTTGGTGAGATACCTCCAGGGAGACCCCCGGATAGAGGAATCGAGCATGTTATTGAGTTAGAAGAAGGGGCTAAGCCAGTTATCATCACACCTTACCACCATCCAAAAAGATATAAGGATGAGATAGAAAAGGCAATCAAGGAGTTGATTGACATGGGGCACATACGGCCAAGCAAGAGTCCTTTCGCTTCTTCAGTAGTATTGGTGAAGAAGAAGGATGGTACAATGAGGATGTGCATAGATTATAGGGAGCTGAACAAGAAAACAATCAAGAACCGATACCCTATCCCGCGCATTGATGAGCTTATTGATGAATTGCACGGTGCATGCTACTTCTCGAAGATTGATTTGAGATCCGGCTACCATCAGATACGGGTTAGAGAGGAGGATGTGGAGAAGACAGCTTTCAGATGCCACTACGGTCATTTTGAGTTCTTAGTCATGCCCTTTGGGTTGACTAATGCCCCCGCCACTTTCCAGTCTTGTATGAACAGAGTGTTCAGAGATCAGTTGAGGAAGTTTGTGTTGATATTTTTTGATGATATACTGATATACAGCAGTACTTGGGAGGAACATTTGGAGCATATTGATACAGTGCTCAGTATTTTAGAGAGGGAGTCATTATATGCCAAGATGAGTAAATGCGAGTTCGGGATGACAGAGTTGCTCTATCTAGGGCATATTATTAGTGCAGGAGGTGTTCGGGTTGACCCAGACAAGATTAGGGCCATTATGGATTGGCCACCGCCAAGGAACACTTCACAGCTCAAGGGATTTCTCAGGCTTTGTGGGTTCTACCGCAGATTTGTGAAAGGATTTTCACAAACAGCAGCACCACTTACAGACTTGACACGGAGAGACAGTTTTCAGTGGTCAGAGAGGGCTCAGGATTGTTTTGACAGGTTCAAGGAGCTGATCAGTACATGTCCCGTTTTGGCCATTCCAGATTTCACCAGACCTTTTGAGCTGCAGTGTGATGCCTCGGGAGAAGGCATAGGAGCTGTCCTCATGCAGGAAAAACATCCCATTGCATATGAGAGCAGGAAATTATGAGGTGTTGAGAGAACCTACAGCATCTATGACAAAGAAATGTTAGCAATCATGCACGCGCTAGCTAAGTTCAGGCAATACTTAGCGGGAAGTCGATTCACAGTTAAAACAGATCATAACAGCTTGAAACATTTCCTTGGACAAAAGGATCTTAATGACAGGCAACAAAAATAGGTGAGTAAGTTACAGGCCTATGATTTTGACATAGTCTATGTCAAAGGGAAGAAAAATATTGTCGCAGATGCTTTATCCAGGAGGCCTCATTTGCTTGCTGTTGGGATAGTCATGGATGATTGGAGAGAGATGATCTTGGCAGAATATGCTAAGGATAGTTGGGCATCTAGTGTTATTGAGGGGGTTACTCAGGATAGCCGATATACTGTTGTAAATGATCTGATCATTTACAAGGAAAGGATTTATTTGGTACCTGGGTCTGCTATGAAGCAGAAGATTTTGAGAGCATTTCATGATTCACCATTGGCAGGACATCCAGGATTCTTTAAGACATATCGGCAGGTGAGAGAGCGCTTCACTTGGAAAGGGCTCAAATCAAAGGTGCTACAGTTTGTTAGGGAGTGCCCAGTGTGTCAGCGGAACAAACAGGAACATTCCTTTCCGGGTGGGTTACTACAGCCCCTACCCATACCAGAGAAGAAGTGGGATAGCATTTCCATGGATTTTATCACAGGGCTCCCAAAGGCACAGGGTCGGGATTGTATCTTTGTTGTGGTAGACAGATTGACGAAATTTGCACATTTCTTTGCAATTTCATCTACTTATTCTGCAGCATAGACAGCAGAGCTATTCTTTCGAGAGGTATTTAGACTACATGGGATACCACGGAGCATAGTCAGTGACAGAGATAGCAGATTTATGAGCCACTTTTGGCAGGAGTTGTTCAGGTTGTGTGGAACAGAGCTCACTCCGAGTACCAGTTACCACCCCCAAACCGATGGGCAGACAGAGATAGTGAACAAATGGGTTGAGGGGTACCTTCGAAACTACATTGCAGGACAACAGAGGGCTTGGGTGAAGTGGCTACATCTAGGGGAGTATTGCTACAATACTTCTTTCCATATGTCTATTCAAATGTCCCCTTTCATGGCACTGTACAGGTATGATGCTCCTAATTTCTTGGATTTGTTATTTGGGGACAGTAGGGTAGCTAAGGCCAAGGATCTTTTGCAGGAGTGTCAGGACATTATGCGATCCTTGAAGGAAAATTTGCAAAAGGCACAAAATCAGCAGAAGCAATATGCTGATCAACACAGGGTTGAGAGGTCTTTTGAGGTGGGAGACATGGTGTACCTCATGTTACAGCCGTATAGACAGTCCTCTCTCAAGAGGAGTGGAGCAGAGAAATTGAAACCACGCTACTATGGACCATTCAGAGTAATCAGGAGAGTGGGCGAGGTAGCTTATGAGTTGGAGCTGCCTGCAGACAGTAAAGTACATAACATGTTCCATGTGTCACGCCTTAAGAAGGCATTGGGGCACAATGTGGTGCCTTCAGTAGTATTGCCACCTCTCGATGATGAGGGGAAGCTTATCTTGGTTCCTGAAGCTATACTTGACACCAGGGAGAGGGTGCTTCGCAGGACTATCAGGGAGTACCTAGTGAAGTGGAGGAACCAACCAGTTGAGGATGCAACATGGGAGGCAGAGCAGATTCTTCAGCATCCTGAGTTGAGATTGCTTGAGGACAAGCAATTTCAAGAGGGGCGGACTGTAATGTCCCCCACTTAGCCAGTCTGCATATATGTTGTCGTTAGCCTGTTCTTTCATGGTCCTGAGGGCTAACCAGGACTTCAAAAGGGATCCTGAGGTTATTTGGCCTAGTCAAATTTAATTACAAGCCAAATGGAGTTCGTTTGTTGGGTTTTGGGGAGGATTTACTATTTTTAGTAAGCCAACAGGGGATGCAGTGCCTTGGATTTTCAGTGACAGGATGTGATGCGTTTTGTTGAGCTCTTTCCGATGAGCTATCATATGTGGGATTCCGAGTTCATTTGGTATATTATTTTAATGTTTGAAGTTATAACGATAAAGTGACTATTTAATTTAAATATTATAATGTTTCATAAAGTCACTTTATAAAAATCAAGTTCCCCCCTTTAAAGGACATACATGGGCATTCGTAAGGGAAAAATGTAACATTAAAGCTCATGTTTTATCCCACATTGGCAAGACGGAAGCGTAGAACTAGTAAGGAAGGATTAAAAGAGAGAGGATAGCTCTCATTTGGGATGCTTGAAGATTGAATGAAATTGGGGAAACTGTGGAGATTATTTCTCTTTGGGCTTGGAGGACGCAAACCCTCTACGCTTTCAATCTTGACGCCATTGAAAGATATGGTCTTGAGATTTTATATTGTAGTTGCAAGATCCTGTAGCAGCGAGAGTTCCTGTAGCAGCGCGATACTGTAGCAAGTTCCTGTAGCAGCGACACTGTAGCAGCGCGGTACTGTAGCAAGTTCTTGTAGCAGCGTGAGTACTACAGCAGTGCGGTACTGTAGCAGTCCGAATCACTGTAGCACGGTACTGTAGCAGCGGGTTACTGTAGCAACAAGTTCCTGTAGCAGTCCGAATCACTGTAGCGCGGTACTGTAGCAGCGGGTTACTGTAGCAACAAGTTCCTGTAGCAGTCTGAATTACTGTAGCGCGATACTGTAGCAGTCCGAAAACATTGTAGTTGTGAGTTACTGTAGCAATTTTCAGAACTATTAACACTGTTGTAGCTGCAATGGGTATGGACCATCATTGAACTCTATAGTTGATATAATGTGTTGAGTTTAATAAGATATGTTAGATATGGTAGTTGTAATTTCCTAATAATCTGAAACAAGAAATAAATGAATGGTCATTGTTATTAGCTGCACATGGTTTCATGTTGCCTTCTACTGATAGCTCATACGAAATACAACAATCTTGAGGACTATTAAACAACATCAATCTGGAAAAAACATAAGAAGGACAGTTGCAGGCCAACTGTTTGACAAAATGACAGGAAGAAACAGACTCTAGAATTACAGAACTAGGCAGCATATTACAAAAAGTAATCTTTTCTATTTTCCCTTCCTAGGATAGAAATGGAATCCCTACCCAAATTTCATTACATTTTCATATCTTACTTTATGACCTAACTATTTAGGTTTGAGCCATAACATTCCAGAAAGATGAGTCAATGCATTGCCTGAAGACATGTTGTCATATTTTGATGATGAGTCCAATTAGCCCAAACAACATTAATAACATTTACAATACTAAAGAACTGTCAAGTTATCATATCAGATTAAGTAAATGATTAAACACTTCACAACTTTTGAGGCAACTCTTGGTGCAAGTATAGGTTAAGCTCAATGATAGAAGGTTAGGGTGTTTTCAATCTCCGTGCATTAATAATGATTGTCATTGATGGCATTGAAGATTCATAACCAATAAGCACTTCCATAATTGATATTCAGATTCTCAACCTATATGCAGATTCACAATAGTTATACGGATTCAAAATTAACATGTAGACTCATATCTGTATGCAGATTCATATAGTTATGCAAGTTCATACCTTGAATTTTGTTTATACTTGATATGCAAGTTCACATTTAATATGAAGATTAAGTTTTAACTGAGAGTCCTTCCACATAGTGTGGCATCCTTCAACAGGTTTAGGGTGTACTAGATAATGACAGGTCAAGGTGCTATGACCACTAAGTTTAATTTAAGAATAGATTGCTGTATACTATTTCATATCTGAATGCATTCTTACCTGAGATACAAAAGATGTATGATATAAATGATAAGTAGATTCATATTCCAAATCAGAATTTCACATCCGACACACCACTATATTGATAACTCAAGCTGACATGATTTCAGGTTGGTCTATTGTCCAGGAAAATTTATAGACCTAAGATTTCACCCAAATCAGTTAAGTCTTAAAGGCAGGAGTAGAATGGGACTCGTGGAACATGATCGGTTATTGTTGATGTTTGTAGCATCGGTCAGATAAATAATACTGACTATATGATTATTATGAGAAATGATTTATTATATATATACATATATATCAATATATATAATAATTGATATTACTATATACATTGATATATATATATATATAAAGTTAGATTATAATTATTCTCATAATAACTAAATAGTATAATTGATAAAATAAATTAATGAATAGACATGTCCCATGAAGGGACATGTCTCTTCTTGTCCTTGTCATGTATAAATACAAAGAGATCAATGCATTTGGAAAACACATTGTTGGTTCCCAAAACCACAGATTGGAAATCCAAGAGCTTGCCAATTCTCCAATAGGATTCCAAATCAATTCTGGCCAACAAACGAGAATAATCCAAATTCCCCTGCACTTTAGGCTTCGCTACACCTAGGCGGGTAAACCTTCACCTCGAACCTGATCACTTTCTTCAAGGTTTTTCTATAGCGAATTTAAGCTTGTGAGTTTTCTGGTTGACAAATTCCTTAAACTCGATCAATATGAAATTGAATGCCGAATGTTTGAATTAAATGTTTTTTGTAATGATTCATAATAATGGATTTGAGGTTTGTAGGAAGGAATTGATAGATTTTCTGACTTCACATATAAACCCAATACTTCAAAAATAAAAGACCAGTGCCTCTGCTCATTCGGGCAATAGAGTCAACTTCAGTGAAGATTCCATACAACTTTGTAATCTTCTACACACTTATACTGCCAATCAATTAAATAATCAAGATGCGACAGATCAAATATTTATGCAATCTTAAATTAGTCCAGATTGAACTTTAACTTCTTGGAGACAAACTGGACACAAATTCGGAAACAATTAAATATTTCACGATATCTGTGATGATCGAGTTTAAGATGCTAAATGACCATGTCCACTTATCTGATATTTAAATTGTATACAGAATTCAAAAAATAATTACAAAGGACGGTTCATCTGCAGTTTAATTCTCCACACCTTTAATAATAAACAAAGGACATTTTATTTTATTATTAAAATAAAATAATTGAATAATAATAAAATAATTGAATTTATATTACAAAGTCATATTATTGCTCCTTATCCCTCCATACAATTAAATATATATGCTTCTCCGAATATGTCTCTCTTCTTTTATTTATATAAGAATGAAAGGTCACCGAATGAAACCATACACCATTTCATTAGAAGATCAATGCACCCGTAAATATATGTTGATTAATTTATGTTTTAACGCTGTGCTTAGTTTGTTATGGCAAGAGCCATGTCATCTCTTCATTTCCATTGGGCCATATTGTTTCATTAACAACCAACAATCAAAACCATCGGGCTGCCAGGCAAGCAAATAGCTTACGACAGGAAAAGACAAAACCATATTTGTTTTTGTGTAGCTTGTTTAGGAAATTATCAGGCCCTCTATATATGGCTGCTTACTTTCGATGTCCTTGAAGGCTTTCAACACTTGTCTTTCGTCTTTGTCTTCTATTGAGACTTTGAATATGTTATTGACCTTCCCTCTATATGTTCAAACAAATCCATATATCACAAAAATTGTCGTTATCACTAAAGGACCTTCTATATTATCATCGCTGTAGATGCTGCATATTGACGTGGACCTATCAATCCATCGCTTCTTCTCTTTGACCGGATACATACTTTCGTATTTGGTGTAGACATTGCTACACATCACCATATGTGCGTGTCGCCTTTCAATAATTTCGTATGCATATGACGAGTCTTCATTGGAGAAAATATGCACACAGCGAGCTACGTTTGCAGTATTTAATTCTTATCTTAGATTCCTGATGGCATCGTATTTTTCATGTCACATTGGGTGGGCATATACTTGTTTGATTGCTGCTGATTAATATCCAGTCAATATTAGTGATCGAACACACCTTGGTATTGCCGTGTATAATATTAATGTGTTACTCATCCACACTCCCAGGAGGTCCTTCAAATGGAAAATATTCTTGGATGTTTTCAGACTTCGTCTCTTCTGTATGGTCAAGACTGTCTTCTTGTGTGTTTCATGCTGGTAATTGTTTTTGTAATTCTCCATATTGCTACAGAATACTGCTGTCAAGTTTGAGATTTGTATTTAGTGTTTTCCAAACATATATCTTTATTTCTGCATTTATTAGTTATGAATCTCCAATGATTGAAGTATGTATCTGTGTATCATCCTCTATGAAGTTCTGAAGTTCAAGTATGTTCTGAAGTATGAAGTTCTCTATTTGGGTTGATTTTGATCATCAATTGATGTCGTACATACTTCAATCCATTCAAATGCAGATATGATGCTAATGTTCGAGTTGCATAGTTGCTGACAGTATTTATTCAAGAGTCCTTGATATCTGTCTTAGTTCGATTTCCACATGCTTTGGTAATTCTATTGTTATCTGTTTTCCTCAACCTTTGAATTTCACTCATTGATAACTAAATTTGGCTTGAAGCTTAATATTTGGAAATATATCTTTTCAATGTATTCTTCTTCCATCTTCAGCAGAGCATCGTTCTTTATGAAATGTTTGTCTCTTGGGCATTAGTGATGCTTATAGTTTTGTTTGTGTTCGTGAGAATCTTTCAACATTAATTTATAACACTATTTCTCTAATGGAGGTCTCAAATTTTTGCAAAAAATTGGACTCCATCACACATACAATCATAACAATGTGATTACATTTGCAATCAATCTTTGGAATTCAATATGGTATCAAAGCCAAGTTGCAAATGTAAGAGAGTAGTTTGTTGATGGTGAATGTGTGTCTGTCTCAGAAAATACAGTCTTAGTACGAGGACCATATCTCACAAATGTACAGTTGGGATTTTCTAAATTTTGGATATGTTGGTGATAAACAAATTTAGAAGAATCTCACCGGAGCGATTGGAGAGAAAATGTTAGGTTCAAAAGTTATGACCAACTGTGTACGGGTCTATGCAAAATATGCAAAAGAGTGAGGTTCCTTCTTTAAAAGCCTAACCGCTTGAAGGGAGATCCAATCATATTGAAGGTTGTCATAGTGTATAGAACTTTTGGATATTCAAGACAGGCCATGTGAAGAATTATGACAATGTTCAAGAAGGACATCATTTTGTGAATTTGCATGATATTTTCTATATGGGCTCACCTTATAGAATGAAATACTTGAAATTTATAAAAGATAAGTGGTTCATGTTTTATTAATGGACATAATTTTTGAGTTTTTAATTCATGCTATACTATTGGTTAGTAAAATCTTGTATGCTTCTATCATTGGTATTTCCAGTTGAGATAGTTTAGAGAGCTATTTGTAATCTCTCTCTGACATACCTTTAGGACAAAAGAACAAGATAATTGCATTCAAGGGAGAAAGAACTTGATGCTTGCAAACGAATTGATGATTGAGACTAAATGCAAAGGGAGTCTGACATTTCAAAAGAGGTCAAGAAGTTGATAAACTTGAGCTTCAGAGGGAGCAGATGGTTCAATCAACTTGTGACAATCTTGATCATATTGATTGAGAGGGAGTTCACTATTGAAGGTGAAACACTTCTGAGGTAAACTTGATATAATTGATTATTATACCAATGAATCATGAATGTTTTTAATGGGCCTGCCTGCCTGCCCCTTGTGTAAATCATGAGGAAGTGACAACTTCCAAATGATTATCACTTGTACTTGCAAAAGTTATTGGAAGGTGACGATCTTACAATAACTTGATCTTCTATTGTGATAGACATCTTGTGATGGCTGAAACAGATCATGATAGATGGCATCTTCTATTGTGATAGACATCTTGTGATGGCTGAAACAAACCATAATAGATGACATCTTGTGATGGCTGAAATGGATCATAATAGATGATGTGAATGTTCTTATGGTAAGTGCACATTACCTATGAACATTTGTTGAGTACTTTGTGAATATCACAAGACTTGATATTCTGCAGGCCAATGCTTTCGATATCATGAGATGATATCTTTATGAACTCTTGAGTACTTGGTGGACATCATGAGAATTGATGTTGGTAGGCCATTACTCTAAGCACTTGGTGAATATCTTGAGAGTTGATACTCTGCAAGCCAATGCTCTTGATATCGTGAGATGATATCTTTGTGAACACTTGAGTACTTAGGTGAATGTCATGTGTTGACATTTTGATAGGCCAATACTCAAGATATCAAATGGATAGAATCGCCGATGGAGGCAATCCACCTGAGGACTTGTGGATAGAATCGCCGATGGAGGCAATCCCCTTGAGGACTTGTGGATAGAATCGCTGATGGAGGCAATCCACACATTGAGACTATGTTTCTATTGATTACATCATGAGGATGATGCCTTTATTGCTTACATCATATAATTGATGTTGTCAAGTATCTTGAGTGTTGACATTGGATTGATTTATCCTCCCTAGCTAAGAGGGAGTGTTGATGTTTGTAGCATCGGTCAAATAAATAATATTGACTATATGATTATTATGAGAAATGATTTATTTTACATATACATATATATCAATATATATAATAATTGATATTACTATATACATTGATATATATATATATATATATATATATATATATATATATATATATATATATATATATATATAAAGTTAGATTATAGTTATTCTCATAATAACTAAATAGTTAAATTGATAAAATAAATTAATGAATAGACATGTCCCATGAAGGGACATGTCTCTTCTTGTCCTTGTCATGTATAAATACAAAGAGATTGATGCATTTGGAAAACACATACAATCATAACAGTGTGATTACATTTGCAATCAATCTGTGGAATTTAACAGTTATCACTGTTATAAAATATAACCATATTCATCTAAATCAGATCTATGTACAAGCACAGCCTAAAGAAAGGTTTGATTGTCATGCCATGGTTCTATGGATCAATTAGGTTCTTCTATTCAGATATATTCTATTATCTATAGCAGATAAGAAGAACATAGATGTATTATACATGCTAGAGGAATGAGGGAAAGTTGTATATGATGGAACCGATACATAAAAATCCTCTCTGCTAATAAGTGCATTGCACAGCAAGCTATTTTCTATTTTTACATGCCCAATAATGCACAAAAGAATTATGCAAATCCTATGAAGAATATTGGTTCGATCTGATGGAATTAAGAACCCGATCTTTTAACTTTAACAACTTAATGCATACAATGCATACCCCAATAGATCAAGTATAGATTCCAAACAAACCTTTCCTCATATGATTGACTGATCCTTTCTCTGTCATAATAACATTTGAGTGCATATGATCGAATGACCCTTTATCTGACATAATAATAATGTGAATGCATATGATCGGATAAGCCTTTCTCTAACATAATAATAATATGAATGCATATGATCAAATAATCCTTTCTCTAACATAATAATTGTATGAATGCCTCTCAATATAATGACAAATAAGAAGAGCAAGTTCCATGCTTGCGATCCAAAGATTGCTGTCCAACTATATAGAAATGCAAGTGGAGAATGTTATGCTGATCTTTTTCCAAAGATCAAATGATCAAAGCTCACAAAAACGGAAATCCTAGAATGCAGAGTCACACGATGATCTCGTACCAAAAAAAATATTCCAGAACCCCCACTCAAGCAAAAGAATACCCTCAAAATAGTCGAGCCAACAAGAAAAGGTGGGTTGAAGGCTCAAGAGTAACTCCTTGCCCATGGTGGCAAGAGGAGTTACTCTTGCCACCTCACCCGACATCCCTCCAAAATTCGAGATAATAAAAAAGTCGATATCAAGAAAGCATCATGCCACACAAGAGCTAGGAACAAGAATAGCATACTTTATATATGTTCATAACCTATACTTAAACATTATTTTTGTGTGTTTGTGTGACTAAATATATATGTGCATTATCGAATTAGTGTCAACTTTCATCTTCTGTACTCAACTTCTCAATCATTGTGGATACATCCACCTTGTTGTCATAGAGCATTACAATATGCATGGCTCCTCACATAATTGTTTGGTTAGCATTCATACGTTTAATGATCATTGACATACACATTTACATTTATACACACATCATATATGTTTACTTATATGCTATATCTATATATCTATCAATCTATCTATGCATATCTTGAATGAAAATGACAGAAGAGATCACCATGATTGTTCCTTAAAATCGACAAGAAGGGTCCAATGTATTTAAATTAATTATAAGGCCAAAATTCTTAATTAACACCAAAAGAAAAAAGCAACCATCTAGACATGACTAAGGCAACTTCCCTCCCAGACTTGATGACTGGTTAAATAGTTATGGTTCCAGCTTGGATGACATTCTTGACCTTCACTGTGTGTCCACATCCCTGATGATACTCTTCCCCCACTCACGGGATGGATCTTCTCCTGCATTTTCTGACAAAGAAGGATTAGATACCATCATCATAATAATAAATCATTAATAGAATTAAAGTATACATTAATCATCCATAATGAAATCCATCATAATTCTTACCCCAAATTCCACATACGTAAATTTAAATCATCATAATCATAATTTATGAATTCAAATACTTGAAAATCACGTAAGTGTCTAACATCACACTTCACATGAAATAGTTATTAGAATTATTTAAAAAATTCACAAGGGATGTAATAGATAGCCTAAGTAAACTTAATCCTACAGACCAAAATCTTGCTAGACTTGGCAAAGAATGATCCAAATATCATTTTTTATTTATTGTCATAATAATATCTTAAATTCTCCTATAAAAGCAGTATTCTTACTAGAGCATTGTATCAAAGTCAATTTAATAGCCAGTGATACAAAAAAAGGTTCCCTCACAGAAAAGTTTAATTGTAGAATGATTTATGATAATCACAGAAAATGATATCAGATAATGGTCCTTGATAGGAAACATCAGATGAATACAAAACTTATGACTATTCTTGAGTAAATTTCTCACTAAGTTTAAATGGGACTAAAAGAGCATAAAATTGACATGTTTAAGATACATATTGCATGGAAAATAATTGTGGATATAAATAGCTTTTAATACAGAGATAGAGAAAACTTAAGTTTGGAATCTTTTATCACATCAATATCCTTATAGGAGGGCAAAGCTTCTGAAATATGTTTTTGGGGTTCATGTGTCGTTTTATTTGAATCATAAAATGGCTTGCTGCTTCAGCCTTGTCATTAGCAGCGGATAATATGATAGGAAGAATGGTGGTTATTGACAATTCAAGAAATATAGTTGACTGCTCGTCAAATGCTAGAACATTATGGTAATCAAGTTCTTCTCTCTTCCACTTTCTTCTCATTTAGCTTCCGTAAAATCTTTCTGCATGTGAAGCGACATGTTCTGTGTACACAAAAATTAATTTAGTGGTATAAAGTAATAGGTTAAAACCTCTGATAAAAATCCTGAGTCAAAAATCTCATTAGGTACCTTGAAATGGCAGTACAGCATATAAGCTGATAGTCTAAAATCCTTTATTTATGAAATAAACTGCAATAATTTTACCAGTTTGCCAGAATACTTCTGTTTCCTGTAGTTTTAACTTAATTTTTATTGGATTCATTTTACTGGATAAAGGAAGGAGGAAATGGTGACATGGATATGGGCCTTCCAGATGAAAACGCTTTTTTAGAGAGACCTGATACAAAAATTGACGATTTGAAGTTGGAGATGAATGCCATTGCCAGTGGTGCAAAAGTTTTGCCTTTTGAATTCAGAGCATTGGAAGCTTGTCTTGAAGCTGCATGTAGCTCCCTGGAGTCTGAGGTATGATATGTTTCCTTTTAACAATACTATAAGATAGCTGCTTGGATTCTCACTGTTTATCCATCCAAGGAATATACTTTGTCCCCCATCTTGCAGCTCTCACCTTCAACTACGATTAATTTTGAACTTTTTATTTTATTGGTAGTACAAGTTAAAGTCATGTCATTGCAAGTGACTTTTTAATACTCTTCTCCGTATGGACTGCTAATCAGAACTCTTTCCATCATCAAGATACATAAATTTAGAGAGCTATAGTCACCACGAGACTACCATGTACAGACAAGGACCCTGCCCTTGTTTCCTTACTGACATCTTCTGTGACTATATTTATATACAACAAAGCTGAACCCTTATTCATTTACTTTTGTACCCTTGGTTTGAATTGACATGGCCATTCTTCCAACGGTAATAGGAGGGACCTCGTCTCCAAGTACCATGATTTAGATTAAATGTAATATGTTTAATGTTGAAAAGAGTAACATATATCTGTAGCCAGTGGTGTTGTTTAATGGCATTGAAAGAAAGCAAGGTACACAGTAATGCTTCCTCAACTAATTTGAGAGGAGAGCATGTGTGCAAATTTTAGATCCTTACAATTATAGAAAGAAGACACACATATAAAACAGGAACAAAATCATACCATAACATAGGTGTACATAGTGAAAACCCTTTCAAAAAGAAATCCCACACTACAAATTAAACCAATGTATTATTCAGTGATCTAAACACATTTACAATGCATTTACAAAGAAAGTTTTTAAAGAGTATCACCAACTGGGGATTTGGAGTAATTTTGGCAGCATAATAGTAACCCAAAAAACTAACTATTCCTACCTCCATCTCAACCACCCAATGAATAGGAGAAACAATACACGAAACCATCAAATGGTAATAAAGAAATGAAAACCATCTACAATGTGGCACCGAAATCCCTAGTTAGAAATCCAATGCCCAAATCCCTAGATGAGTCCATAGGCTAAACACATCATATTCCTTCAACCTGCCATAAGCTCGTGATAATCTACTCACCAACTTAAAACATTCCTTTTTAGCTTTATTATCTACATTCAAATATGCTTTATGACACATCATAACATGCATCATAAGTTGGTCAACAAGTCAAACTCTCTCTTACAACTCTTTTCTATGTCTTTTATTTATTTTTACATTTCCGGTGTAAGAGCCTCATTTTTGGAGGCCATAATTTCTGATCTGGAAGGCTACTGGGCCCCCCTTTTTTTATTGTATGGTTCAAAAATTTATACACAAGAAATATCCTTGGAAGCAATGTCGAACAACTTGGAATTTTCGTTTCATCCAAAAATAAATTTTGTAGCCCAAAAATTGAGTTTATATGTATCATAGTCCAAAAATCACATTCTTTATATACTTTATATTTGGAGCAAGGTTGAAATAGTTTTCATAACATTCTCACATTATCAAAAATGTTGCAAGAGAAAAGGTAGTACGAACTTGTATGAACTAATTGTTATTGACAGGTAGTTTTTGGGTTCAACTATGAAGATTTGTTTATTATCAACATTTTGGGTCACACTGTGATCCATCATCAGGATAGTAGAGAGCTAGAGTAGAATGATTGAATTGCAATTCTAGAAAAGATAAAAATAGGAGCGTAGAAGAAGTTGCACATGATTCAGGGAGGAGGAAACTCAGCATGTGAATATGTATATTCATGAATTTAATTAAATGAATATGAATATGCGATTAAATCTGGAGCAAAATAAATGAATAAGAAGAGGAGTATTGATAACCATAATAGTAAGTATAAAATTAGAATGACAGTAAGAAATAGAGAAAAATAAAAAATTTAAAACATCAATCAAGAATAAGCTAAATTTATAAAAATAATGAAATATGAATGAAAAAGAACAAATATGAACAAGCTAAAATAAGAATGAGACATGAACAATAAGTGAAAATATACAAATATTAAAAAGTAAGGAAAAGGAGAGAAAAATTTAACAAAGAAGAAAATGAGGGAAGAAGAAAAATGTAATTTATGAATATGATATATATATATATATATATATACACACACATAAAAAGAGAAGAAAGACACAAAGATACAAATCTAAATAAAAAATGACATACATGCATACATATACGTACATATGTATGTATGTAGATATCTCATATTTATATTTATATTTTTCATATGTATATAAATGCCATATTTATATATTTAAGTTTGTATCTTTGCGTTTTTCTTCTCTTTTTATATGTATACATATTCATATATATCATATTTGTAAATTTATTTTTCTTCTTTCCTCATACTCTTCATTGTTAATTTCTCCTCTCTTTTTCCTTTTTTTTTAAAGTGTATTTATTTTCATTTACTATTCATATCCCATTCTTATTTTAGCTTTTTTATATTTTTTTATTTCTAGCTTATATTTAATTATTTTGATAAATTTATCTTAATTTGGTTGATGTATTAAATTTTTTATATTTTTCTTTTTCTTTCTTATTGTCATTCTAATTTTATATTTACTAATATATTTCTCAATACTTCTCTTATCATTTTCTTTTGCTTCAGATTTATTCTCATATTCATGGTCATTTAATTAAATCCATGCATATACATATGCACTCGCTCTATTCATACACATGCAGAATTTCTTCCTCTACCTCAAACCATGTACAACTTCCCCTCCCCGCCCTGTCTCTTTTTATCTTGTCCGGATCTGTAATTCAATCAGTCTGCTCCTCTAGCTCTCTCTCTACTATCCTGATGATGGATCGCAAAGTGTGACCCAAAACATTGATAGTAAACAAATCATTCACATTGTGATATTGCTATCAGGATTCAACTGTGTAGTTTTTGAGTCAAACTCATTGACCCATGTTTCATGTCTCATGAAACATGGGTCAATGAGTTTGACTCAAAAACTACATAGTTGAATCTTGATAGCAATATCACAATTTGACTTGCTGTGGAAAATATCTCCTACTTATCAAATCGTTCACAATTGGCCTCTTCTCATCGACTGTAGAAATATAATTTTTTAATTTCTAAGTGCCAAGAGGTCCATAGAATTATAGCATCACATGAACTTTTCTACGTTCATTGGCATCATCAATGTATTTGCTACATTCTGCATAGTTTTGATTTTCTTTAGCATTACCTTCCCATCCTCTAACATGTTATGAGAAAAATGGTATTAAACATTGATATACTTCATCCTTGCATGAAAGGCAAGTTCTATGCCAAACATATGGCACTTGATTATCACATATAATCATAATAGCTCTTGGAATCAGCCCCACATTTTAACACAATTGGTTAAGGTAGATGGCTTCCTTACAAACATGAGTAGTTTCCATGTACTTTGCTTCTGTAGTGGACAAAGCAACCACAATTTGTAGCTTGTTCATCCAATTGATAACACCACCAAACTTACTGAAAACATATCCATTGGTGACTTTTTTGCTATCAACATCTCGATCCCAATCTGAAGCCACAAATCCATGAGTGTAATTAAATGTTAGTTTGTGTAGAATTACCATGATAAAAAAGGAGTAATTAGAGGAACCTCACAAATATCTATATACTCTTTTAATTGCATTCTAGTGTACTCATCCAAGATCATCCATGAAACAACAAAAAACTCCCATTGCTTGGGCAATGTTTGGTCATGTATAAACTATAGAATACATTAAGCTCCAAACAAAACTAGGATAAGGTACTTTGTAATATCCTTTTTTAGAATTTTTGTGCAAAACTTGCAATTTTCACAAATTTTTCAATGTAGGTATTTTGTCAAACATTTTGCTTATAACAGTGTCAAAGGAAAATTTTACTATTGTTTGACCAGAAATCATAAACAAACATTATAAAACCAATGTCTCAATCTCAAATGCATGATAACATGTTTTCCCTTAATGTCATTCCCTTAGGAAGGGGACATTATGTCAAATCCCTTGCACAACATGAGAGAACAAATCCCAAGTTAAGAGGTGAAATCTCTCTTCTTAGACAAAAAACCCCTTATCCAATGCACAATGAGAGCGTCCTTACTTTAAGTGCACAATTGGAACAAACCATCCTCAATCTTATAGTAGAAATGAATCTCTTTTATGTCCAAGAACTGCTAAACACACCCTTCATCATCAAGGGGACACAATGTGCATATCTGGTGCCTCTCAAATATTAGATCATGACTAAGTGAGAAGCTAACTAATGATGTAAATAAACCTCCATCTTGTAGGTCCTCCTTGACCTCTTTAAGATTTATTTGCCAAATGTAGGATTTGAATGTTTGAGATCACCAAAGGAGTGCAATACACATTTGTGAGTGCTCCCCATGTGCATAAAGAAAGCTTTCAATCAATAATGTTTTGGCTAATAATGCAACCATTACAATGAAATTCTCAAAACAAATTTTTAAGGATGCTCCAAAAGTGAAAAGTAACACCACCAATAGATCTAGAAGGTGCCCAAGCCTATAGTTTGGCTGGTCATGAACCTATATTTTTTTAAATCAAAGTATCTTACCACCCCTATTTTATTGAACATATCCACATGTAAAATAGTATGATTACAAAACAGTTTTGGGAGATTTGAACTTTTGGCATCAACTTTTTGTCTCCAAGTGTGCTAAACCCACTTTTAAGTTTTACGTTAGTAATGTATTTTTATTTTTCCTTGCATTCACCACAAAAAAGAAATGTGTTTCTTAAACTACATGCTTTCAATGTCCAAGTGTAATTAAATACCCTTATAACCAACTCCTCTTTCAATCAACTTTGGAATGTCTTTTTGTGAGTTGTGTTTTTCTTTACCAATATATATTTATATTGCAAACTAAAAATATGGTAGCCTCCTACATTTTGACTATTATTTTCAACTCACATTGTGAAGCAGGCTTCCAAAATAAATTCTTTACGTTAAATAACAAATGATCCTAAAGCATGGGCATGTTAATCCTCTTTTTATATATCTGTTTTAACTTTATATTATGCTAGGCATGAGTAGTTTTTGGAGTTAACTGTGATTTGTTTAGTATCAATGTTTTGGGTCACACCTGCGATCCATCATTGGGATAGTAGAGAGTAAGAAGAGTAGAATGCAATATCATTCAACAAAATAATATGCTTTTCATGCAATATCTTGTCTAAGATTTTTGACCAACAAAATATGAATACAATGGATTTGATCCACTAACAAAAATATTTATTTCCAGGATGTGCTTTATCATCCACTTCCATGGCATACATTGGCAGGGATTGTAACACACACAAAATAGATATGTAATTCAACTCCTTTTCTTTGTTGTATAATGAGTTTGTTTAAATAGTATATGCGTTCCTTCAAATGCATTTAAAATGGCTTCCAATAAATAAACTTCCAGAAGGTAACACCCAAAAACTAGAAATGTAATCCAACTCTTTTTCTTTATTGAATAAATTAACAAATTTAAAAAAATAGTATATACTTTTCTTCAAATGTATTTAAAATGGATTACAAAAAAATAACTTCCAGCACCTCCTTCTAGCACTTAAACAAGAGTGTAGGTAAAATTAAGCTCCTTTCATATTCTTTTACCATGCTTCATTACCATATTGAAATAGTAAATGCTCAATACATAGGAAGTAATATCTACACCATTATTGGACAAAAATGATAATAGAGATTTATGATCGAGGATTATTCAATGGGATTCTTGAAATTCGTTTTCATTGAATACAAAGGCCTTTAAAGCCACTTTCCATTGCAGCTAACTAAACTACACAACTACTCTATGGGAAACTTCCCGACAACAAACTTTAGAATTTATTTATTTATTAGCAGACTAACAGCAAGTGTCATCATTTGAGATGTATCTAACTAGGATTCTAATAAAAGCTTGTCCTAAAATGTTCTAAAATGACTTCTTATTTTCTGTGAACATCATTTTGAGCTGCATATAATTAGGATTCTAAAAAGATCTTGTCATTAAATGTTTTCAAACTTCGGATTTCGTCATTTTAAATCTATCCTTAATATCTCTTTTATTTTGAGCCAACTGATACATTTTATTTCTTTCAAACTCTAAATTGATACATTATTATCTATGGACAAGTTCAAAATTTTATATTTGTAAGTTTACATAAAATTTCATTTTTTTAATATTTAATGCTTAGTTTATTTTACATTGATTTAATTCAATTCTTGGGCTACTAGCTCCTTATTCTCTTCGTTAATTTCATGTTCATTGAAAATTCGGGGTCTATTGGGTATGATGAATTCAAAGGATTTCTAGTTTGGGATTGGAAGTCCTTCAAAGTAATGAAGATGATGCTATCGCCTAACCAAAAGGCTGTTGAATTAGTATTTCTTAGTTTTCCTACATAAACCTCAGTGTAATTTGATTTATATGTATCTTAGTTGTTCTGCATAAACGTCAATTAAAATTAGATTTATATGTATATCAGTTGTCCTACGTCACTATAATTTGATTTATATGTATCTTTTTTGATGAATTTGGTTTTGGTATTAGATGGAAATTTACTCTTTTGTAGCATTCAAGTGCCAGATTATTGTTCATGAAATGATTTTGGATTCATCATATCTTTATGCCTCTGGTTTTGACTTTTACCTTTCAGGCTGGAATTCTGGAAGAAGAGGCATATCCAACACTAGACGAGTTGACATCTAAAGTCAGTGCTCTCAAGCTAGAAAGAGTCAGACAAATCAAAAGCCGTTTGGTTGCAACATCTGCTCGTGTTCAAAAGGTTTGTTCATTCTATTACAATATTATGGTTCTTGAAAATTTTGATGAATTGATTGTCTAGAAATTATCTCTAGCTATAGTCAAATTCCTGCTTGGTCTGGTACGAGCCTTGCTGAATCTTAATTTTTCATAAATAATGAAGTGGTTTTATGCAATCTAGATATTTTTTTCTCTCTCTTCTTTAAATTAAGACTTCACCTGTCTAGGAATCCACATTCCACTCAATTTGCAATGTGTGCACACAGCAATTAAAATTTTACAAACACACATACATACAAAGACAACCAGGCTAAGGAAGCTCTACAATTCTAGATTTTTGGAATATATTCCTCCTTAATAATTTTTTATTTCTGAATTCGATAATCTTCGCTTATCTACTTCTCAAATCCATCTTGATACATGAAAAGGTATTAATGGCTGTAAATGTTATAGTTTTTGCAATTTATATCTGCTTCAATCCAGCTTCTACATCTAATACTGCTGTATAAAACTTACCTAGAAATATATATTTGTCATACATACAAGAAGACAAGTGGGCACCACCTCAACATCCTTACCTCATAAACTTGATCAATTCTTTGGTGATGAGAAAATATCTCTTGATACTCAACATTATCAAGCCTTCAATTGTGATGGCATATTCCTAAATTGCTTCATCTTCTCAAATTTTCTCCATCTTCCGAAAATCTTCTCGTTGTACTTGTTGGTTTTGGAAATATTGATTTTCTTGCCCACGATCTTCTTGAAGTGATAGTCTTTCATGTAGTTGGATCTTTCAAAGTGAACTTGGATTTCTGGCTGAAATTCAAGTTAGTGATGATTTCTTTCACTTGTAGGCTTTGATTTTCTCTCGTGCCAAATTTGTTCTTCGAATTCCACTTTGATAATCTGATTTTGAACCACCTTCTCATTTGCCCTCTTTGATAGATGGCTAGTGATTTACATATTCTCGCTTAAATTCCTTGAGCTTGACCTTGCCACCATTTTTGTTGGCATGGTGATTGAGAGTTTGCATACCATCCATGTTCTGATCTTCTAAATTGCTTCAATGAGTGAATCTCGATTCAGCCCTCCCTCCTTCATAGTTATCTTGCAAAAACAAAAGAGAGATTTTATCAAGCTCACAAAATGATGAGTATAAATGATATTAAGGAAGTCTAAAATTTTACATGATATGAAATTGCATCTAGAGCTTCAAATCAACTTTTTCCTCTATTTGATTAAGAATTCTCACTTTTCTAAGGTCTGATGTTTTCTAATTTCTGCCCATATTTCTCTTTTTAGCACATTCAATTCTGATTTCCTTTGCAAAATTGGTGATTTCTCCTTCAAACCTCTCCTCCAAAATTGACCTTGCAACCATTGAGATTGCTGCCCTTCTCATAAGTTTGCTGCTTTCTTATTTGGTAGTTCGATCTGCACTTGATATGGGAGAATTCATATGACAAAATGAAATGAACTTTCTCCCTTATATAGGTGCTTGGGGTGAAAGGAGGTGGCTCTTGGTCTAGGACGACTTGCTTCTTTTGGGCTATCAAATCAATTTCATTTAAACACTTGAATTCTTCTCATAAGACCGACTTGTTCATTAGCACAATTTAATTTGAAAACATTGATTTAGCAATCTGAATTGCTCATATTGATTTGGATCAATCTTGCCTTATCTCTTTTTGAGTGAGACTGATTTCATTTAATTTTTTTTGGTTTTTTCATCAACTCTTATTGACTTTTCTTATTGAGTGCTCGTCATTTCAAGTTTTGGGCAGAGATTTTGAAAAAGTTGGGATTGGAAATCCCAAGTTTTGAAGGAATTCCACCCAAGGATTGGAGTTAGAATTTTATTCTATTTGATCTCCATTTGAAAGGAAAGGCAACATCACACAATTGTTTTTTATTTCCCAACTCACAACCCTCCCTAGATCATGGCAAAAATTTTGAAAAGTTGAGATTTTACTTGTGGGGAAATCCCAAGATGTTGAGATTTCCGATCCTAAATATGGAGGAATTCTGCCTTAAGTTGGAGTTCACACATCATCCTTAGTTGTAATTTTCGATGCAACTTTCTTGAAGGAGCAATATCAACTTTCATTTCAAACTTTCATAGAGGAGTCCGACTTTGGTTTTCACTTCAAAACTCACCATATCATCATTGGAGACATGGCAAAAATCCTCAAATTTGTGAGAATTCTGCCTTAGGTTGAGATTAGACATTGCCCTTCAATCTGGATTCATCCTCTTGATCAATTTGAGTTGATAACCTTCATCAAAATCTCCATTATAGCTGGGTGGGATTGTGGATTCTTGAAGTATAAGTTACATTATTTTCCTTTATTATACTTTAAGTTATATGTTATATAAATATTGTCAAGATGTTTGAGAGTGGTTTCAGGTTCATTGGAGTTATAATAAAGATTTTAGATTTTGGGAGTTTCTTAAAAATTCCAGAGAGCGCCAAATTTCAGGAATCAGCATGCCTCCATCAGTGTTATCTCCTACAACTTTCTTGACTTTTTAAGATAAAATTGAAACTGGAACAAGGATCTTCAAAAGATTCCAACTCATTTAATCACAAATCCCTTGATTTCAACTCCACATCCTTGACTAGCTTGGCCCAGCTCTCACCCATATGCTTGACTGACTTGACTACCTAGCAAGCCAAAGTTGTCCAAACTCATCCTTGAGACTTGGAGACTTGAAAAATTGCCACCAAGACCACCTAAGACAACTACTCCAACTGCCAAAGCAAAAAGAGGGGTTCCCCAGTTGCAATGGGCCAATGGTGTGAAAACCTCACAACAGTATGGATATGATGCTCCTCCATTTTTGGATGTGGCTTTTGGTGATAGTAGGGATCCCAAAGCCAAAGATTGGATTCAGGAGATCCAAAACATCCTTAACTCTCTTAAGGATAATTTACAGAACACTCAAAATTAGTAGAAGATTTATGCAGACAGCACAAAGTTGAGCGTAGCTTTGAGGTTGGGTACTTAGTCTTCTTATGATTGCAGCCATACAGACAATCTTCACTGAAGAAACATGGTGCAGAATGAAATATCCCAAGTATACACAACAAGAAAAAACATGCCAAAACACAATATGCTTGGAAGGAAATTTGCCACAGTAGTTTTATATTCAGATTGGAAACTTGATTACAACTGAGAATTTGTGCACCTTGGTCTGCAAACGATGATCCACGTTGGAAAGTGTGGAAGAAATGATCAATTGTTGGATTGAAGGGAGCTTGAAAGCTTCAGGGCTTCTGATTCAACCTCAGATTTTATCTCTCCTCTCTACTGCTGATTCGGGAGATAACAGTGACTAAGTGGCTGCTGCTGGTGTAGAAGTTCAGACTTGATGTGATTAAAGATGTTAATGTTATCACAGGTTATCTCTATCCACCAACGAGGTTCCGGAAACACATGAAGAAACAGGTAGTCAGCAATCAGACTATCCTCCATTTGCACCTCAAGCTCGATCTCAATATCAATGTGTTTGGCGATATTTATGCTCTGTTGCAGCGAACTTGTACCTGGAGTTTGATGACAATAACAATATGTTTGGTGATATTTATGCTCTGTTGCAGCCAACTTCTACCTTTAATTTGATGACAATAACAATATGTTTGGTGATATTTATTCTCTATTGCAGCAAATTTGTACCTTGAGTTTGATGACATAACAATATGTTTGGTGCTCTGTATATGCTACCAGTCATGATGATGAATTAATATCAATATGTTCGGCGCTCTATAAATGCTGCCGCAGTCACAATGATGAATATTTGATGCTGTGATCTTTGAAGAATAGTGCTGTCCTCTGTCCAATTTGCCACTTCTCCGACCTCCGACCTCTGCTCCTACTTCCTTTTCTACTGTTCCAATCTTGTTTCCTATGCAGCTTTCCATATGGCATAATTTATTTTTAATATTTTCTTCAGTGAGAAAATTGTACAATATTTTGGAAAGTTGGAGGTTTTTGCATAGATACATTTAGTGTAACCATTTCCAAGAAAACCTAACTCCATTTGGCTTTGCAGGTCAGAGATGAATTAGAGCACTTGCTTGATGATGAGGAGGATATGGCTGAGATGTATCTAACAGGTAAGTTGATGCAACAACAGGATGGGATTCCTTCTCCCTCTTCTTTTCATGGTGCTAGATTTGGTATGGAGCAGGAGCTGGCTCATTCTGATGCAGAGGATGACAGGTGAGATATTTCCCTCTTTCATTTATTTATAGAAGATGAACAAATTTTTCATAATATGTTATGGGAATCTAGATAGATTGTTTCCAAAAGAATTTTAGATCCGTTTATATGTATCCATTTATTATAAGCCTCCTATTAAAGATTTTTTTAAAATGAGAAACTGAAGCACAAAATCTGTTGAACTCTTCTGTCAGTGATGTTGAAGCTCTGACTGCAACATTCAATACATTAGGTAGAGACGGGGAGAGTAGAAGAAGTAGTAGAAACCACTTTGGTACTAAGGGTCTTGGCATTGAGGAGTTGGAGATGCTTTTGGAGGCTTACTTTGTCCAGATTGATGGAACCCTTAATAAGCTGTCAGCAGTACGTTGTACAAAACTACTGCCATTTTCCTACATTTTAATTGTGCATATTATTTACATGTTTATATACTGTGTAAGTAGATATGGTAATGTTTTCAATGTGTATGTTGTATCTTTTTTCCCCATGCTCTGTATGAATGCTAGGAGAAGAACCACAAGTTCAGGTACCAAATTGGAGTTGTAAATGTTGCTTGGAAGTTAATTTCCAAATAACAATAGACTGATGGAAAATCATTTTGGTTGAATTAAGATGATTACTATCATAACAATCAAGTGCAGATGTACTACCACATTATACTCCACGTTCAATGAAAAACAGCATGAATCAAACTTGGTACTTGAAGTTGAGAACTTATCAATGTTGAGAAGAATTTCACCTTTTATAACTGTCATTTATAAAGGAATTTTATGTGACAGATGTTAAACATATATCCATTGACATAATATATATGACTGACACCTTTATAACTTTGTAAATAATTTTTATGTGACAGATGTTAAAGGTACATCCATTAACACAATATACATGAATGAGGCCTTTGTGATTGTTGTTTGTAAAGAATTTTTATGTGGCAGATTTCAAACATATATCCATCAGCATAATATTTTTACCCAAAGAATATTTTACATTGATCTGAGAATGGATCAGTTAGTGAAAATTAGTGTTATTAAATTTGCTGGTTTTCCGGTGAGGCTCAGCAGGTTTTGACAGACTCGCTGGTTTGTGTAGGACTTGTGAGTCTTGCTAGATGAAATCATGGTCCAAAATAGCTGGAAGGTGAAAAAAGAAAAAAAATGACATTTTGAACCCAAAAATGCAAAAACCTAAAACCAAAACACAAATAGAAGGGAAAAAACATGGCTTACAAAAAAGAAAAGAAAAACAAAAGACTTAAAAAAGGAAAAAGAATAAGACAGCAAAAACCAAGGAATAGAAAGCATCACAAAGTAGTGGTCAAAAGGATCCATGGTGCATTTGGAACACAACTCATTATCCATCTAGAGAAGCAAATTTGAAGAGTATGGTTTTGAATAGACACAACCACACGTGATGAGAGTGCTGTTGGAGATTTTTTATTCTATTATTTGATTCCATCTCATGTGGAAAAGTAATTAGTTCTTTTTTTTTGGTTGGAAGAGAAAATTTTGATTCATAAATATTACTTGAATTTTGAATGTGAGTACTTGATGAAATTAAAAAATGTAATGTCCCCCTCCTAAACAGTTGAGTTGGTGGACCATTAGCCTATTTAGTTTGGTTCTTGTAAGCAAATGAGTTAGGGTTAGAGGATTTTGGAGGCAGTTTACATAGCAGTGTGGCGGTATTTAATAGTTAGCCTAGCTCCCATTGTTACTTCAAGCATAATGCCCTTTTATGGAGTGATTTTGGGTTAGTCTTCATCCTTACTATTTTTAGTAAGTTTCGAGCACCGATTGAGCTAGGTGGCAGGGTTACTATTTTTTGTATTGTTGATGGATTCGATTTTGATGATTATCTCGACTTTCTATATAGTCCAGTGGTTTTAAATGAAAACAATGATAAGCTATTATTTAATAAAGTCAAATTAAAGATTTAACTTTATTGTTATTTAAATTTTTAATAAAGGGACTATAGAGGCCAGGTGTAAAGTGAAAATGATTTATTTTAAATGAACACACCTTTTTAATATTTGGACGTCATTAAGAGACTAAAACGTGACTTTAATTAAATTAAAAGCAAATAAGGTGAAGTAGGTGGCTTTGTTAGGTAGCCCGGAGAACTATAAGAGCAGTTTTGTGAAGCTCATTTCTTGGGCGGAATTTGATATTGGATATCCTCATTTCTTCTGGAGGAAATTGCTTTTCTTTGGTTTGCAAGGACGAAACCTCTTGCATGCAACATTCTCCACGTTATTGAGACATAATCTGGAGGTTTACTTGGTGTTTTCATTCAAGAAACACACTAGAACTTTCATGGTGATTCATTCTATGCTTCTTCTCAGTTTATAGTTGCATATTTTTGGAGGTTTATTAACAGTTTGCAGATTCAGGAGTGTGAGGAGGGTTGGAGCTGTTATTATCTTTCTTTATGCTGGTTGTATTATTGCCATTGTTGGTCATACATGTGTAGAGGGATGTTGGGTTTCTAGAGACTTCATCAACTGGGGTTTGGAGAGCTTATCTTGATGTTTTGGATCACCCAAGTTTGGAGAACACGGAGATAACTTAAGTTTAGCCAATGAAGGTGAACCTAGGGTGTTGCATCCATTTTTAGTGAACCAGAGTGAATATTTTATGAACAACACCAGCTATTTTATTGCTGCATTTCATGGGCATGTTGGATTTAGACATGTCATTTCATTTAATGATCTGGGTTGCTCATAGTTTTGAGAAATTATGTATATTCAACTCGGAATATAAATCTGGAACTTCAGCTCATTGTATTTCTGAATATTTTCACTTTTTTGAGTTATTAATTAGCTGCAAATATTTCTGTTATCTGCACTCCATTTGCCATTTCAAAACTATTGCAAACACTTATAAAAACAAAAAAAGACAGGCAAACCAGGGCAACACATTACAAAAAGTTGGAATATTCATTTTTTAAAGTTTATATTTTGTTGTTCTAGATATCATTAACGGTAAAATCTGATGGATGACATGGTGTTGGGCCAGTGTTCAAAGTCTTTAAAGAAAAGAGTTGAAGGGCTTAATTTTAAATAAGAAGTTGACATTTGAGGTCCATTATCAATAGAAAATGACATATGATGGAAAAAGAATCACACCATCATGTGTGATGGTTGAATGGATAGGTGAAACATGGCATTGAATTTGTTTGTTCCTTCTTCAAGTGTAACATTTTTTTATGAAATACATTGATACTTCATGGATGGTGAAAAAATGTTAAGTTTCTTTGTTAGATTTTAGAGGAAATAGTGGTTGAAGTGGGTGAGGCCAATGTTGTGCAGGTGATTACAAATAATGTTGTAGGCTTCTAAGAGATCATTTTTGGACTTTGTGTTTCACTCATTGTTTTAATGCTAAGTTGCCGATTCGGGTTTGGGTTTGGGTATGGGTATGGGCTGAGTACGTGGGTGTGGCAAATTATTTTTTCCTTGGGTGCGGGTACAGGTTTGTCCACACAAACATACACACATGTATACATATACCTATATTATAATTTTATATATTCATGTTCAAACATCAAAGTTCTAAATATAAAAAGTTGAGTGATACTCATAACTCCATAATTGCCAATAAAATTATAACTAAAATACCTCATATCATATTCATAATTTGCAAAAATGAAAATTCTCAAGTGTCAAAATGTCATTACACAATGAAAATTTAGATTACAATTGACATTTAATATTCATATTTTCTTTATCAGAAGCATTGTACACAGTCTTGGGTACTTCATTTTTTGCTTTCAAATATTTAAAGGCTTAATACAGAGATTCACTTGGTATATTCATACAGAGATTTGATGAGAATTTAAAAGTAATGAATATTTTGTTTCATATGCATGGACATAATTTGGTATATTTGCTTGGTTATGGCCCTCAAGTACTTCCTAGGTGCCCGGGTTCGCTGTGAATCCTTCACAGAACGACCCACAAAGAACTCAAGCACCTAGGAAGAATCCAAGCCGTAGCCAAGCCATACCAGTACCAGGACCCAGGCTTTACCAGCAGTACCCAGTAACTTAACCTTATCGCTATATTGGAGGATCTTGGAAACTTTATTAGGCCAAATCCTCTGTGGATTGAAGTCACAATATCTATAGATATATATGCATCCACATCAGGTTTTTGCGGGTCCTTGATTGAGTGATGGAAACTATCATCCATTATGGGAAATCATTGGTTGATGATGGCACCATCAATTTCATAAGACATTAAGCAATCTAAGTTCATTCAAATTCCAAGGTTGATGAGGAGGTTTTGGGTAGGTTATATATAGTTATGGAAAGAATGGAAGGGGATTCTCAGATTTGAGCAATGACCATCTCCAAGATTGCTATTTTCAAACTTGCACAAGGGGACCTCATTGTGTGAGATATATGCAAGGAAACTAGGATGACATTTCTGCCAGGTAAAAGTTGCATAAGGTTGTACTTCTATAATTCTTGAATTAAGGTTGAACGATGTGTAAGAGGCCACCCCTGTTACTAGTAATTATTTTTCATCTTTGTATCCAATTTTCCAATGATTTACTGTTTAGGCATTATATCAAACACTTTGCATCCTCATTGTTTTTGATATTATTCATTCTTCACCATGAACATTCAACATACAACTTGCAAGCATGTGACAAAGATAAAGTTTGGTTTGCAGATTTATATATTTCAGTTTATAGAGTTTTCAAGCCTCATTTAACATGGCACATTTCATTGAAAACAAACTACAGAACAGATGGGAAAACAAATATCTGATATTGCTTTAGTCTAAGTGAATACAATCACTGTGAATTGAGTTAAAGAGTTGCTCAACTTACAAATTAATAGAAATACCATTTACTGGCAAAAACTCTGAGATATTATAATGTCTCTTGACAAAGATATTAATCAGATATGAAACCCTTAAGAAACTCCTTGGATTAAATTTTGCCAAAGAACCAAAAATAAGCAAACCAATTTCAAGAAATGAACACTGAACTTGCAAGAACTTTAGCAAATCTTTTTTGAAACTGACATGAAATGGAAAGTACGGATTTGTATAAGGGAAACGAATGATATTTGCGATCATAAATTGCTGCAAAAGCAATATTATATCTATTACAACTTCATGCAAAAATTAGAGAGCCAAACTGAAGCCAAAACACACTTTTGTTTGAACTATTACCCAGAAACTTCTTCAAACTCCACAAATGAGTTTTATCCAACTAATAATAGAAAAATACCATAGTTGGAAAACTTGGACTCACCAAAAACTCGCCAAGCCCTGAAAAAAAAACTCAGGAAAAATTCGGCCAGTTTTTGAAAAACTCAGGAAAAAACTCGGGAACTTTAAAAAGAGCTAGTTTAATTACAAATGCATTTATTTTGCAAAATTCAATGATAAGATGCATCCAATGAGTTAATTAATGAGAACACAAAAGAAACAAGCTAAGTTTAGATATATATATAAATGCAAAGTGGGTACAAAATCGCATTCTCATGCGGAATGTTGATGGCTGGAAGAAAAATAGTAAATAGTTTCTACAAAACTATAAGGAAATACATCATTACAAATTACAGTTACTTCTTCCTCTTCCCAGCTCTATGAGAAAATAAGGGAGAGGAACTAGACGGCCTAGTCCTAGAAGTAGAACACTGCGCTGGGCATGATTGTGCCTCCTCGCTTGGTATCTTTGTTGATGTGTGTGTTAGCTATTTGTGTCATTGATGTCAAGATGTTTTTTTTAATATATTTTACAATGTAAAAAATTGAATGAGAATGAATGATATAGATGTTTTATTTATAAAACAATATCGAGTGACATGTTACAATGAAAATGGTTGTTCAAAAGTTTGGAATTGATGACATAGTTGATTATCCTTATAATATTCATCCACAAAATAGATTCTTTGATGGGCCTGATAGGTTCTTCTGCAGTACGATGATTGAAAGAATTTTGGATTGTCTTCAAGAAAACCCGATACATGATTATCAGATTGAATAAATACACAATAGTTTGTACCTCTCTATTATACATTCTCCCCAGTGAATGACAATTGGTCATATGCGAATGTTGCATTTCCAATAAGCATATAAGAATTGTCGGGTTGTAGTGGCGATATCTTCCAGCGGTAATGATATATGGAAATGACAGTGAAAACAATAAACAATATATGCTTTGTGTCGACTTTAAAGGATTCAATTATGTGCACTTGTCATCTGTCTTTTTCTAGCAACTATAGACAAACTGAAGACAGGTGTCGCTGAATTTATTGTTTCATATCTAATATCAAAAGGAGACAAAATGGGAAACGAAGAAGTTAGATGGAACAGGAGTCACTGTATTGTTTTTGCATCGGATGTAATATGGTTGATTATTGTGCTACACATGTTGGAAAACTCTGTCACCGTGGATATGATGGCCCCAACCGGTGCTGAGAGGGGAGGGGTGAATCAACACCCACTAAAACTTTAGTACTAAATCTAATATACTCTAACCAAAACTATAAGCAAAATAGATTCTATCGCAGAAATAGCAATCACACAAACCAACAATAAACAATACCAGATTTATCACGTGGAAACCCAAATCGGGAGAAAACCACGGTGTGAGGAAACCTCACAAATTTTGCACTCTTCTAAAGTGCGCCCTGTAAGGAGCCTTCCCTGTTAAAGGATTACAAACGCACTGTTAGATGCGACCCAGTTAAGGGATTTAAGAAATAAGGCTTGTTAAAACCTGCCTGGTTAGAGGACTTAAAACACCTACACAGATGTCACCCGGTCAAGGGATTTAATACAAGGGACCTATTAATGTTCACCCAAAATACTGGGATTTTGCTATTGCAATTGTCAGAGAGCAATGGGGGTTTTGATCTTTTAAGAGTGGCTTTGCTGAGCCTGATAAGGTCATTGTTCTTCTTCAATTGAGAATTATCACCGGTCACTGTAGGTATGTTCTCCTTGGCTGTTGTGCTTCTTTGCACACTCTTCTTCTCTTCACCTTTTCGTAGCTTCTTTCAGCTTACAGTTTCACTCTTTTCTTTGGCAGAATGAAGACAAACAATATTCTTCATAGGGTGAGGAATATATAGACTTCTTGCCCTTTCTGTTTTTACATGCACGACCTGTTTAAAAATCACCTTCAAATCCATCACCCAGTGGAGTCTCAGTTTACTGAGGAAACATCTGATGCATGCCATGTGCTTTTTCTGTTTTATGAAGGAAAAGATAAATGCGTGTTACAAGCTTTCCTTCACTAGATTTTTCTACATGTTTTAATGCCACAAACTCAAACATTAAAACCCTCAATTGCACCTTGCACTGATCATCTTGATAACACAAAGTCTTGTTGTGAGGTTTTCACACCATCGCCCCAAAGAATTTGGGGACCCCCATTTTTTTTTTTGAGCAAGCCTTGACAATTTTTCTAGATCTGGGTATTTGGGTGCCTTAGCAAATTTTTGGGCGATCCAGAGGTTTTGAAATGAAAATTTTACACCTGGGATATTTTTGAAGTGCTTGGGAGGGTATAGCTTGTTTTCACCTTGTGTGAAACATTGATTTTCCTAAACAGTTGATTTTGTCTTTAGGCCAAACGAAATTCAATAGGAATATTTTATTTCGATTGTTAGAAAAATATCTGGCAGGGCAAATTTGCAAAATTTTCAGACTAAGATGAATTTTGAAAATTGATGAAATTGAAGAACTCGAGATTTTCAAAATTTAATTGTGAAATTGGATATTTTTGGGAAAATCATGTAAATTTTTTTTGGTGGAGAAAAATGGAAATTAAAGAATAACTTTAAAGTTGCCAATTAGAGATAATAAATTGCAAAAATAAAAAAGGATAAAATTGCCAAATGGAAATTAAATTGCAAAATGATTTTTGGGTTGCAAAATAATAAAAAATTAATTTTGGTTGTCATGATTAAATGCATTAAAATCATATTTTTTGGGCTGTGTTTGTAATTTAGAAATTTAAATTGGGCCCCTTTGTGTGTTAAATTCAACGTATTTTAAGGCCTAGGAGGTGTGAAATTCAAGGCAAGTTATTGGGTCCACAATGGGGAGGGTTTAAAGCTATATTGGAGGCCTAAATGACCTTTTTTCAAAATTTCAATTTTAGGGCCTATGATAATTTCGGATTTGGCTAATTTAAACTGATAATTTTGCACTAGGTTGACCCAATTTTAAATTAAAATAAAATCCCCTAGGGCTGGACAATTTATTTCATTTAATTCATGTTTAATTTGGCAATTTTAATTTTTTTGTTTTTCCCTCCTACAAAGTCGGCCTTGCTTTTTTGGAGGCAAAATTTGGTATATAAGGGGAGCTCTCCCCCACTTCATTTCACCATCTCATTCACTTCTCTCCTTTTCTCTTGGCAGCAAAAAGCAGTCCAAAAAAGTAGAGCAAAAAAGCAGTCCGAAAAAGCAGAGCAAAAAAAAGCAGTCCGAAAAAGCAGAGTGAAAAAGCAGTCCGAAAAAGCAGAGCAAAAAAGCAGTCTGAAAAAGCAGAGCGAAAAAGCAGTCCGAAAAAGCAGAGCGAAAAAACAGTCCGAAAAAGCAGATCCGAAAAGCAAATTCGAAAATTGGAGAGTTTGATGAAGAGAAGAAGCTTGAGTTGAGGCAAATCAGATTTGTAATAGAAGAATTTATTGATAGAGGATTCATAGCAATCAGATTTTGAGAGTGAATTGGAGAAGGGGAGATTTTCTTGTGGAGATAGAAGATTTTGAAGATCAAGCCCAGCTAATTGCATAGACAAAGGATTCCTAGCCCTTGGGTGAGTGGCCTATCTTTTCCTCTCTCTTTAATTGCTTTCATTTTATTGGTGCTAGTTTAGGTGTTGAAAATTAATTTCAAGAGTAGAGTTAGGTGTTTGGTTAGTAGGTTGATTACTCGATTGTCTTGATTGACTTTTTTCCCTCAAGTTCTTGCTTGCATTCCATCATTGCATTTCATTTTAGGGAGAAGATTGGAGTGATAAGTGTAGCCCATCTTAAAGTATTGGCGGGGAGTGATAAGTGTAGTATTCCACCCCTAGGGAGAAGATTGGAGTGATAAGTGTAGTCCATCTTAAGGCAAAGACGGGGAGTGATAAGTGTAGTTTGCATCATTGCATTTCATCATTGTAGGAAGGAGAATTGGAGTGATAAGTGTAGTCCATCTTAAGGTAACGGCGGGGAGTGATAAGTGTAGTATTCCACCCCTAGGCAAAGACTGGAGTGATAAGTGTAGTTTCACCAGCATTGTAGAAAAGGCGGGGAGTGATAAGTGTTTAGGATGAATGATGCCAATGCAAGCAAGCGACCCAAAGGAATTAATGCTGAAATAGGAGACAAGGAAGTCATGATACCCAATTCCAACTTCCGCTCAAAATTGAAATACGTTGGAGACACCAACATTGGTACCTTTGATATGATTCAATTAAGAGAGAGGTTGAGAGACAGCTAGTCCCCTGTGGCAAAGAGGATCAAATAGTATGGATTTGTGCAAGGAAAGTGTTCAGTCTACTCCAGCAGCGGATATGATACAGCAGGATTAGTTAACACCAAGTCATCAAGGCTCACAAAGTCAGATTGCAAATCAGAGTGCAGCGCCTTCATTGTGCTTCTCAGTCAAATTCCGGGCTCTACTAAAAGTACACAGTTTGATCCTTGGATGTTTTATTTTATTGAAGAGATTGAGAATGGTTAAGGAAAATTGATTGGATTAGGATCACTAGCATGAATTTAGAGTTGCAACTTGGATAGTACAAAATCGGGGGCAAATCTACATGGGGTCCTACTTCTTCAGTTTGGGTGCAAGACTACTAGTGATGCTTTGCCAGTCGAACCAAATCTAATCTTGGGGAGATGCATTGCACCACTATGGTTGAGGCAAGTACTTATGCCAAAAGGGCAAGGTTGTGGCAATTCGAACAGTTGAAGGCAGTCAAGGGTTAACCAAGGAGGAAAGCATTGTGGAAGCAGTTGATGAACTCAGTGATGGGTGGATTGTGGAACAATCAAGGAGATATGGTGAGGGTAGGTGCCCAAAACCCAAGGTTATTGAAACAAGGATGCATGCATGCAGATCCAAATGGGAAGGTTAAAAATGGCAAAGTATTGAAGTAAGGAGGAAAGTGATTGAAAGGTTGAGAGGGTCAAGTTTGATTTCAAGGCGGTGGCTAAGAGCAAGGCTCTTAAATTGCACAAGGTTCACATCCAGGCAAGCCGCCAAGGTCAAGGCAAGATTACCCCAAGTGCATGGAGACCTCACCCTTTTGAGGTCAAGACATCAAGTACAAGCAAGTTCAAGTGGTGGTGAGAAAATTTCTAAGGACAAGCTCAAGCATCCAAGGCTTCCTCTCATCTCAAGGATTAATGAACTTTATAAGACAAGGTTGATGAGGTGGCAATTTCATGTGCATGCAATCAAATCATGCCAAGTGTCCTATGTTCTCATTGGTTGACAGATTATTGTAATTTTCTCATTGGCCCACAAAGTTGGTGCCCTCATGTAATTGGTTGAAAGATGGTAACCCTAATTAGGGTTTGTAAGGTTTAATCTTGGCCCTTGATTTTGCCTCTTAATCTTGGCCACTCGTAATTTTGAGCCTCTATATAAGGCCATTTGTACTCATTTGTAAAAGAGAGTTATGTTGGAGAATTGTTGCCAAAATACTATCAAAATTGTTCTCTATTCATTGTTGTGACTTGCATGGTGGATATACATGATCATTTTGGTGTATTTGCATGGTTCTTCTCATCTCTCAAATTAAAGTAGGATTTCATTTCATGTTGTTAGAGTAAGAAGTAAATGGTTAGTTGTAATGGTGATGTTGGTGAATGTTTGATGAGGATCTTATACTAGGCCACTAACATCTTGGCGGCTTGTCAAGGAGCCTTGTGTGGTAATCTAGTCAATTGCTCCCAAGTTCTACTTGCATTTTATCTTTCCGCTTGTACTTCAAGTTGGGTTGGAAGATAGGTGTTAGTGTGAAAATCCTAAGAGTAACCCTTAGACTCATCGCACCGATGGAAGTAGAGCCGCTGGTAAGCTTTCATTTGGTTTGATCCCCGTCCATTCGCCAATCTTTCCATTCTATAGGAGTAGTAGTAGAGCAAGAAGTAGTTAGTAGTGAGAAGTTTAAGAAGTAAAGTTGAAAGTGGTAAATTGGAAAATCATTTGAGTATGCATTGCAAAGCTAGATCATCATCATGGCAAGAATTTGACATCTTTCAAATGAACAACGTAAGCCCGCCGAAGTGATTACCAGCAAATCACATTTATATAACTGAGTTAGTATCCACAGGTGTAAGGAACCTTGGAGTATCCTTGTATACTTTTCAAGAGAGGGTTGAGTGTTTGGTACGCCGTATCAAGTATTCAATTGCTATATGTTATGTAGTGGTACAAAACTCACATCAACAAGTCTTCTGATTTTTGTGCAACAAATCTCGGTCAAAGAGTCACACAACCGTTTGTTGACTGTGACTTTCCCCGGTTCATCAGTCTTGATGAAATCTTCACTGATCGGTTTATATCCTTAGGTTGTGCACAAGTAAGAACCTTAACGTATCACCATACCTTCCTCTGATTGTACCGGTTGCATCCTTGGTTCCTCGGTTCCTGTTACTGGTTACTGGTTGCACCTTCCTCAGTGACCGGTTGCTCTGATGATCAGTTAGAGCTTTGTTTGTAATAGAGATAGTGCCTCTTTCTTACTGTGTCATTGGTCTCCTTGTGCTTATTATTGTCAGTTGTACCTAACCTGTCCTTGGTTCTTGACTGAACACTGTGGACTTCGCTAGTCATAACTGAGGAAACATCACCTTTTTGGTTTTCCCAATCAATGACAATACCGGTTTGCCATGTACCGGTTACATTCTTACTGGTTAATGCCAACAATCTCCCCCGTTGGCATTGATGGAAAAACACTACTAGATCTTCACCGGTCATAATCTCACCCTTTGACAATAATGCCAAAGGCTAGTCAGACGACTATCTTTATGAAGCCTACTCCCCCTTTGAGCAACCATCCTTTGTCACCAATTTTGTTAAGATGAGGCTGAATCCTCTGTTGAAGCACAATGGATTGATGAACATCTTTGTCTTATTACTGAAGATCAAGAAGGGGCACTACCCCTAATTTACCTCTGAGATACTCAAAGGTATTCTTCGGTAAAAGCTTTGTGAATGTCAGCAACCTGTTCTTTTGTGGTAACATATTCCAATCCCACTTCTTTATTTTGTACTTGTTCTCTCAAATAGTGATACTTTATAGCAGTGTGCTTTGTTTTGGAGTGCATGACAGGATTTTTAGATATGTTTATTGCACTTGTACTGTCACAGTAAATTGCAATTGGTTCAGGTATCTATTCTTGGATTCCTTCCAATATCTGTTTGATCCAGATCACCTGTGTGCAATTGATAGCAGTAGCAACATACTTAGCTTCTGCTGTGGACTGTGAAATGCAGTTATGCTTCTTACTCATCCATGACACAATCCTTTCTCCAAGAAAGAATGCACCTCCACTTGTGCTCTTTCTATCATCAATATTACCAGCCCAATTTGCATCAGTGAATACCTTTATCTCAAAACCTCCCTTGTGAGGAAACCATAGGCCATACTCTTCAGTGCCCTTTAGGTATCTGAAAATTCCCTTCACTGCTATTAAGTGTGTCTCTTTTGGATTAGCAGAAAATCTTGCTACAATGCCTACTGCATGTGCAATATCAAGTCTACTATGCACTGCATACTGTAACTTGCTAATCATTGACCGATACAATGTCTCATTTACTTCTTTTGCATCATCTTCCTTTGATAACTTGAGGTTAGTTATCATTGGCGTGCGAAACAATCTAGATTCTTCTAGCCCAAAGGATTTAAGAATTTCTTTAACATACTTGCACTGAGAAATAAAAATACCTTCTTTGAGATGATGGACTTGTAATCCAATGAAGAACTTTATAGCTCCAATCATGGACATTTCAAATTCTTTCTTAATCTCCTTAGCAAAGTCTTTGTTCATTTTTTCATCTCCTCCAAAGATGATGTCGTCCACAAATATCTCAATAATCAGGTTCCCTTCTTTGCCACTCTTGAGATACATATTGTTGTTATCTCCTATTCTTGTGAATCCTATGGTTAGGAGGTATGAGTGTAACCTTTCATACCAGGTCCTTGGGGCTTGTTTTAGCCCATAAAGTGCCTTCTTCAGTTTACAGACCATACCACTCTTCTTTGTGGATGAGAAGCCTTTTGGTTGTTCTATGTAAACTTCCTCCTCCAATATACCATTCAGGAATGTAGACTTTACGTCCATCTGGTATACTTTGAACCTTTTATGAGCAGCATAAGCAAGTAGGATTCTTACTCCTAGTCTAGCCACAGGTGCAAAGGTTTCACCATAATCCAGTCCTGCCTCCTATGCATATCCTTTACAGACTAATCTTACTTTGTTCCTTACCACCTTTCCTTCTTCATTCAATTTGTTTCTGTAGACCCACTTGGTCCCAATGACATTCTTGTCCCGGGGTCTAGGGACAAGAATCCATGTTTCATTCTTAGGTACATTACCCTGCTCCAAGGGTCTGATTACCTACTCTTCTTCTTCATTAGCAGCAATCATTTCATTAAAGTCCAAATGATTATCAACATCATGTTCTTGGTGACTGTCTGATTTGTCATTGTTGATCTTCTCCTTTGGTTCTGAATATTCATCTATCTTTACATTGATGCTTTCAACTATTTTTCCTGTCCTCTTATTCAGACACCGATAGGCTTTACTTTTAATGGAATAACCCAGAAATATGCCTACATCACTTTTTAGCTCAAACTTACCAAAGTAAACATCTCTTTTGATGTAACAGTTGCTACCAAAAATTCTGAAATAGCCTACACTGGGAGTGTGACCAAACCACAACTCATAGGGAGTCTTATTGGTTCCTTTCTTTACTTGAACTCGATTCAGTGTATATACTGTAGTGCTGATTGCTTCTCTCCAGAAGTGATGGGGAAGATCCTTTTGAACCATAAGAGTTCTTGCGCAATCAATCAAAGTCTTATTTCTTCTTTCAGCGACTCCATTTTGTTGCAGGGTTCGCAGTGCTGACAACTGCCTCTTTATCCCCTATTCCTCACAATAGTGAGTGAACTCTTGAGAGGTATATTCACCTCCTTTGTCTGACCTTAGACACTTCAAGCTTTTATTGGTCTCTTTCTCCACTCGAGCCTTATAGATATTGAACATGTGAAGGCCTCAGATTTTTCTCTAAGAAAGAGTGTCCACATTGTTCTTGAAAAATCATCTACAAAGAGCATGAAGTACTTGTCTCCATAGTAGCTCTTTGTCCTCATAGGTCCACAAGTATGTGTGTACAAGATCCAGAATGTTTTCAGTAGAAAAGGATTTACTATTGAAACTTGTTCCTATCAGTTTTCCTAAGTGATAGTTTTTACAAATACCTCTGTCAGGATTTGTAATCTCAAGAAGCCCTCTGATTGACTTCTTCTTGCTTACTTTGATAATGCTGTCAAAGTTTATGTGGTAGAGCCTCTTATGCCACAACCAACTGTTGTCCTCTTTGGTTACAAGACAGATTTTATTTGTCGCTTCTTTTGGCGATGCTATGAGGCAAGCTCCCTCCATTGAGTCTAGATAGAACAGGTTCCCTTTACTTTGTCTACCGGTAGCAACATGAGCTCCTGATTGGTTCCTAACAACACAAGAACCTTGCCTGAACTCCAACAGGTTTCCCTTGTTATTTAATTGAGCTACACTCATTAGATTGTACTTGAGTCCTTCCACTCAGTACACATCCTCGCATACAGATTCATTGCCAAGTGCAATTGAGCCTTTATCTTTGATAGCACTGGGAGCATTGTTACCAAAAGTTACCGATCTACCATCATTTAACTTTAGGCTGATGAACTTGTTCTTATCACCAGTCATGTGGTGAGTGCATCCACTATCAATGATCCAGTCATCATACTGATGAGATCTTGAGATAAGTGTCATTTCACTTATCACTTGGCTTTCTTCTTTTATTGCAACAAAGGTAATTTCTTCATCGTCAGATTCATTGTCCGTGACTCCTTCAGCAAGGTAGCACTCCTTTGCTTTGTTCTTGAATCGGTTGGTCTTTCCTTTGTTTTCATTATTTGGACACCTTGCAACAATGTGTCCTATCTTATTGCAAGAAAAACACTTTAGTGGAAGTTTTCCTTTGTACTTCCAAGAGGCACTCCTTTGCTTTGTTCTTGAATCGGTTGGTCTTTCGTTTGTTTTCATTATCTGGACACCTTGCAGCAATGTGTACTATCTTATTGCAAGAAAAGCACTTTAGTGGAAGCTTTCCTTTGTACTTCCCTTTGCCTCTTGGAAATCTCCTTGCGATGAGTGCTTCAAACTCATCCTGCTCCATCTCTTCAGAAAGTAGATTTTCAACAAAACTTCCAGCCTTACCGGTAGAAGTATTACCAGTTTCTCTTCCTTTCTTGGTGGAAGACGTATTAACCGAGGACTTAAAAACAACTTCTAACATGGGTAAGTTGTTATCAAAATAACACAATTCAAATGCAGTCAACTTACCGATTAGGGAGTCAAGAGTGACTTGAGACGTGGTCACTGATCTGAGCTCCTGTATGGCTGAGATTTTGATAGCATATTGTGGCCTTAGTATTCTCAGTATTTTGCTTATCACATCTTCCTCACTCAGTGTTCCTCCAACGCTTTTGATGGAGTTCATCACTTCTTTGATTCTATTGCTGTAGTGCTCAATATCCTCTCCTTCATTCATCCTCATATCATCATATTTGCCTCTGAGGTTCTCTACCCTTTCTCTTTGAACATGTGGGTCACCACCATACACGGTTTGTAGCTTGGCCCACATCTTGCAAGCAGTAGTCAGATCTTCAATCTCTGCATATACATGATCAGGTAGCGTACTTGCTATCATATCCATTGCAGTTGTGTGTTCTGTGCTGATCTTTTGTTGATCAGGCGTCAAGGTATCGGTGGGTTCAGTGTAATCATTGATTACATGAGTCCAATATTGATCTTCGATTGTCTTCATGTACAGCTTCATTCTACTGCACCACAAGGTGAAGTTTTCCTTGGAAAACTTTGGTCCTTCCTTCCTCATCATTAGAACTTTTCCCTGTTGCGGTTAAGCAACTTAGAAAAGGAACTTGGCTCTGATACCATTTGATGGTCCCAACCAGTGCTAAGAGGGGAGGGGTGAATCAGCACCCACTAAAACTTTAGTACTAAATCTGATATACTCTAACCAAAACTGTAAGCAAAATAGATTCTATCACAGAAATAGCAATCACACAAACCAACAGTAAACAACACCAGATTTCTCACGTGGAAACCCAAATCGGGAGAAAACCACGGTGTGAGGAAACCTCACAAATTTTGCACTTTTATGAAGTGCGCCATGTAAGGAGCCTTCCTTGTTAAAGGATTACAAACGCATTGTTAGATGTGACCCAGTTAAGAGATTTAAGAAATAAGGCCTGTTAGAACTTGCCTGGTTAGAGGACTTAAAACACCTACACAGATGTCACTTGGTTAAGGGATTTAATACAAGGGACCTGTTAATATTCACCCAAAAAACTGGGACTTTGCTATTGCAATTGTCAAAGAGCAATAGAGGTTTTGATCTTTTAAGAATGACTTTGCTAAGCCTAATAAGATCGTTGTTCTTCTTCAATTGAGAATCATCAATGGTCACTGCAGGTATGTTCTCCTTGGTTGTTGTGCTTCCTTGCACACTCTTCTTCTTCTCTTCACCTTTTCGTAGCCTCTTTCAACTTACAAGTTCACTCTTTTCTTTGGAAGAATGAAGGCAAACAATATTCTTCACAAGGTGAGGAATATATAGACTTCTTGCCCTTTCTACTTTTTACATGCACGACCTATTTAAAGATCACCTTCAAATCTATCACCCAGTGGAGTCTTAGTTTACTGAGAAAACATCCGATGCATGCCATGTGCGTTTTCTGCTTTATGAAGGAAAAGATAGATGCATGTCACAAGCTTTCCTTCCCTAGAGCTTTCTACATGTTTTAATGCCACAAACTCCGGCATTAAAACCCTCTATTGCGCCTTCCCAGTCCCAGTCAAAGAGTCACACAGCCGTTTGTCGAATGTGACTTTCCCCGGTTCATCAGTCTTGATGAAATCTTCATTGATCAATTTATATCCTTAGGTTGTGCACAGATAAGAACCTTAACTGTCACCATACCTTCCTCTGATTGTACCGGTTGCATCCTTGGGTCCTCGATTCCTGTTACCGGTTACCAATTGCACCTTCTTCGGTGACCAGTTGCTCTGATGATTAGTTAGAGCTTTATTAGTAACAAAGACAGTGCCTCCTCTTTCTTACTATGTGTCACCGGTCTCCCTTTGCTTATTATTGTCAGTTGTACTTGACCTGTCCTTGGATCCTGATTGAACACTGTGGACCTCCCTAGTTATAACTAAGAAAACATCACCTTTTTTGTTTTGCCAATCAATGACAATACCAGTTTGCCATGTACCAGTTACATTCTTACTGGTTAATGCCAACAGGATATACTAGTTGAAGTCAGTTGATCTGTTGGCATCGACTATCTTCTTCTATGTAATGGTTGTTAGGTGTTAAACTCAAACAAATATTAGTTGGAAAATAATCTTCTATTTCCATGAGAGTCTCAAGCAGTGTTGGTTTCTAGTCTCATTCGATTATTAAGCGAAGACTGATTATAATATCCTTACACGCTGGAAGGAGTTGCCAAAACTGTTTAATGATACCCAACTACTTTAAGTTAGGTGCTTCAGCGTTTATATATACGTCTTTTTCGAATGAAAATTATTTAATAGGTATGTGGAAGTAAAAACATAACAAGGGAAGAATGTTGTTGAGAAGAACATTGAATGGAAAATCTTTGTAGATAATCTAAACTCTCAGATGTAGACTTTGAAGCAATTCTGGAGGAACTGCAAATCAATAAAATATAGGTGATGATTGAAGGGAGGTAACAGTATTTTGTTTTTACAGAGTTATATGAACACCAGTATTTTGTTTCTTTGTCATTTATTATAGCAAAGTTTGATTATCTCCATTCAAGTATTTATAGTTCTGAAGTTGTTTTCAGTTTTATCTCGAGTGTGTATAGCACACTGTTGTTTAATTGAACAAATTTATTTTAGAGAGTGATATTGTGTCAAGTTGAGTTTGATTTACAAGGGATTATTGTTTCAGATTGAACACAAAATTGCAACAGTTATATTCTGGGATTGATTGACTTATTCACTTGCAGTATTAAGTGTTTTCAGAGACCTAACCAAAATTGCATTGATATCAGAATCTCAATTCATTTATATTTGCACGAAGAGAATTAGAGAATAGTAAGATTGTACCAAAATGTTTTATATGTGAATTGAGATGTAATCTGATTCTTAAACCATTTATTTGTTGTAATTGGGTTGGTGCTCATATTGGGTGAGTGGGTGCTCAGATTGTAAGAGAGTCGTAGCTCTAAGTGTAGGGGTTGATGCTCCTAAGGGTTGGAGCCCTTAACTTTGTAACTAGTTCAAATTTGTGAGGTTGGATTAGGACAATCGATCCTAGTAGTAGATCCTTACAAAATTAATTAAAAAAAAAAAGGAACCAGCGGAAGTAGTCACCGAACGGTGGCATGCCCATCGGACGGTGGCAGGTCACCGTCATAAAAGAGCCAAGCCACTTTTTAAAAGGGAAAAAGGCCTAGACATCCATGGAAGAATTAAGCAGCAAAGGAGAATGCTCTTAGGTGGCCACTACGAATGTTTTGAGGAAGAAGCTGTTACTTCTCAACATTAACTGTAGCTGCATAAGGAAGTTGGGAAATGCCAGAGCATGCATCCGGTCATAAAGAAAAGAAGACAAGGAAAGACACCGCACGGAGGACATATTTTTTGTACATACAGCCAGGAAATGTTTACCCTCGTGGGGTAACAGAGACTAATCGCATACAGAAAGTAAAGTATTCAATAGGAAATGTAAAGAGAACATAACAACATTGTATTCATATAATAATCATCAAGTACAAGTGTAATTCTACATTACCGTTCCATGTCTTGCTCAAAGAGAAGAATGCATACATATAATGTCCGAGGGGATGCGAGGCAAACCGTTGCATTCGTGTAACTCCCTCGGACGGGCTAACCGTCTAACTACCCATTTTCCCGACAACATCATCCCCCCCAAAAAGAAAGTCATTTCCTGACGACAATAACAAAATTGGAAAGATGACTAATAACAAAAAAGACTAAGAACTCGGAGGGGGCTGAGAATGTGTCCCTAAAGAAGATGATCTTGCTAACCGCGCTAGCTGCTCTCGAAGGGCATACACCTGCTCTGTCCTGGCCTTCAACTGGCTCTCAACCCTCAGCTCGTGTTCCAAGGAAGACTTCACCATAGCAGTTGCTTTCAGAAATTCCTGCTATTTGGCGTCCATCGAAGCCTATGCTAGATCCCTCTCCTGGGTGAGGGCAACCCGCTCTGTTGCAACCTGTCTCCCAGTTAGCCTTTTCCTTTCGTTGAGTCTCCACATACTCATCCATGGCAGCTCTCTCCCTATCCCAAGCAGCCATCCTGGTGGTCCATTCCCTACGTTGCTCCTCCAAGGACTGCTCCAAACTAACAATGCGAGTGTTCAGCATCCACTAAGCTTCAGACGCCACCCTATGCTCCTCCTCATAGGAGTGCTCCATCCATTGGAATGCATAGTACTGACTTCGGAAGGCTTTCTCCAAATCAGTCACCAAGGCTTCGACCCAACTGGTTACCACAGGTTCTGTCACCTACCAAGCCCGAACATAGTCGGCGTCTCATGACTAGGCCAATCCCCACTGAAGCATGAAGCAAACTGGATAGGACACTCCATCCTCATGAAGGTGAGAAGGCGCTGCAAGTCCGCTACCACATCCTCTAGTGCTTGCCCCTGCACGCTCGCTACCATTTGCCGACCTTGGGTCACTACCTCTGTCTAGAAGGCCTCCATGTCATTCCTCCATAGTGGCTGACTAAAAGCTGCCATCTCAGTCCTAACCTCGCTATCCCCAGTCTCCTCACGCTGTTCCTGAGAAGACAACATGATGGGTACCTCCTCTCGTACCTCTGCCGCTACTAAAATTGTCTCCTCCGGACGAGGGGAGAACCTCATGGGTTCCTCCACTGGGACTATGTCAAACATGGTAAGCCACTCCATTGTAGCCCGCCTTGTGATGTTGCTATCGGCCTCCCCGAAGTGTGCAATCTGCCCCACCCTCTCCTCAGGGTGTGCCAATTGGTCTGCTGCTACCCAAACACACAACTCCATGCTATTGCCAACCTCTACCAACTGGCTAGGTACTGCTATTTCCAGCATAGGTAAATTAGGCAAATCCAATTTTGTTGCCGTAGGGGCATCTCCATCTCACATGGCAGCATGTACCACTGGACTCAACACTACTAGTGCCCTTGGCTGCCCGAACATCGGAATGGAAACTGTAGTAGGTAAGGCAATGGCCAGGAGTGGTGTAAACAAAATATCCTCGAGCTGTGGCGGAGTGAACAGTATAGGCCGAGGTGCCGACTCCACTGCCAACTCCATACGGCTATGGTTGCTAGTCTGGGAGGAACTACTACCACTAGACAATGTTGGCTCCCAGCCACTATCCACGTCTTCAGACTCTGTTTCTAGCTAACGTTTCCTCTTTGATCCTGACGGGACCTCCCCGATATCCAAGTAGCGCCACACAAAAATCAGGGGTTCATCCGAAGATATGACACTCTCCGGCTTCAGCACTAGCTTCTCTTTTGGGATTTGCAGCCACATGGCCTTCAAAAATAGCCCAATGGCATGATGTGGCATATAGAAGGTACAGTGTTGTAGGGTAAGGTTGGAAATAACATGGAGTCGTGTGACTGGGTAGCAATAGACCAGTTGGCACACCATGAGGAGAGGGTGGGCCAGATTGCACACTTTAGGGAGGCCGATAGTAGCCTGTTCAATACGTTACTTTTTGTATGCGATTAGTCTCTGTTACCCCACGAGGCTAAACATTTCCGGGCTGTATATACAAAAAATATGTCCTTCGTGCAGTGTCTTTCCTTGTCTTCTTTTCTTTATGACCGGACGCATGCTCTTGCGTTTCACAACTTCCTTATGCAGCTGCGGTTAATGCTGAGAAGTAACAGCTTGTTCCTCAAAACATTTGTAGTGGCCACCTAAGAGCATTCACCTTTGTTGCTTAATTCTTTCATGGATGTCTGGGCCTTTTTCCCTTTTTAAAAAGGTGGCTTGGCTCTTTTATGACAGTGACATGCCACCGTTCGGTGACTACTTCCGCCGGTTCCTTTTTTTTTTAATTTGTTTTTTTTAGAGATGAATTCCAGATACCTAATGACGGGCTTGGCCTCGATGAGGGGAGTCTGCTTCCTACCCCTGTTCGTGATATAATTTCAATTTTGACCCGTTGACAGTGTCGGGTATCTCCTCTCCAGCCAACGTCCACAACTTGATTGCACCGTTTTCCCCAACTTCGCGAACCTTGTAGGGTCCTAGCCATTTAACTTTGAATTTGCTAGGCTTAATCTCATCCCGCCCATTATACTTAAGGACCAACTATCCTGGCGTGAATTGTGTCTACTTCAAATGCTTGTCATGCTAGACCTTCCTACGTCCTTGGACTATCTTCGTCGCCCATTGTGCCAGCAATTGTTTCTCGTTGAGCTTATTGTGATTATACAATCGCTCCTTAAAGCTTTCCATGTCTCCTAGTCTGTTCTCAATGGCTATCCTCAGACTTGGTACCATAAATTCAGTAGGCACGACAGCCTCTTGTCCATACATCAATTGAAATGGGGTTTGTCAAGTAGTGACTTTATATGTTGTACGATATGCCCACAACACCAAGGGAAGCCTTTCTTCCCAATCTTCCCCTTCGACCCCACAAGATTTGTAAATGACTGATACCAATACCTTGTTAGTTGCTTTCACTTGACCATTCGCCCATGGGTAGTAGGGACTTGAAAATGAATGAAAAACTTTAAACTTTGTCATAAGCAGACTTATTATGTAGTTGACGAAGTGTCTCCCTCGGTTGCTCGTAAGTTGGACAAGTATGTCATACCTTGTGATTATTTGTTCATAAATAAACCGTGCAGTACTTACAGCTGAATTGTCTAGTAGGGCCCGTGCTTCAACCCACTTCGTTAGGGATTCTGTGGCTACCATGATATACCTACATCTTCGTGCCTTGCTAGCCTTAAGGGGTCCCACGAAATCAAGTCCCCACCGTTCAAATAATTCTTGTGCCTGAGAGGGGTTGAGTGGCATGAAGTCCCTCTTCAATGGTTTTCCTTCCCTCTGGCACGTATCGCAGCTTGTCACTCATTCTCGCAGATCATTGTACAAGGTTGGCCACCACAGTCCTGTCAGCAATACCTTCTGGGCAGTTGATCCGGACCCATTTGTCCTCCCGTAGGACCCTCGTGGGCTTCCCGAAGTACTCTTGGGACTTCTTCCATCACACACCGTCGGAGGATCTGGTCGGGTCCCATCTTATACAAAAGTCCATTGATTAGTTGAAATGTTTTGTTTTTCAGAACTATCTTCCGTCGTTCACTAGGTTGCATTGTCGAAGGAAATTGGCTTGTAGATAAGTACTCCCCAATGCTTGTATACCAAGGAGGTAAAACTGCTATTCTAAACAGGTGGGCATCTGGAAAATCATCATCCACCCCTTCGGGTGGTTCCCCCGATTTAATCTGGGATAGATGATTTGCACTTCCATGGCTCTTCCTAGGTTTAACTATGATTTTAAAAGTAAACCCTTGTAACAACAGTAGCCACCTACTCACCCGACCTTGGATTATGGGTTTGTTTACCAGATATATCAGAGCCTGATGGTCCACGTAGAAGGTGAACGGGGTCGCCAATAGGTAGTACCAAAACTTTTGCACCGCATAGACCATTCCCAACACTTCCCTTTCGGTGGTGCTGTAATTGTTCTCCGCCTTCGAGAGAAGTTTGCTTGCAAAGTATACTAGGTGATCCAACTCGTGATCCCCCGTTTGTGCCAGTGTCGCCTCGATAGAAAAGTTTGAAGCGTCCACATGGACATGAAATTCTTTATCCCAATTGGGATATGCCAAAATAGGTGCTGCCACCAGCCTTGCCTTTAGTCCTTCGAAGGCGCCTTGTTTGGCTCCCCATATGTAAGGTTCTATCTTTCGAGTCAGTTTGTCCATCGGGTAGGACACATGGGCATACCATTTGATGAACCTTCGATAGTACCTGTTGTGTCCAAGAAACGTCTTTACGCCATTGACATCCGTGGGAGGTTCCATTTCTAAGATCACCCTCACCTTGTCAGGGTCCATTTTAAGTCCTACCTAGCACACAATTTGTCCGAGTAGTTTTCCCAGCGGTACCATGAAGCGACACTTCTTCAGATTCAACACCAGCCGTGCCCTTCTGCATCTTTCCATGCACTCCCGAAGGACTACTATGTGGTTGTCCTCGACGCTGTAGATGGACCAATCATCCAAGAAGGCTTTGAAATATCCATTAGACATTTGATCAAAGATATGAAAAATTATTCTTTGAAAGGTAGCTGGGGCATTACACAATCCGAAGGGCATCCTGTTATAGGCACATACCCCATCTTCCACCACTAAGGTTGTCTTCAGCTTATTTTCCTCGGCGATGGATATCTGGTTATACCCGGAAAATCCATCCATAAACAAATAAATTTCGTGCCTTGCTACTTCCTCCAGGATGCTATCTGTGAATGGTATAGGAAATGGGTCCTTAATGGTTACCGCGTTCAAGCATCAGAAATCAACACATATCCTGAATTGATCGGCTTCTTTCTTCAAGGAGATGACTATGGGAGATACCCATTGGCTTGTTTGTACTTTGAATATAATTCTTGCCTCCAGCATTCGTTGGATCTCCTCATTTACCTGTGCGGCATAGATTTTGTTCATTCAGTAAGGACGCTTCCGTACGGGTACCACTCTGTCTACCAACTTTATTTTGTGGACGCGCAACTCTGGAGGTACCCCCTTTAAGTCCTTTTAGGTCCACAAAAAAAACATCTTTATATTCCATAAAGATCTTGATGGCCGTTGCTTTAAGTACAGGATTCCAATCATCCTCTACAAAGATGTTCTTCAGATTGTCCTCGTCCCCCAAGTTCACAACTTTTAATGAAGGCTCCTCATATTTGATTGGCTTATCTTTGCCAATTTGTGTGCGGGGTCCTCTGTTACCCGGGCGTCCCCCTTCTGGTACTCAGTATATTCTGGCAAAAATGTTTGTTTTTCATCCCCTTCATCTACCTGGAGCATGTTGCATTGGAATACCTCATAATCCTCCATTTGCTAGTGAAAGAGTCCATTTAGGGAATCTAGATCATCGTCGGAGCATGTTTCAATCTCCAGGAGTCCTTCCTTATTGGGTTCCATTCTCTGTCTTGCCTCATCTTCCTCCTCTGCTTCGGACTCAGAGGATGATGCCAGGTCCTCACTAACCAGCTGTGTCTTCAGATCAATGGTGAATCTCCGACCACTCTTTTCTATAGAAAGAGAATTTCTCTTCTAGTCATGCTTGACCTTAGCCTCCACTAGCCATCCTCTTCTGAGAATGGTGTCGTACCCTTTTCTTTCTAAAGGGATCACTATAAAATCTAACACAAATGGTTGGGTACCGACCATTACCTGCTGCGCCATTAACATTCTGATGGGTTTAATCCCATGCTGGTCCGCTCCCAGGAGTTGAATGGTCGGCGGCCACAATGTAGGTTTCTCCAATCTTTTCCAAGTTTCTTCTGGTAAGACGTTGACCCTGAACCCTCCGTCTACTGTGGTGTCGATTAAGACTGCTCCAAGGATTCCTATCTTTACTACAGCCGGATGCCTTCCTACGTTAAGCGCCAACACAATTGGGTCCTGTGAGGATCCAAGAGGGTCTTCCTTCCCAAGGGAGTTTTTCTTCCCGCTGCTTAGTCCCCTTATTTGCAGCTCCCTAGTTGTCGTTGTATTAAAAAGGGTTTTCCTCAGGTGGGGCATAGCCACGAGGTCTTTGAATTTTACCAAGATTTTCATGTGCAACATCTGCCAGATTATGCTTTGTTCTAGGTTGCTTTCCGTAGAGGTACTGGCCTTCCCATGCATTGGCCTCCTTTGATTAGTCAATTCCTTCTCTATGGCGGCCTTAGCTTCTTGTAGCCGCTCCTCTGTCTCGGGGTTGGGGTATAGGTTTCTCTTTGCTTGTCTGCGGGTTAGCATCAATATTTCCTCTTCTTCTATGCTTAGGAAGTTCACCCCGAGCTTAGGAAACTTAGTCTCATCGTGGTCTCCCAGACCACACCATCGACAGAGGAATTGTGGTGCTTCCTTTGGGCATTCTCTCACGAAATGTCCCCACTAATTGCATGTATGACATTGTATCATGGGTTGGCCGAAGGTATCATACTGAAGGTGACTTCAGCCTCCTCCACTATTATTGTTATTGTTGTTTCCGTTACCCCTGCCCCCTCGCCTGTTGTTCCGAAAGCTGCCAGACAATGTTGTGTTGTTGTTTTGGTTGTTTGTACTCGTCGCTGCTGAGGCGGATGCCTCCTGGGTTAATAGCACTTGGTGGCTTCAAGATTTCATGTTGTATAGGCATTCCCTCATGGAATGACCTGCGATTTGGAAAATGTCGCAAAATTGTTTCTTGGGACATGCTCCCTTGGTGTGACCCTCCTCCTTACAGTCGGTACACCACAAATTGGCTTCGTCACTCTTACTCGTGCTCCCCTTCATAGTAGTTTTGAATTCTTTCATCATCCTCATCATATCCTTCTGAAGGGCTTGTACCTTTTTATTTGCTTCATCGTCGCTGCTTCCTTCGGAGGAGTCATCGTCATCAGAGGATCTAGCCTTCTTCTTCTTGGAGGTCTTGTTCTCACTCTCCAAGTCCAGTGCTCTGTTGTAGGCATCATTGTAGGATGCTTGGTGGGACCACCTTCATCTTCCTTTGGAGGGTGGGCTTCAACCCTTTGATAAACCATCGTTTCTTAAGTCCGTCAGCCGGTTGGCTTTCCATTTTCCCGACCAATTCCTTTAGCCTTCGTTCATAGCCTCGCATGGTTTCCTCTTTCCCTTGTTTTGTCGTATAAATCTCAGCCACTATTTCATTATCATCCCTTAGCAATCTGAATTCGGTCTGGAATTCCTTCTTCAGATTTTTCCATGTAGCAATCTTTGTTTGGTCCACGTCTGAGAACCAGTCTATAGCCACTCCTCGCAACGTTGCTGGGAACTGCTTTACCCATTCGTTAGCGTCGGTCACCACGTTGGCCGTCCAAATTGTTTCACAAGTCCTACAATATCGGGTTGGGTCTTCCTTCCCGTCACTCGTGAACTTGGGCAACTTCGTCTTTTGTGCCATGTTCACCTTCATTGGCGGTGTCGGTAGCACAAGTTGTGTCATGGTTTATGTTGATGGTTGTGTCATTGGTTGTATTACAGGCTATAACGGTACTGCCAAGTTTGGTGTTTGGAAAGTGTTTGGTACCTCACCACTTGATGTCCCCGAACTGCTGGAAATGTTAAAGCTTGGTAGGCTATTGCGATCCCCATGCCCCTCTATCACTCTGATAGTCTCGGCGACAGTGGTCTCGTTAGCCTCCCTACATGCGGCTTCTTCTCTCTCCTTCCTTCGGGCTTCTTCTGTCCGTGGGGTTAAGGTTAGGCTTCCCAACAAGCTTCTTGTTTCTTCTAACAAATCTTCATCACACCCGTCGTCGTGGTGGCTAGATTCGCCCACACCCACGCCTTCACTTCCTCCCTTCGATAGTCCCTCGGCACATCGTCGGAATCTTTCCCTTCTCTCGGCTTGTTGTTGTGCGAGTATAGCTTTTCTAGCGGCTTGCTCCCCTTCAAGTTCCTTCTGTAAATTTCTATTTTTATTTAATTGATTGGGCATAAATTCTTTGCTCACTTCTCCACAGGGCAATAATCAACACATCATTTTATTTTATTTTTAAAAAGAACACTTATATTCATTAATGTCATTTTATTACAACACTTCTCAATCAATTGAGTGATTTCCTCATTTCAACTGTTTAGTGTCCTTTCTTTCTTCCATCTGTCTCAAATTTTAAAACTCTCGAGAGGGGCCATTGCATTCCTCTTGGCGACGGATGTTTGCACGTTCCTAGTATGCACGAAGAACTTCCTGTTGGTGTTCCTCACGGGCAATCTACTCTAGGTGGGTTCGTTGTGCCAATGACGCTTGTGCAAGCAACCGGGGGAGATGGTTCATCAACCGGTTTACTGCGGGGCTTACTTCCAGTGCACTCCACATAGCACTCGTTGAAACTTCAGCCTCCGTGGCCTCCCATCAGACGTAGGTTTCGATGGCCGCCTAAAGCAAAATTGAGAATTCCCTCGTTGTAGCGTCTTCTCCTTCGTAGAGGTTCATACGTGCATCGTCGGCCTTTGGGTTAATCTCACCAACTGGTAGGCCCATAGTGCTTGTACGCCATCCAGTCCTTCCTTTCTCGAGTATGTCTAGGCAACAACGCCAAATGTTTACCCTCGTGGGGTAACAGAGATTAATCGCATACAGAAAGTAAAGTATTCAACAGGAAATGTAAAGAGTACATAACAGCATTGTATTCATATAATAATCAAGTACAAGTGTAATTCTACATTACCATTCCCGTGTCTTGCTCAAAGAGAAGAATGCATACATATAATGTCCGAAGGTAACTCCCTCGGATGGGCTAACCGTCTAACTACCCATTTTCCCGACAACATCATCTGTAATATTGGAAAGGTTCATGGATTCATAATCCTCTGACTCATTATCTTCATGGCAACTCACGTAATCATTTCCAGCTTGTTTTATCTTCTTTTTTTTTACCTCTCCATCTGTGACCTTTCCTCCTTCAGGTACACCGATCAGTGGTGCCTTGTTCTTTATCTACAAGAGGCTACACGGCTTTGCGACCACACTCTTCAGCTTCAAGTCCCGTCGAGTTAGAGCTCCGATCATCTTATCACATCCTATTTCTTTTTTGTGTCCCTGGCCCAGGGCACGAAACGCCCTCTTGGTCCTCTTTCCTTTGGCCACACCAAGATTGTGAGACCTCGTAGAGGCCAGACTTGACAAACAACACTCCACCTCTAGAGCTATTCAGAGACGATCTGGGGCACTTCACTCTTGCCCCGGACCGTACCCTTTGGTTCTTGATTACTTCTTGTCCGGAAAGGGCCTCTAGTTGCTCTTTCTGGCTCTTCTATTGGCTCTTTTGCTTTTGCTTTCTTGTTTGTTCTTTCCCCGGACACCGTTTGGTGCTCCTACTGTTTGGCGGTTGCCTTGTTGTATGCTTTGAGTCCCTTAGACCCTTTTGGTGCTCTCTTGTTGGACATTAATAATTTATCTTATCTTATCTTATCTAACAACTTCACTTTTTTTATCTTGCATATGTGCCTAGGGTCTCATGTTATTTTGCATCGGAATCATATATTTCTCTTTCCGAGTTCATTCTTGTTGTCCTTATCCTTGCCTACAGCAGAAAAATTATTTTCTTGTTGTGGACGATGAAATTCCCCGGTCTTTCCAAATGATAAGTGAGGTTTCAACATCTTTGGATATTCTAACAATTTTGTTAGATTCTTTTGATATTCTTGAAAGAATTGTAAAATATTCATCATGAGTCCTTGATTTGTCTTCATCTTTCACACTGAAACTAACAAACAATCTACAACACACCCGATAGGCTGGAAGGAAACAAACTCTGATACTGTAATGTTCATAACAAGAAATTTTGACAAACTTGCAAGTTTCCCAATGTAAGCTCAAGGATTTTCTGTCAAATAGTTGATTGTTAGCTGAGGTTGAATATGTTTCAACATTGCACAAATGTTTGGTAGAATGCAATAGTCTGTATTGCATGTTATTGAGCTCTTTAAAGAGACAAACTGAAAATTGCTTCAATGCCATACCATAAATGAAATTTTGAAATGATAGATAAAACATGAATGCTATTAGCACTGTGATTACTGAATAAATTTCAAACTATTGTTTGCTGATGAGATCAAAAATTACAACAACAAATTTATCGATTCGGAGATGTAATCTGGAATTGAAAATGTAGTACTAGCCCTGTCAAGTGGAATAGATCAAAAACTTGATCTGGCATTGTTATTAAAATAGCTGGGACTGCTGAAATGAAGTTATAGGTCTGCAATAAAATTTCACAATTGGCTTGCATGATGATTTGCTAAAATGTGACCTCTAAAGTAGCTAAATGATTAAGATCTCTAATATAAGTGTTTTAAATTCTTAAAATAGTCCATGACTACCTTTGTGCTTTATCCAATGCATAGGTCTTATTACTGTTGTACAAATCTGAACCTTGCTACAAGTAAATGAACCATAAATCTGTCCTAAAGTCAGTGACTCCAGTTATTGAATTCCCATGTCAGTTTGAATTAAGTGCTTTTTTTTCCTTTTTATCTGGCATCAAACTCCTATATGTTGTACTACCCTTATTTGCATTATAATTCCTCCAAAAAGGCTGTGCTATACTTTGTTAAACTCTCTTTTAAGAATTCTCATAGGCTGTGGCAGCTTTTTGACAGTCTTAATTGAAATAGGAAACTCTGGTTGGAAAACCCAATAGTCTTTTTAGAACTCAACGACCAAACTTAGATGATTTTAACTGCTGGAAAATTGGTGGTCAGGTTAATAGTCCTATGTTCACTAGGTCTCTCAGCCATTTCACATTTTCCAACTTCTAAATCATCTTTATTTTTGCAGCTACGAACTTTTGGACAACCCAAACTTTGTATGTGGTATGGTTAACCCAAATCTTGGTACGGCTTCTATTAAACTTTAACTCCCACACCCGTCTTAACTCACTCAAAAAAGATGGCGTCCAATAAATTCAGACATACAAATATATTTATCAAACAACCAACATAATATATGATAGGTTTTTCACAATTTGATCTTGCCTCCAAATTTGTCCAGGCTCCTCAGAGACAATATTAGTATAGAAAATATAACAATACTCAGCTCAAATTCTTCATTAAAACTCACCTAGTAAACTCTATAAATTTGTACCTAAAAAACTATGAATTTGAAGATACATTGATTTTCTCTGAACCATATAAGTCTGAGTCAATTTGCACACTTGTGAACCCTATATAAATTTATCAAAGATTGGCCAAGTAAGCTTTAATCTACAAAAACCAATGTCAGCCTTAAGGTTTCTGTCCTAGGCTGAATAGTTGAATCAAAGGTCAGACTCTAAAAGAGGGTTTCTCCAAAATGAACAATCGATAATATCAAATGAGCATTCACAACCTGTTTTAAAACCCTGGTGAGACTCTCAGAATTTCAATCGTAAAAATCACTTTTTATATATTAATTTTTTCTCATAAAATAACATTATAATATTTTATTTTATTCTGACACCAGGTAAAGTCACTTTATTAAAATAAAATATTAAACATAATTAAATATAAATTGTCTGAACTTATTCTATTTCCTCTTCGTAATGTACTAAACTGGGAACGTTAAATAGCCATTTGGGCTGATGTCAACCTATGAGAGCCAATTTTGGTGTATTTATCTAGGAGCACCTATTCAATCTGCATGGCACCAATCTCTAAGAGAAATGTTATGTACAAGCAGATGAGGTTGTGCTCAGATCTTATTGTATTCTTCTTAATCTCTGTAGAACCAAATTGATATCACAAATTTCAACTGGTTACGTGCTGTTGAGTGATTCATTACAGATTCTCCCCGAGTGACTTTCTATTGTTTGCTATTCATTAGATGATACTATTCTTTAATTACTGTTCTTCTCTTTCTTCGGTGTGTCTGTTATGTGTTCATCATTTCTTGATTGGTGGCCATGGTTCAACTTTATCTCTGAAATGGACTTTTCACGAACAACTGTATTGGTCAGAGGTCTAAATACATGCTTTGGAGGAATACACTGCATTACTGAAGAGATATTGAAAATCAGATTAAGGGTTTATATTTTTCCAGCCCGTTATGTGTGTTTTAATTAAACACTTTACTCTTGAAATGAAAGGTTGGTTTTTAACTTTATCTTTGTAGGACTAGTACCTTTTAATTAATCACTTTCCTCTTGAAATGAGCAGGTTGGTTTTTAACTCTCTTTGTAAGACTAAGATGCTTTTTCTCTATAAGACTATTGTTTTGTGGATTTCAATAATGTTAATTTCTTATAACCCAGCTATAGATTAATTGTGTAATAAATTCAAGAAACTCTATTTGATTTATAGCAATCAATACTCTGGATTATTTAACAACAAATAATAGTGGAAACAAAAACAATAACAGAAGCCCATCACAAAAAGACAATAACACAGATATACTCAGGAAACCCCAGTCTGGAGAAAAACTTCCAAATGTTGGATCTTCTATTCAGCCTAACAGACAACTTTTTCTTCTCAATCCAATACAAGTTTGCTACATCAATCTTATATATATAAAGTCTAGCTGCTTTACTTAGCTTGCAAAAAAAGAAACTTTCCTTACTTTCTTCGGCTTTAAATCATATATAAAATCACTCTTAATTTACTCAACCTCACAAACTTAGAAATGTTCTATTAAAGAATTAAAAAACAAAGTTGTTGCTAAATATCCAACTCAAGTTGCTTTAAACCAACTCCACTCCACCTTGCGAGCTACACAAAAAATCAACACTCCCTCTTAACAAGGAAGGTGTTCTGCACAATACCCAACTTATCCCTGAAGAATACAAACTTGTTCTTCACCAAAGCCTTTGTCAGAATGTTTGCTATTTGTTCATCCATAGGAATGTATTAGAGTTTCACTATCCTCTTCTCCACACAATCATTGATGAAGAAAACTTGCAACTGCACCTTTATTCGGCATCAAAAGTAAGAACTCATTCAACAGATTACAAGATTACAACAACAATTATTTCTGCCTCACGATCTCCTCTCTCTGTCCAAACACTCACTCTCAACTTGTGCAAATATATTGTGCTAAAAACTGTGTTCGAAAGAATCTAAAAAATTCATAGCATAAAGTATAGCAATTTCTATCTACAAGAATAATTGCTTCAGCTTCCCTTGCAAAAAAAAAAATTCCCCTTCTTCTCCAATTTCTCTTGGAAATCTCTTCCTCGCAATGTACTCTTGGAAAATCTTTTTCCTCTCAATGTCTCCAAGAAATATCTTCCTCTTAATATATCTAGGAAATCTCTTCCTCTCAATGTCTCTAGGAAATCTCTTCCTCTCGATGTCTCCATTCTGCTAAACACACTTCAGCCCATATTCAACTATGCCTCAGAGATATCTCAAAACATGCTTTGCAGCTATCCAATGCACACATTTAGGCTTCATAATAAACTGAGAGATAAGAGTTCACTGCAAAACAAATGTCTAGCCTAGTGTTGACCAGATACATAAGAGAGACTATCAACTATCTATATAAAGTCAGGTCTACTACCTCTAATTTGGAAGCATCAATCTTCTTCTACTTGGTCACAAGTGGTGTCGACATGGGCTTACAGTTCTCCATCCTAAATCGCTTCAATATATCAATTAAGTATTTCCCTTATCCAAGGAAGATCTCTCTTTTTTTTTGCCACAACTCTAACCCCAGAAAGTAGTGCATCAACCCCAAGTCCATCTCAAACTCATACCCATTCAAGGATCTTGTTGATATAGGCCCACACATAAATGAGTGTGTACGAGATCCAAAATTCCTTTAGATCTACTCTTGCTACTTGAAAAATTAGTCTTGGCATATTTCCCAAGAGCACAACCCTTGCACACCTCATGCTTTTCTGTCTTCATCTCTAACATTAGTTGCCATAACCACAAAAGAAACAGGATACAAAACTCTATTTTTTCCTTGAAATCCGTGTCACAAAACTTGGCTTCGTATTCAAAGTTTAGAGCTCTTATACCATGTTAATTTCTCATAACTCAGCTACATATTAATTGCACAATAAATTCATAGGATAGAAATTCTATCTAATTTATAACAATCAATACTCTAGATTAATTAACAACAAATAATAGCAGAAGCGAAAACAATAATAGAAGCCAATCACAAAAAGACAATAACACAGATATATTCAAGAAACCCCAATTTGGAGAAAAACCTGCAAATGTTGGATTTTCTATTCAGCCTAACAACCAACTTTCTCTTCTCAATCCAATACAAGTTTTCTACGTCAATCATAAATATATAGAGCCTAGCTGCTTTACTTAGATCGCAAGAAAAGAAACTTTCCTTTCTTTGGCTTTAAATCATATATAAAATCGCTTTTAATTTACTCAACCTCACAAACTTAGAAATATTCTATTAAAGAATAAAATACACAAAGCTGGAGCTAAATATTCAACTCAAGTTGCTTTAAAGCAACTCCACTCCACCTTCCCAGCTAAACAAAAAATCAACAAATAATATTATTAATATTTGAGATAGAGGTAGGTATTCAATCGTAGTAATTTTGATGTGTTGGATTTACATTTGACCAGATTCTGTACCTAGGTTAGTGTCTCAAGGAAATACTTTCATTGTGAATTTCCCTCTTGTTTTTTTTTCATTTCTTCAGATTTCCTTTTACATGCATATAATTGAAAATGTTTACTTTTCCTTGTGTTTTGCATATTTTGGTGCTTTGATTCGATATTGGAAGCTGAAAGAGTATGTTGATGATACGGAGGATTACATCAATATTATGCTGGATGACAAACAGAATCACCTTCTTCAGATGGGTGCCGTGCTGACAACAGTGAATCTTATTATCAACTTTTTTGTTGCCGTAACAGGAGTATTGGGCATGAACATCAGGAATAACTTATTTAATTTTGGTGGCTTTACACAATTTTTATGGTTTCTTGGTGGTTGTTCAATAACTTGTATATTCCTTTTCGTTGGAGCAATTGCATTGTTTAAATATAAACGATTACTGTAACGAGTGGCTGCTTATGTTGCAATCACTTAGTATTCCTAGGGCCATCATTTGATCCTTTTTTTTTTTCATCTCAAAGCTCAGAGTTCACTACTTATGTATTATTCTAGTTCATGGTACTTGTTCTTTAATTGTAACCGAAGCTTTTTCTTACGTTTGAGAGAAGTTAACAAGCAAACCCATTGATGTTTTGTCTGATGCTGGTATTGTATGTTTAGAGATCGACTTCGATGGTAAATTGTAAAGCTGTGTTTTAGACAAAGAGATCTTCGTGAATGTATGATTGCAAGGAAAATTTTTCTTTAAAGGTTGAAGGATATAGTTCAAATGTGACTTAAGCACCTTGCTTGGTCGTGACCATAAATTGAATTTAATTCTGTAGTTCTAGCTGAAATGATATTTTTATTTGGGGAATAATGACTGCTTGTTTTGTGCACACGACTGTAGAACTGTAGTTATATCATTTGCTTTATAGATTCTAACTTTGCCATAGACTAGCACAAGCACAAAGGGGTTTCGCAATTAGACAACATTTTATCCTAACTATTGAGGAAAGTTTAAGTAGGAACTTGAATGATATTATGGACTGAATAACGCAAAAAAACTAATTTTTCTAAAAGCATGTACTATTTTTAGTAGTACTTTGCATAGGTGCAATGACGAGGAAGACTACTAAAATTTATAACTACTCTGTTGTGAAGTATCATGGATTAAAGCTAGTGATCACAGGCACTGAACTGGGTACTGAAAGCCTTTGAAGCAATACTTAGCTTATATTTCCAGCTACATGGGAAAGCAAAAATTAAGTAGGAGCTTGAATTATGCTGGTATGGATCAAGGGATGCCAAAAAATGGAACTCTGAGAAGCAAGTTTTGAGTTCAATTATAGTTTTACAATATAATTTTAGTGACGTTTGACAGTGTGAGACAGGTATGCCAGCTTTTGTGAACTCCCAAATTCACTTATAAACTAATATCTATGCAGCACCCAAAATGCCCCCATTTACTATATTTTTTAATTAATTAATAAATATTATATTCATTATATTTTAATTTTTAATTAATTAATAATACAATAAATGATAATTTTGGGTGTTGTATAGACGTTGCTATGAACTAATTAGAAGGCAGTATTTATTTTATTAAATTTATTTTACAAGCTATGCTGTCATAGTTAACTTATAAAATATGCGAGCTATGCTGTTATAGTTGACTTACTGAAATGTGCAAGTTTGTCCCACAAATATGAATCAAAATCTGGAGTAGACTATATTAGGGTGGCTTGTCTAATCTGTGTAGGAGAATACTAACATCAATAGAACAATTTATTTAAACCAAGCATTTACAACAAATTGGCAAAGGAGATTTCCACAAGTTTCATAAGTAACATTGAAATGTTTATTAGGGGATTCTATTAATATATATTTTTTCCAATTGCCATGACTATATCAATTATATGACATAAAATTTTTATTTTTTTTATAAATAATAGGCAAATGCCTTAAGATATTTTATTAATTATAAAAATTAAATATTACAAGGTGACCTTGTTCAAGTGTGGGCACAGGAAGAAAAGAACGGGGAAGAAAACCCCCGGTGTTGTCCAGGACAAAAGTCCAGCATGCAAAATATTACATAACAGCTCTGCTGAGATTGTAAAGAACAACTAAAGAACCCAGATTCATCATGCCATTTATAACTATGGCTTGATGTTACAAAAGAAAATATTACATCAAGACTATGACTTGGTATTACATCAGGACTTTACATCTCTTTTCATAGAAACATAACAAAACATATGTGTTGTTCCATGATTATGTATTCATTTCCACTCTCAGCCTTCTTTTCTAGTTTTAAGGAAGAACTCTTAGCTCCATTCCTTGCCTCAACTTCCTGCAAAGCAAAGATGCTACAGCCTTGGCTAAGATCCATGTTAGTATGTCCCATCAATCTGCCTTTTATAGCTAATCCAAAATCATTCTAAGAGTGATGCTTACATCGATCCGCTACAAAATCATATTACAATCATACTAGATGATGCATAACATAGATACATTATTGAGTTATCACTATCTTTCAGCCAGGTAAAGAAAGAGGTATTTATCAAAAAAATCCTAAAACCATTATTTTTAAAGAAAGGAGGTGTCATACTTCATTATAAAGAAAAGGAAGTCTTCTCCATATGCCCTGCCAAACCAATCAGTAAACCACCTCTTCACCCGGCTCCCGTCTCCACACAGAGAAGGGATACCACCCCTTTATAATCATTAAACATATTGACATTCACCATATATCCCATATATTTCAAGAAACAGATTTCACTGATTGTTCTCAGTAAGCAAATAAGATCAGGAAAAGCATGTTAAAACTGTATATATATATGTGTATATACAGTTTTAACATGCTTTTCCTGATCTTATTTGCTTACTGAGAACAATCAGTGAAATCTGTTTCTTATATGTGTATATACAGTTTTAACATGCTTTTCCTGATCTTATTTGCTTACTGAGAACAATCAGTGAAATCTGTTTCTTGAAATATATGGGATATATGGTGAATGTCAATATGTTTAATAAAAGGGTATATATATATATCATAAAATTAGAGAGATCAAACTGTAATTTATAAAAGAAATTTGAGCATATCAGAGAAAATTAGATGCCGGGTAAGACCACCATCCTCAAATGCCATTGTAACTGAAGAGAAACCAAATTAAAAGTTACTTGCTTCAAATCCATAGGTATCAGTATGCTTCTACATGATAGCAGAAAGCCAAAAATAAAGCAAGATGGACAAGAACATTACTGTGTGTGTATGACTATATATATTTCCATCACGTAATCAGAGAGAGCTATCAATAGAGCATTTAGATACAAGGTAAGAAACCCCAGCATCCACTATACGCTCAGAACCAACTGTAAATGAAGGTAACAGATTCATAAGCAACTAACACAAGAAATTCATAGGTATCTGTATATGTATAAATATAAATTTATATTTATATATATACAGATACAATCAAAGAAGGACCAAACCCAAAAACCGTGCATCGTTAATATAAGATATAGTTCTATATAGATAAAAAACCATACTGTTTAATGTCCAGATAGTCTTAAAGCCGTATCAGAGAAGTCTTAGGTCTCATAAACTAAATATTAACAGTCTGAGTCTAAACTGGACATACTTAAAAAGATGCTGTAAAAAAAAGGATCATTTTTTCTTCTTGGCATAAATGATCATGTCATCAAAATCTTCTGAGCCCTCTTCCTCGGAATCCACCTTAGATGAGTCCTATTCAGCTATAGCTATACCTTTCCTCTTCTTAGGAGAGTCTCGTTTATCCAACATCGAAGCTTTGATGATTATGGGTGGTATGGCTTGATACCTCTCCAAGGGCGCCTGCTCGAAATCATCTGCCACCTTCCTGCCCTCTGCTCCCCAATGTTCTCTCAACCACAGAGCATCACCTGAGGGTACTATATGGAGCCGGCGAATCAGATAATCAATGTTTCTTACTACCGAAGGGATGCGTTCGTCAAAGATTGATTTATCTTTGAACATAAAAATAGGTCGCCTAACGATCCCTTCCATATTCAGCAAAGCCCTTACATCAAATGCCATGTAATCGTCTGGATATGAAATGTGAAGATTGTCATCTACACTAAAAATAGCCTACTCTAACCCTCCACACAACCTATCACCAAAAACATAACAACAAAAGAGTCTGCTTCTTGCTTGTGAATTCTAACTGAAAGAAGGATTGCAACAAATATACCTACAATGTCACAATTAGTTCTGAACGTATATTGGTTATTGTAGCATTCCTCCCCCATGACAATTTCTACAACTCTACGGGAAACATCATCCAAATGTTTGAGCAGCCTAGTCCACCTCTTGGCCAAGATAGGCCCCCTAAAAGCAGCCTGCCTATTACCGCTAGTCTGGATAACCTTGATATTGGACTCCATATTCAGAATACTCATAAATAGAATATTGCCTCTGCAGATATAAAGATGTTATATGCCGTCAAATGTTGATTCAAGATTTATTCTAAGAAATAAATGATGACAAATAAAACCTTTTAATGCGATGATTGACATGATCTTCTAATTAAGTACACATTGAGAATAGTCTCAAATGTATTTGCACATTCAATCCTGGGATGTTCCACTGTTGTGATATTGGATTTTGAAAAGATGATGAAATAAAATGAAACCAAATTAATGATTAATAATAATAAATGGAACTCCAAATGATTGTTAATAAAATATCAAGAATGTGCGAAGGATGTGTTTTTTAGCACAAAGACAATGAAAATTATTTCTGTGAAAAGTTGTGGGGAGATTTTTTTGCATTGATGTTTTGGATTATATGAAGTTTATCATATATAGCACAATGGCTTGAGGTAGGGACTGAAAAATAATTATTAATTTCTATAACCAATGTAATAGAACTAAGAAGAATCAAGTGCACAAATAGTATGTCTCCAATGATACTAAACAATAAAATCATAGACCACTTTTTATGATTAAGATGGTTGTTATATTTCAAATCTTACTAAGCAGTAGCATCATAAGCATCATTTTATACAATATGAAAAAAAAATTGTATATAACAAATTCAATTAGACAAGTACAAGTGCAAGTCATAAGATAATAAAGGATGAAATAGTTGATGAAGGATTCATTAAAAGTATGAAATAGTTGACGAAGGATTCGTTAAAAGTATGAAGTATAACCTTATTAACTCATTTTATAATCAACATAACATTTGGTAAATAAGCCCTATCTCAACTAGTCTACTATTGTAAACTAACTATGAAATGTGATGACTCATTATATCTAATCATCTTCTTATAATAGTTAGCATTTGGGTATAAACATAAATGTCATTATATATGCCTAAAAATGGCTAATGCATTTTGGTGTCACCCTATCATTCTTCATCAACTTTTTTATATCAATATTAGTTAAATAATTTTAATTATTTAATTGAGATGGCATTATATTTTTTCATCTATAATTAATCCATTAAATTCTCCCTTTCATATTAATTAAATAATTTTTAATCTATTGTATAATGCATCCATTAATTCTTCTAATCCACTATAATTAACTGGCCAATATTTCCTCTATTAAATTATTTTTTCTATCTTTGTTTCTTCCAAAAATAAATAAAATTAGTAATTTATTTATTTTCCAACGATGCACATGAATTAAATTGATAATTCTGTCTCATCTCGTTGACTCCTCTTTCAAATTAGTTCATGTAGGATCACTCTCAGTCTACTCATCAATCAAATCTGCTTCATTCATTCATACAATCTAGTTAACTCACTAATTATGTCCTATCAATCATTCACATGCACATGCACATTCATTATGTCCTATCAATCATTCTCATCCATTGGTTCTTCTAATTGATCTCTACCATTGATCAATATCATATTAAATATATAAATCAATTATCTTCCAATATATTAAGCTTCCATGACAATTTTTCAAAAAACTCTTTCTATTGTATTATCTATTTTTATATCACAAGGTTATGCTAGGTTGAATAGAGTCATCCACATATATCCAAGCACACATAAAATCAACAAACTAATATAAAATTTTGTGAATGTAATATTGTTTTTTGTTGGATTCAATACATTGAGCTCACACTTTATTCAAGTGATTGTTGAATATGAAATATAGGTATTGACCTTGTTTTTCAGTTTCACATTTCATCATCTAGATTTTGACATGTCCAATGGGACTTGTGTTAGCAATAGAAAGCCACACCACACAATTGAGAGAGGTGAGGGGTGAATTACTTGTGTATAATAATTGTAAACTTTAAACTTCTAAACCATAACATTAATTAAGAATATAACAGTGCTAAATAAGATGAGCAAGATAGACAACAACACCATAACATATAGAGTTTTGTTCTCAAGGAAAACCCTATTAAGGGAAAAACCTCGGTCGGGATGAAACCCACTAGATAGTCCACTAGTATAAAAATGTCTCTATTAGGAGATGATACAATACATCTAGTACAACAATCCCTATTAAAGGACAAAACCCATGTTAAAAGGTCCTTCAACCCTGTTAGGAGTTGATGACAACAAAAAGCACACTGTCTGAGCACATTGCTCCAAGGAGAAGGTTAAACTCACCTTCATGACTCACTGTCCAAATATAATGAAGTGAACTTACTATTCAAATGACTGAACTGACTGATAGCAACTTACTTTCCTTTACAGTTCTATTGAAGTGCACAAGGAATGATCATAGATTCAACTCATACCTCTTCTCTTCATCTCTGCTCGCATGAAAAATCATGATTACCTTCCATACACATTCCTCACATTACAATAGATAATTTACTCTCCTTTATACAAGTTACAAGTCTCAATTAGGTCATCTTGTTAGGGCTTCTACAATGCACAGACAATTACATTACACAATACTAAGGCACACACAGTACCTAATACAAATATAAAATAATTACAAATATTAATTTACATGCCAAGATCCATAATTAATGCTCATCAATCCATGGAACATGTTACACCACCTAGTCCACTCCCAAAAGAAATTATCCATGTTCATATGCTAGCGTTGTCATCGACATGACCCAATCAAGCCACAAATCCTAGAGTCTACTCCATCCCATGTTTTCTTTTATGCCTAAAGCTTTCATACCATGATTCCATCTTGTAACCAACTTATGCTCAAAACTCGGCAACTAACTCTGTCAAATTCCCTATCTTCGTCTTGTAACCAGTCTTCACCAAAATAATTGTAACTCACTTAAATAACCATATTAAGTCATGTGACCTTAGATATAAGATATATACATCTTTAGAATGATAAAACCAAGATCACATACTCTAAACTCTCATATAATGTCCTTACATTTCTATACAACTTCTTGTAGCAACTAGAAAAATAATATGTCTGATATAACCAACTCAAAATTGAAGTATATGTCATATGTTGACATCAATGACAAAACCTGAACAAATAAAAATAACAACAATTTCAACCAATATCTAACAATCTCCCCCTTTGGCATTGATGACAACATATGAGTAAAAACCCATCAACCCAAAATCACTTAACTCAATACAACCTTCGCAATATCTTTAACAATGCTCCCCCTAAGACAGTAGGAGGTTTTCCATATAACTCTCTCCCCCTTTGACATCAATGAAAAAGGGTGCCAATGGTGCCAACTCTAATCAAACAAATATGTCCCCCTATGATGTAGCTTTTTAAAATCTTCATGTGTGCAACATACCAAGTGCTCTATTCACAAAAATTTTATCAGTTCAACCTTTGCAACTACTCTCCCTAAGGAGTAGGACCAAGCATCAAGTCCAAAATAATAATAAATCTTTGATAATGACTGGACTGATGCATTCCTACATCATTTAATTTTCACAAGGCAAGGCCATCACCCCAAACATACCTTTGAGACATTCAAAGGTCTCTTTTGGTAATGGTTTTTTTAAAATGTCTGCAATCTATTTATTTGTGCTAATGTACTCCAATCTTACTTCCTTCTCTGTAGTTTTTTCTCTCAAAAAGTGATATTTAACTAATATATGCTTTGTCTTAGAGTGTAATACTGGATTCTTTGACATATTGATTGTACTTGTGTTATTACAGTGAATAAAAATAGACTCTTCAATGCTTACTCCAATATCCTTCAACATCGATTTCATCCAGACAATTTGAATGCAATTAATAGTAGCAACAATATATTATGATTCAATAGTAGATTGTGATATACAATCCTGCTTCTTTCTCAACCAAGAAACCAATCTCTTTCCAAGGAAGAAGCTTCTCCACTTGTTCTTTTTCTGTCATACACACTACCTACCTAGTCGACATCAATAAATGCATGTAAAGTAAAGTCATCAGATCTTTCATACCACAAACTATAGTTCAATGTTCCCTTCAAATACCTCAGTATTATTTTCATAGTAGCAAAATAAATTTCCTTATGTTCATCTTGTAATCTAGCAACAATTCCAATTGCATTGGATATATTTGGTCTTGTATGAGTCAAGTACTACAATACTCCAATCATTGACCTATACTTTGTCTGAAAAAAAATGAATCATCAGTAATATTTAGTTTGCAACCTGTAACTATAGGTGTTCCTACTAGCTTACAATCCTCCATTCCAAACATTTTCAATAATTCCTTAATATACTTAGTTTGAGATATGAAAATTCCATCCTTGCTTTGAGTGATTTACAACCCAAGAAAAATTTTCATTTCCCCTATCATAGACATCTCAAATTCACCTTTCATATCTTCAATGAATTTATTACTCATAGCATCATTCCCACCAAATATGGTATCATCAAAAAATACCTCAACAATTAAGATACCATCATAATTAATCCTTAAATATAGATTAGTATCAGCATTACCTTTTCTGAAACCAAGATGTAATAAATACATGTCCAATCTAGCATACCATGCCCTTGGTGCTTGCTTCAATCCATATAATTTTTTCTTCAATTTGCATACCATATCTTCCTGATCAGTTAATGTGAATCCATTAGGTTTCTCCATGTAGACTTCCTCTTCAAGTTCACCCTTCAAGAATGCAGATTTGGCATCCATATGATAAACCTTAAAGTTTTTATGAGATGCATAAGCAAGAAACAATCAACTAATAGCCTCCAATCTAGCACACAGGTGCAAAATTCTCATCAAAGTCAATACCTTCTTGTTGTGAGTATCCTTTACAAATAAGTCTTGCTTTATTTCTTACAACTTCATCCTTCTCATTCATCTTATTCCTAAAAACCCATTTAGTTCCTATATCATTTTTGTCTTTAGGCCTTGGTACAAGCTCCCAAGTATCATTCTTCTGAATTTGATCTAGTTCTTCTTGCATTGCCTTAATCCAAAATTCATCTTTATGAGCTTCATTAGTAGGTTTAGGTTCTACTTGTGAAATTAAGCACAATTCATTTCTAACCTTTGACCTTTTCATCACACCTTTGTTTACATCTCCAATTATTTTTTTATCTGAAAAATTCATTGATACATACCTTGGTGTTTTAGGATTCCCTTTTGGCTCATCAATACTCACTTGTATTCCATTGTCAATCAAAGAATTATTCTTCTTCCTGCTCTTGATTCTAATTCTAAATAGTAGAAGTCTAATTACCTTCATTGTCTAATCCATCATCATACATTCTTTCTTGAATATGAAATTTATCATCAATATTCACATTAGCACTTTCAACTATCTTTTTCAACCTAAGATATTAACACCTATATGCCTTACTCTTATTAGAGTATCCAAGAAAGATTCCTTCATCACTTCTAGGATCAAACTTACCTAGTTCATCATCCCTTTTGCTATAGCATTTACTACCAAATATTTTGAAATATTTAATTGTAGAAATGTGACCAAACCATAATTCATATGAAGTCTTACCAGTATCATGTATGATATGAACTCTATTCAATGTATAGACTGTGGTGTTAACTGCTTCCCTCCAATGCATTTGTGGTACCTTTCCTTCAAGCATCATAGTCCAAGAAGCATCAAGAATGGTTCTATTTATCCTTTATGTTGTTGTGTCATAGGTGCATAAGTTTGTCTGTATATCTCATGTTCCTCACAATATGCATTAAAATTATCTGATGTGAACTCACTGCCTCTATCAAACCTTAAGCATTTAATCTTCAATCTTGATTCATTCTCAACTTTTGCCTTGTAAATCTTGAACTTATCAAAAGTTTTAGACTTTTCTTTAAGAAAATCAAACCACATAATTCTTGAATAATCATCAACAAAAATCATAAAATACCTTTCACCATAATATGACCTTGTTCTTCTAGGATCAAGGAGATCTGTATGTACCTAATCCAATCTCTATTTTGTTGAATAAGTCTTGCTCTGAAAGATAGTCCTGCTTTGTTTTCCCATAACACATTCTTTGCACAATAGGTTAGTAGGCTTCACAATCTTTGGTAAATACTTGACTACAGTAGTATTACTGACCTTCACAATGTTATCAAAATTTATACATGACAAAACCTCTTGTGCCATAACCAACTGTGATCTATCTTGGCAAAAAAAAACTTGTTTTAGTTGAATTCAATTGAAACACATTATTATCTTTAGTCTTAGTACCTGATGCAATCAAATTGCCTGACTAATCTTTGATAGTATATTTTCCATTCTTGAATTGCAGGTGATAACCTTTATCCACAAGTTGTCCAACACTCAACAAATTATGCTTTAGTCCATCAACAAATAAAACATCATCAGTATTAGTTTTATCGTCAAGAGTTATAGATCCTCTTCCTATGATAAATCAAAGAGTATTAGCTCCAAATATGACTACACCTCCATCATACTTGTTAAGTTGCACAAGTTTTTCTTTATCACCAGTCATGTGATGAGAGCAACCATTATCTATAATCCATTCAAAAAAAAAATCTACATGTGAAACCAAATCTTTTTCTTTGATAATAGGATCTTCATCTTTAATAGCAACAAACCCAATCTCATCTTCATCATCCACAGATTCATCATTAGAAGTACCCTCACTAGAAATATAATATTCCTTAAGATATTTAGACTTGTATGACTTAGGCTTATACTATAGAACTCTAGTAGGACATCTAGAGGCAAAATGACCTATCTTATTGCATGAAAAACACTTAAAGGGTAATTTCCCTTCATACTTTCCCTTACCTCTATTTTCCCTCTTTGCGACTAGGGCTACAAGCTCATCCAATTTCCTTTCTTCTTCCTCTATTTTTTTCCATTCCTTAGCATATTCTCCAAAATTTTCATACTTGTCACTTCTATTGGTGCTCACATTATTTTTTAGCATCTTCTTATCCTTATGAACAATAGCCTTAAAAGTAGATTCAACTTTAGGTAAAGCATCTTGTAATTTAGAGGTTTCAAATGCAGATAATTTACCAATCAGTTTATTCCTTGTAAATCCTTTTGTGAGAGGTATAATGTCTTCAATTGTCATGACCTTGGTGTCATATGCAGGTGTCAAAGATCTCAAAATTTTTGTAATGATTTCATCTTTTGTAATAGACCCTCCTCTATTTTTTATGCTTGTAACAGTCCCTGTCACTCTTTGCACATATGCTCTAATAGAATCATCTTCTTGCATCCTAATGTTCTCCAATTTTTTTTCCAACATTGCAACTTTGAATGTTTGGTATATTTGTCTCCTTCATATAGTGCTTCCAACTTTGTCTAGATATTATGTACCAACACAAGCTCCTTGGCCTCTGTAAATTCTGCCTTAGAAAGTGCACTAATTAGGGCTTCTCTAGAAATCATATTGCAAATGAATTTATTCCTTTCATCCTCTGTACTATTTTCCTTTTCATCCTTATCCTTGACATCTTGTTTGTTCTTTGTAATCAACCGATATTCAATTCCCAAGTAGATCAAATGATTTCTCATCTTGTTTTTCTAGCTATCAAAATTTTCTCCATCAAATTTAGGATTGTCCTTCCTATAGCTTGTCATTATGGATCTCCTCAACTAGTTAAGATTTATCCATGAGGACCAACAACTTTGATCCCAATTGTTAGCAATAACAATCCACACCACACAACTAAGAGGGGGGGTGAATCAATTGTGTATAATAATTGTAAACTTTAAACTTTTGAACTAGAACATTAATTAAGAATATAACAGTGCTAAATATGATGAACAAGATAGACAACAACACCATAACACATAAAGTTTTTTTCTTGAGGAAAACCCTGTTAAGGGAAAAACCTCAGTCGGGATGGAACCCACTAGATAGTGCACTAGTATACAAATGTCCATGTTAGGAGACCTAGCCCTATTAGGAGCTGATACAATACATCAAGTACAATAGTCCATGTTAAAGAACAAAACCCTTGTTAAAAGATCTTTCAACCTTGTTAGGAGTTGATGAGAACAAAAGGCACACTGCTCGAGCACACTTATCTAAGGAGAAGATTAAATCCACCTTCAGGACTCACTGTCCAAATAAAATGAAGTAAACTTACTATTCAAATGACTGAACTAACTGATAGAAACATACTTTCCTTTATAGTTCCATTGAAGTGCACAAGGAATGATCATAGATTCCACTCATGCCTCTTCTCTTCATCTCTTCTTGCATGCACAATCACATGTACCTCCCATACACATTCCTCACATTATAATAGAAAATTTACTCTCCTTTATATAATTTATGAGTCTCAATTAGTTTGACCTATTAGGGCTTCCCCAATGCACAAAAAATTATATTACACAATTCTAAGGCACACATGGTACCTAATACTAATATAAAATAATGAAAAATATTAATTTACGTGCCAAGATCCATAATTAATGCTCGATAATCCATGGAACACATTACACCACCTAGTCAACTCACAAAAGTAATTATCCAAGTTCATACGCTAGCACTTATCCAAGTTCATACGCTAGCACCGTCATTAATATGACCCAATCAAGCCACAAATCTTTGAGTGTACTTCATCCCGTGTTTTATTCCATGCCTAAAGCTTGTATACCATGATTCCATCTTGCAACCAACTTATGCTCAAAACTCAACAACTAACTTTGTCAAATGTCTTCACCAAAATAAGTGTAGCAAACTCAAATCATCATATTAAGCCATGCAACCTTAGATATAAGGTCTATACATATTCATAATGATAAAACCAATCTAACATACTCTAAAATTTGGTACAATGTCCTTACATTTTTGTCCAACTGCCTGTAGAAACTAGAAACACAATTTGTTTGATATAACCAACTCAAAACTGAAGTATATGACATATGTTAACATCAACAACAAAACCTAGACAACAACAACAAAAACAATAATTCCAACCAATATCTATCAACTTGCACCCCTAAAAGTAACAAATTTATTTGAGAATTATGTTTTTTGAAGATTATGTGTATATTATGGTACTTTTAATCTACTGTATCATCTTAAAATGGAAGCACTTCCATGATAAGAGCATTTATCCCTCCAAGTAAGTGGTTTGGGGTCATGTTAAGCACCTTGATTGGGTCTTTGTATGTATTTGGATTTTCTCCTCGCTTTCCACTTCTTCCTAGCACTTGATTTCTTCATTCTAGGTGAAATTAGGGTTAGGATCTTAAGGATTCTACTAAATTTCCCTCTTCTGTGGCTCTATTTTCTAGGTAGGATTTAGAAATAGATCCTCTTGGCCTTCATCATAGTAATCATAGGATTTTATGTTTGTCCCTGACATTCTATCCTGTTTTGACATCAGTTTTAGGTTTTTGGGCATCCCCAAGACCTGACTTGGTTCTGAGCCAATCCAGGACCAGGGTCAGATTCGAGGTCAAACCTGACTAGGTCAGGGTTGAGGTCAAACTTGACTAGGTCAGGTCCAACCTCAATTTTTTCCCCTTTCTCCAAATTTCAATTTCCATAATTTCTGAGCTTCGGGATATTTAGTTTCTCGCCTCCGAGTTAATCATTTCGGGTTTTAGGATGGTAAATCCTTTAATTGCATTTAATCTAGGTATATTTTCTAAAGGTTAGGACCTAATTGGGATTTAATTCTCCAAGGTGGCCCCTCTAGAGGATTGTGCCCTAGTTCACTATAAAAGGAGGCCTGCCTCTCTCATTTTTCATCATCAAGTTTGGCAATCAAGCATCTAGAGCTCTCAAGTGAATTCAAGCATTCAAGCAAGTCTTCAAGCATTCAAGTGTTCAAGCATTCATCCATCAAGGAGATCCATTGTTAGCTATTGAAGGAGTCAATCTCTTTGGAGCCCCCCTTGATGATCCATCCTTCTCCATTCATTCAAGCCTTCTCATATGCAAAGATCAAATCAAGATTGGTGTTGAAGATCAAATACAATTGATTGGAAACATCCTACATCCATTGAAGCATTCCTACTTGTGGATTTGAGGATTCGAATCCTCTACAAGGACTTCAACATAAGCAAGGTGATTTGTTCCAATTATTTTGTTTATGCATACTACATTTCAATTCAATTTCAAGGTTAATTCCTAAACTGGGATTTGACCAAGGCAAACCCCCCATACAACAAAAACCCCCCATTTTCTTACAGGTGTAGGTGTGGAATCTCAAATCTGAGAGCGAATTTGGATACCCTTTTCGAAAAAATTTTGAGATCTACGAATAGAATTTGAATCGGACTTCAAATAAAGAATGTGGTATTTGACCTTTTATGAGGGTCAAACCCAAGCTGAGCCATCTTCAGGAAAGATTTCTAGGTTTTCTCCGTCTCGGCATTTCCAGTCCAGGTCAAGTTTTAGATTTTCTTGAAAGTACACACAGACATCAGAATTCAACATTTTCCAGATCTGCCCTAATTTGAGGTTAGTATTTGTATTTCAATTATTATAAATTCCAAGTATAACATAATAATTCTCCTCCATAGGGACATATTGGATTTACTCTCTCTCTCTCTCTCTCTCTCTCTCTCTCTCTCTCTCTCTCTCTCTATCTATCTATCTATCTTCCATATTAACCAACAAATTGATTCGATTGTGTATTAACCTCTTGGTTGATCAAATCGGATCTCTTCTTTGGGGAATTTGGGTTTGAGAATAGATCTCATATTTCCCCCTTTACATCTGAATAGTGGTGAATCCATTTTACCTCTATTCATCTACATAATAATGCTTTTGATATGAGGAATAATGACTATGATCTATCTTTCAATACATTTGATCTAAATCTTGGTGCTTTCAATCACTCTTGCAGTGCATCTAATATGTCTTTGGCACATCTGATCTTTACTATTATACATCTACAAAGCAAGAAATCTTTAGCCAATTTTAGTTTATTTCTATTTGTAGGGCACCTAATTTCGATGAATGTGAGAATTTATGGCTTGCATGTAACCCTTGAAATACTTTTTCATCATGTTAATTGTCAATTTTGTAGGTTTTTAATCTTTTGTTTGCAAGTATTTGAACCCAAGTACATATTGACACTTCTAACATATAGATTTATGCATCTAATTATTCTCAATTCATCTAATAGTTATAATAATAATTTTGATCTATATTTCTATGTAGACTACTTACATCATTGAGTGCATCATGCTTGCTAACAGTTAATTTTTATCACTAAAATAGTTATAAATTTGATTTCTTAAAGGGTAGATGAATTTTTTTTTTTTTTTTGTGTAGGTTATTTTTTTATGTATTCTCTCTCTCCTTGCACTTCATATGATCTTGGATATCAATAACACCCTCTAGTATACTTATTTGTGATGTTTTTATCTAAGATTGAGCTATCTTATATATACTCTCTCCTTGTGATTTGTGTCAATCTAGAGATCAAATATGTTAACATCAATGTTTCCATTTAGGAGGCCTTCTTGGAGGCTTCATCACCTCAAGGGACAACTTCAATGATATTTTTTTGTCGAGTATAGAAAGGGGGGAGAGTAAAATTTGTACCTCAAGATTGAGTCATCATTATGTTTGGCATAGCCGCAAGATACCTTGTCCAATTATGTGTTTGGTGAAGAGAAAGGGAGAGACCCTCCTAATTTATGCATGTAGATATGCCCTTGGTTCATAGTTCTCTTAGAAGCCTTGTGTTTAGAAAGACTAAGACCTTCAAGGGTCTTCTAGTGTGGTGCAAGGTGCAATATCAAGCCTGAAGTTACTCAACATTTACCTCCTTGAGTAGAGATAAAGACTTTTTGGGAAAAGTGTTAAAGATCTCTAAAGAAGGGGAAAAGGTGAGGATTTGTGCCATTGGATCCCTCCTATTGACTCTTGAAAGAAATTTATTTGCACTATTTTTAGGTATTAATCCATCATTTATTCTCCTAATCTTCATATTAATTAAGCAGTTTTTAATTATTTACTTAATCCATTCGTTTAATTTTTCTCACCCACATTAATTTAATAGTTTTTAATTATTCATCTATTAATTATTTTAATATTCTATGATTAAATAATGTTAAATATTTAATTAGCTACTATTTTTCTATAATTTTTATTGGACTTTTTCTATTTTTAAATAAAGAAAATTAATATTTTATTTATTTTCCAACCATGCACATGAATTAAATATATTTAATTATTTGATTCTATTAATAATTTCATCTCATCTAGTTGACCCCTCTATCGAATTAATTTACTCGTCTATGCAATCGATTTTCTCATCCATGCAATCAGTTAATCACCAATTTAACTCTTCACAAAGACACATGTCAAATGTATATTCTTTGTGTCCTCTTAGTCATTCTCTTCCATTGATTATTTTAATCATTCTTAATCATTGATTGATATCATATAAATCTATACATTGATTTGTCTTGATTTTAGAGAAAAACCATGCCACCATATCATTCATTTTTCTATTACAAGGTTATGCTAGTTTGAATTAGACTATCCACATTATCCAAGCACACACAAAATCAAGGGACCAATATGAGATTTTGTGAAGGTAATATCATGTATTATTATATTATTTGGTTACATTTATCTCATGTTCTATTGAATTTATTGTTGAATGATAAATTAAGTGCTTTCATTATATTGTCCTTATTTTAAAAGTTCAAATTTTATTATTCACATTGACACACCCGGTGGACCCATTTCCTTGAAATTAACACATTTGTTGAGAATTATATATTTTGAAGAGCATAAGTATAGAATGGAACTTTTAATCTATATAAAAATGATGTTGATTTGAAGAATGATGCATATAGTTTATCTTTTGACAAATCTGGTATCACTCTTTATGCTTTTGATCAATCTTGTAGTACATTTGATCTATCTTTTGATGCATTTGATTTTCATATTATATGTCTATGAACTAAGAAATATTTCACCAATTTTAGTTTGTTTACATAGGTAAGGCACCTAATTTTTATGCATCCAAATTTATTTTGGCTTTCATGTAACCCTTGCAATACTTTCTGATCTAATTAATTATCCTTTTTGTAGAATTTTTATCTTCTTTTTCTAGGCACTCTAAACATGGATACAAATTGGAGCTTGTGATGTGAAAGAATATGTATCTTATTAATTTATTTATACAACTAACAAAAATAATGATTTTTTTAATCCATATTGATGCGCTTTTGGTTTATGTTACTATGCTTTTGATTTGTACAATTGTGCTATAGATTTGTATTATTGCACTTTTGATCTTTGTTTCTACACTTCAAATCTCTACAATTGCACTATTTTTTGAATATATATATATATATATATATATATATATATATATATATATATATATATATATATATATATATATATATATATATATATATATATATATATCTGTGTGTGTGTGTGTGTGTGTGTGTGTGTGTGTGTGTGTGTGTGTAACCTTTTATGGTCTTAGAAACTAGCTCAATTAGTGCAACTTATCTATCATTGGAAAAAGAAAAAAAATCAATTACTAACATAATTTGGTACAACATGTTTATCAAAGGTTATATTTTACCAGCGGAATACTTTTACATTTGATATCTAAAAGGGTAAATGAACCTTTTTGTCATACTTATGTAAGCCAATTGGTGTATATGTTCTCGAGCCTTACAATTCATGCAATCGTAGAGATCAAAAACATCCTCTAGTTTACTTATTTGTTGTATTACGTGTCAAGGTTGAGCTAGGTTGTGTATGCTCTCCACTTGTCAACACAACTAAATTTTAGTATTTCTAACTAAAATTTAATTTTGGTCAAACATATGGTCTAGCTAGACTCATTCTAGCTAAGTTAGATAAGTGATTTAACTTTTCTAATTAGAAATATCTATTAAATGCATATTTTATACCACTTTGGGTCCAATTACCATAGAAATAAAATTATCTCAGAAAAGTGACGTTTCAATAACTCCTAATCTTTTTAATGATATTTAAAAAAAAAAACTTTTATAGAGATCAGAGTCAAGAATATCCTCATATAGATTTTATAGCATTTTAATTAGACATAGTCTATTGTAATTAAAAAATATTGCAAGTAGGTATTTTAATAGTCAAGGAGATGTTGATTCAGAGAAAGAAAAAAATAGTAAATCATATTAAATAAATTTGAAAAATATATGGTGCACTAGAGGAGAGAGTCCTCTTCTGTATATACACACACACACACACACACACACACACACACACACACACATTGGGATAGATTTGTTATGAAAAATATGGCGGGGGATGAAAACTATCAATTTTAGGTGAGTTGGAATTTGAATTGTTATAAAAGATAAAATATAGGTCACAAACCAATTTTTATTTCTTCATGCACTAGCTATATATGTCATCTATAACATATTTTGAAATTAGGGGAAAAAATGTTTATTTACATATAATTTTTTGGTGGGAACTAGACCCCTAATTTTCAGCATTTTTCAGCAACTGAAAAATCATCTTTAAAAATTAAAAAAATATATTAAGTTTTATTCAAAAAATAATTAAAAATATTAATCATAAAATTAATCCATTTTAACACATTTAATTAGTTTACATCATCTTCAAATTCCAAACACAAATGCCATTTTTATACTATTGAAGTTGAACAACTTTGATTTTGTTAGCCTTTTCCTTTATAAAAGGGTGACAAATTATTGTGCTTTTACCCACTAGCACCAATATCTCTATTTAGGAGGATACTTAGGTATCTCATCACTCTAAAAAAAATGACCTCAACTACATTTTCTAGTGAGGTATCTAGAAAGGGAGGAGACTGAAAATTGTACCTCAAGAGTGAGCCATCATCATGTTTGGCAGAGCCAAAAAACCCTAAGTCTACTGATACTTGTTTGGTGAAAAGAATAAGATAGAATCTCATAATATCATGTATGTATATGGGCCCTAAGTTCATCGATTTCCCTAGAAGCATTTTATTTATAAATCCTAAGATCATTGACCATCTTTCTAGTGTAATGCAAGGTTTAGTATCAATCTTGAAGTTACTCAGTTCATGTAATTCCCTAAGTAGAGATAGAAAATATTTAGGAAAGGAATTAAATGCCTTCAAATAAATGGGAAAAGTAAGCCCTTTTTTTATTAGATCCTCCCTATCAACTCTTGAAATAAAGTGTATTGCACTATATTGAGGTATTTTATGGTTGGGCCTACATTGAGAGACACCTTCTTGAATAATTATAGGGGTGTTAATATGGTTGGTGTGTCTTCTTGTGTAAGACCAATAAAGGCCATTCAAACTTTATACCTTAAAATAATATCAACTATTATATTTTTTATTGGATCTCTTGCCAACACCAAGTTTTCAAAATATCAAACTATAGAATTATACTTTTGACACACATAATTGTGCTTTTAATTTGTAACTATTTATTTTTAACACAAAGAGATATGATTTTGACCTATAACTATTCACTTTTAACATAGAGATATACATTTTACCTATCCTTTTGCATATTTCATCGATAGAGTGATACTTTTAACCTCTCCTTTTACGCATTTGATTAACAATGTGTTTCTTTTAGTTCCTATCGAATTATTCATTGATAGAGATATTCTTTTGACCTATCCTTCTATGCATTTTATTATTTTTTGTACATCGTTTATCCAAGATTGATCTTTCTTGTGTATTATCTCACCTTGTGCTTTATAAAAACCTAAGGATAAAAAATACTAGGACCAAAATTTCTCTTTAGGATGCCTACTCGAGTATTTCATCAATCCAAGGAATTGACCTTATCTATATTTTCTAGTGAGGTATAGATTGGGAGGAGAGTGAAAATTATTCCTCAAGAGAGATTCATTATCATGTTCAACAAAGCCAAAAGACCCTCATTCTATTGACTTAAATGGTGAAAATAATTAAGAGAGGCCCTCATATTTCCATGCATGTAAATGGGTCCTATGTTCATAGATTCCCCTAAAATATTTATATTTAGAAAACTTGAAACATTTGGCCATCTTTCTAGTGTAGTGCAAGGTTTAAAATCAATCTTGGAGTTACTCAACATGTACCTCTCTAATTAGAGATAGAAACTCTTTGGAAAAGACATTAAATTCTTTAAAGAAAGGGTAAATATAAGCTCTTGTTTTATTAGATCCCTATCTATGGACTCTTGAAATAAAGTTCTTTTCACTATCTTGAGGTGATTTATGGCTAGGTATGCATGAAGGAGACACACCAACTTGAATAATTATGGGGATGTTAATATATCCAGTGTGTGTTGTTGTGTAAGACCAATAAAGACCATTCAACCTTCATACCTTGAAATATTAGATTAGTTATTATGTTTTATTTTTTGATCTCTTGCCAAAATCATTTTTTTCAAAAATCAAACTATAGAGTTATACTTTTAACATAGAGAGTTGTGCTTTTGATTTGTAATTATTTTCTTTTAACATGAATAGCCATGATTTTGACCTATAATTATTCACTTTTGACACATGTGATGATTTTAAACTCCCCTTCTGCAAACTTGATTGCTAGAGTGGTGTTTTTAACCTATCTTGTTATTCATTGATAGAGTTATGCTTTTGGCCTATCCTTCTATGTATTTTATTGATAAAGAGTTATTTTTAACCTATCCTTTTATGTGTCTGACTAATAGAGTGGTGCTCCTGCATTATCATTTTGCACATTTGATCATTAGTTTTGTTCTTTTGACTAAGATTTAGATTACAAATTATTGCAAAATTATAACTTAGAAGTTTTATTTAGGAAGACCTAAAACATCCTAGTTGATTACATCTCCTCCACCTATCATCAAAATATTGAATCAAATCTCATCTCCCACCCATTAATGTTTCATCTCAACTAATATAATTTATGACTATTACCCTTGAAAAGACTTGGAAATATCAACATACCATTTATTATCCATTCAACTTGCATCAAAGAAACTAAAATTTTAGAGTCTAATTTAGATCTTTCATCTTTTGTATCCAACTTTCCTCTTTTCTTGAAATTTTTTCTATTATAACTAGATAGTTAATTTATCTCATATCACTAGTGGATAAAATAGTTTGGAAGCTTTTGAAAATCTTGAATTGGTAAATTCCACTCCATATTTTATTTCTTGGACTCATAAGTTTATTTCACGTAAAATAATCTCGATCTCATTTATCTCTATCATTTGAAGATATAGATTAATTTTGATCTATTTTGGTTTTTTCCAATATCATCCTTTAGAAATCCAAAACTATTAAAACAATCCAAATTAGGATACCATTGTCCAATTCTATTCGTCTTTTAAGAAGTCCAAAACCCCAAATCCATACAAATTATCCACTTTCACCTCACCTATTATCCACCAAGGTCTTCAAGCTTGTGTATGCCTATTAAAAGGTCCCAACACAATATATCATTAAATCTTATTAAATTAATTTAAACAAAAGGACAACCATGGATGATAATCAACAAGAGTTTGGAATGCATTCCCATCTATTCTTCCCAAGTACATAAAAAATACTTGAACCACATTCTTTGGAGGTTGTATTTGCTATATAAGACAACACTCAAGATTCCTTCAATTTAATTCCAAGGAAACTATAAGAAGACCTTGAAGAAATGAAAGTTATGGATAGTCTCCTTTTTCAAATCCCAACCACTATTTTCTCATGCCATATCAAAGGGGTGCCAATAAATACCCTCTAATTTTAACACAAAGAGATATGAAGTTGACCTATAACTATTCACTTTTAACACATAGAGATACACAGATTTGACCTATCCTTTTACATATTTTATTAATAGAGTGGTCCTTTTAACCTCTCCTTTTGAAAATTTGATTGATAAAGTGGTGGTTTAACCTATCCTTATATTAATTAATATAGTTAGTCTTTTGACATATCCTTCTATGCATTTTATTGATAGATGGTACTTTTGACCTATCCTTTTATTTGTTTGACTATAGGGTGGCGCTCCTAAGTTATCATTTTGTATGTTTGATCATTAATTTTTTTATTTTGACTAATACATGAGATTACAATAATAAAATTAGATTTTTACATATAATTGTTCACTTTTGACACATAGAGCTACAAATTTGAACTATCCTTTTGCATATTTTATTAACAAAGTAATGCTTTTAACCTCTCATTTTGCACATTTTATTGACGGAGTAGTATTTTTAAACCTATCTTGTAATTTATTAATAGAGATATGCTTTTGACCTATCCTCTATGCATCTTATTAAGAGAATGGTGGTTTTGGCCCATCCTTTTGTGTGCCTAACTAATAGATTACCACTGTTGAGTTATCATTTCACACATTTGATCATTAATTTTGTACTTCTGACAGACTTGAGATTAATAATCATTTCAAAGTTAGGCTTTGAAATTTTTATTTTGGAAGGACTAAAATGGACTTGAAACATCCTACTTGATTACATCACCTCCACTAATAATCAAAATATTGAAATAAAATCCATCTCCTATCCATTCATGTTTTATCTCGCCTATTAGAATTTATGACTATTATCCTTACTAAGGATTAGAAATATCAACATATCATTTATCATCCATTCAACTTGCATCCAAGAACCTAATTTTTTGGATTTTACTTTAGATCTTTCATCTTTTGTCTCTAGCTTGCCCCTTTTCTTGAGAATTTATATATTTCAATGAGAGAGTTCAATTTTCCCATATTAGTGTTGGATAAACTATCTTAGAAGTTTTGGGTAATCTTGAATTGGTAAATTCCTCTCCTTTTCCCTTTTCTTGGACTCATAAGTATATATCAAATAAAATAATCTCAATCCCATTTATCCCTATCATTAGAATATTTAGATTTCTTTTGGTCTATTTTGGTTTTGTCTAATATCATCCCTTATCAATCTAAAACTATTCAAACAATCTAAATCAGCATATAATTGTCCAATTATAGTCATATTTTAAGATGTATGAAACCTCACATATATACTGTATGCACCCTAAAATGGTCACCTAGACTTTGGGCCCCCATTCAACAATTTATCAGATCCCTGAATCAATATTTTCAAAAATCAACATTTTTCAAATTATATCAATTTCCTTGATCAAATCCTATTTTATCATTTTTGATTATTTGCCTTGGGCTAACCATTTTATCCTAAAGTCTTTATTTATTTAAAGGAATTTCCTCCCCTTTTATTAAATAAAAAGCCCCACTTTTCCTCTTATCCTAAGTTGCACAAATAAAACATTATTCTTATTTTATAAAAAGAAGAAAAGAACTTTTTGTGTTATATGGACACAAAAGTCAACTCTTATTTTATCATTGGAGGAAATTTGTGCACATGGATTGCTCCTCTTTCAAGCTCCACCCTTGATTAAGACTTTTGCCTCTTAATCTCCATCGTCCGTTGTTTCTCATTTCCTATAAAAGAAGAGCTCTCTTCCTCATTTAGATAATCAATCTTTTTATACTAATGTTATGCTGTAGGTTTTCTAGGTCACTTTGGAGCTTTTGAAGATTTGGAGCATTTTTGGCTTTTGCATCTACATGCCATTCTAATTTCATTTCTTGCATTCTAGTTTCATTTGTTGTGGCATTCATAGCTTCATATTTAGCTTAGTTTCCTTTATGCTTTAAGATTACTTCATCTAGCTTAAGTAGGAGGCTTTGTAATACTTGTTCTTTCACTTTCATAGCTTAGCTTGCATTTTCATTCATAGTATAACATTGCATTGCATTTCATTTTGATTCTTGGAGATATTGGCATTCTTTCTCTTGTCTTCATTTGAATCTCTCATTGTGTGGTTGACTAGCAAGGTCATAAGCTTAATAGCTCTAGCTGAGAGCAATCAAATAATCTTGCAACTCCATACATAGAGAGCTCTAGGTCACTTTCTAAGGTATCCCATTCATTGATTCCCTTAGATCTAATGACTTAGAGAAGTGCACTATTTGAGGTGTACATTTTTGGCACCCACCGTGGGGTAGAGCATTATTGTTTTGCCTTTCATTTCTTGCATTTTCGATAATTTTTCTGCATACTTTAGCGTCATTTTTGGCTGCCTATTTTTTTTTGGCTCAAAATATCATGCGATACTTTTCTAGTATCATGCGATAGTTTTCTATATACCGGCATGATACTTTACCAGTTAAAGTATCGCTCGGCCTTTGTAGGGTTTATCGCACTATTCAGAACATTCTTTCACCTGCAGGTATAGTAAAGTATCACCTAGAAAGATATTATCACCCCAGTATGTTGTAAAGTATTTCTTGATATTTATAGTGATTGTACTATCACCTATACCTGACAGTGAGTTGTTTCTTGGTTCTTTATTGCCGAATTAGGATCTAGTTAGCTTGCTAGTTTAGTTTGTTGTGGCTAGATAGATTTAATTTGCATATTTCGTTTGGATTTTGATTTTGCTAACCATTGTGGGGCTAACAAGTTGTGGTTGTAGGTGCCTCTTTCTTGAATATTTTGCCAAAAATTGCATGCACAAGGGCTACTAACAGTTTTCACAGGGTTGCCCAAAAGCATTAAAAAAAAAAAGTGCTTGTTGTTTATTTCATTTCAAGTGTGGCAATTACTGGTTGTTTCATTTCATAGGAACATAATATCTTGTTGTAGGAATTCTTGGGTGGTAGGAGAAGTATGCTCTTCACCCTTGTGGTGAACTAGAAAATCTTGACCCATCTTTGGATTTTGAAAGCAAGAGGGTAACTGAACATTTTCTTGGTGTGTTTGGGAGAAAACTTTGAGATAGGGGAGTATGCTCTTCACCCTTGTGGTGAAACAAAAACCTTGAACCTCATAAGTTGATCCACTCTTTGTTTAGATCTTTAGGATCCTTTAGTGGGCCTGCTCTTGAGTAATCAAGAGTAATGACCCAAGTGGGGACAAGATTTTTACCGGCTATTCTGACCCACTATAAACTCAAGGCTATCAAGGACACAAAACCTTGGTAGATGTAGCACTTGTCTTCGCTTGATGTGAGTAGCTTGTGGGATTGCGACCATGAGGAAAATGTCAAGCAAGAATGCTTAAGGTACTCTTGAGGCCGCGAGGTCTGTTACTTGCCGCAAGATAAGGAGTCCCTTTGGGGAGAAAGAGGGGTGTTATGAACGAAAGCCCTTACTAAGAACCATAGATAGAGGCCACCTATTTTTCCACTTAGCTTCTTGGTGCAAGGATTGATCTAAGTGGAATAACCCGGATCACCCCAAGATTACTCACCATTTGTGTTCCTTTGGTTGTGTCATTGGCACTTCCATGACAAAGCCAATATCTATTATGGGCAACCACTTTGTGTGAGGCAATGGAGCATCAAGTGTGAGCCAAATTGTTAAGTATTGAGCTATTTTATTTTTAGGCTAGAAAGTGCTTGAAGTGTTCTCGTTGTGATATACCCATGTAAACATTCTTGCATATTCAACATCATGGTAGTGTTCATAGGATTTTTTAAATTTGATATCACAATTTCTTGTCTTGGCAAGGTTGCTTTTTCCCTTGTTTCAAGTGTTTGAAGACATGTTTGATCACCTACTGTTTGCAAACTTGTCAATTTACTACTTTCACTGTGATTGAGATCGAAAAAACCAACCCTCAAACTAAAATTTGGACCAAATTTTCCTTAAAACTAAGATTTTTAGCACTCACTGGTCAAGAATCATACGACACTAGAACAGTATCGCTCCCTGTCCTGGAAAATATCGTGTGATAGTTCGCCACTAGAAGACTATCACACTGCTTGCCTGGAAAGTATCGCCTAGGCTGTCTGGAAAATATCGCCCTGCTTAATGCGAAATATCGCCTGGTCTGAAACTGTTGCCCTATTAGCCTGGAAACTATTGCCCAGAATCTTTTTGTTGTCTACCTAATTCATACTATTTTCAGCCTTCTCTTAGTTGACTAGATTTTAGTAAGTTTCGTACCCTGCAAATGAAGCTTGTTTGTACCTCAATTTTTTGGCTCTAGACATCTTGAGTTAGTAATCTTTGACTTCACCAAAGATTTTGCTTGTCATTAGTAAGTTAGGAATCATCCTTGTTGACAAGATTCACCTTTAGATTCCTTGATTGCACACTTGGAGAGTTTGAGTACTCTTTTGTCCAAATCCATCTTCACATAAATTCAATTTCAATATTTTGGTTAAATCATCCTCCTGATCCATATGTACTAGGATACTGGAATCCTTTTGTTATGCACCACTATGGTAGTGTTGAATTATACCTTTTGTCAGCTTTCTATTTCACCATTTCTCATTTGGACGATTGAATATTTTCACTATCCTAGTTTGACAATTAACGATTCATAAGGTTATCTTCTCACTAAGGGTCTTTTCTTTCATGCCGGTTACAACAAGATACCAAGTGGACCAAGGAAAATGACCTCAAGTAGTTTTTGAACAATTACCTTTAGTACAAACTCATCAAAAGTGAAAGGGGAAGGAACCCATGTTTGATCAATACCCTAGGTGTGCTTCAGAAGTTTGGTTTGAGCTTAGGAGCAGCCTTAGTCAGTTGAGTACCTCTCTAGCACTTTCTCAATCAAATATGGACATGAGTTACACCTTGACCAAAAAGGATAGAGAAGCAATGGATCAAACTCTTGATGACATTTTCCAAAGACATAGAGATAACACATTATTTAGGGAATCTTCTCATGATAATCAACCAGAGTCACCCACCATTAGCACCAGGTATCTAGATGCTCATCAACAAGCTGAAAAACATTATAGATGAGCTCAACAAGATGCACGGTCACAACATGAAGACCAAAACAACCAATCTTATGATGCTCATGTGAATGTAGCTAACTTGTTCAATCATTCAAGACCAAATTCTCCACTCCAAACCACCTCACGGTATACAAGTGAGAGGCTAAAAAGAATTGAGCGAGAAAAACAAGCCTTCTTGAAGGAACAAGCTGCAAAAGAAGAAAAATTTAGGCTCCTAGAGGAGGAACAATGAGCCTTGTTGGATATAGAGAGAAGAGCCACACAAGAAGAAAAAGATAGGCTTCTAGACCAACAACTTAATGCAAAATTCAACAATAGGGGTACCAATAGTGGAAACAACTCTCCACCATCTACTCCCTTGGGCACCCTGTGAGGTAGAAGGTATTCAAGGTCACCCTCAAGATCTCCTAGTCCTAGAGGAAGGACTTTACAACATGCTCACTATAGGAGAAAAAAACCTCCTAGGAACTCAAGACAACCCTCCCAACGAGCTCATCATGGCTCTCAACATGGAGGAAGTAGCGCAAGTTTTGATGATCAAGATTTTATGAGAATGCAACAAGAACCACTATTCCAACAATATGTGGAAAAGTACCTAGATCAAAATAAGGATAAGTTCCTAGAGAGTTTGATTAACAAAGGTGTGAGGGTCCCTTATAATTTTGATGTGGATAGGAGAATCAAGAAACAGAGCCCCTCACAAGAAGAAGAAATTAAACAAATCAAGAAAATGGTGGAAAAAATGATGGCTCCCAAGAGTTCCTTCAACTTGGACTCTATTTGTCCTAATCTTTTTGATAGGAGTGTCAGCATGAAGGAATTTCCTAGGAAAATCAAATTTCCCCAATATGACAAATATGATGGCAATGGTGACCCACATGATCATATGCGTCAGTTTTATACCATGAGTTTTGAATTTCACCATGAAGATTCCTATTTGATGCGATTATTCCCAAGGAGTCTAAAAGGTCAAGCTATGGAGTGGTTTACCAACATAACCCCTCCCGTCAAAAATTTTAAAGAAATGGTCCACATATTTGTGCAACATTTTTCCTACAACTTATCAAGATCAGTCACCATGCTCGATTTGTGCAATTTGAAACAAAACCAAGGGGAATCCTTTGTTACATTCTTGCAAAGGTGGAGACGATTGTGCTCCCGGTATTCTAGGACAATTCCTAAACATGAACGAATTGATATCATTGTGAGCAATTTAGTGCCTGAGATGCGGTATGAGGTTCAGAAGATGGTCTTTGATTCATTCGACACCATGGTCAAAACTGCATGTAGAATAGAGGATGTCTTAAAAGAGCAAGGTATTTTGACTAAACAAAATAATAACAACAATAGTCAAAATAATAACAATTCTCATAAGGACAAAAGCAAGAACTCACACTGGAATAAAAATAAGCAAGTAGTTAATGACGGAGTTGTTGACTCTTCCCAACCAAAGGATCAAGGTGTCCTACATTTTTCCAGTGCGGTTCAAGCTATGAAGCTTAACACATCCTCTAACCAACAAGAGCATAAACAAAGATATCAAGAAAAACCCAAAAAGGAAAGGCGGAAGTTCTCTAAGCTTGGGGACTCTTATGAGGATGTTTTCAAAATGATTATTGCTAACAATCTTGCACAACCACAAGATCCAACAAAATTCCACATACCTGACATTAAGCCATATTGGTGGAATGAAAAAGCTTATTGCATATTTCATAATGGCATTGGACATGACATAGAACATTGTTGGAAACTTAAGCATCTTATTCGAGATCTTATTGAAAATGGAAAACTTGAGATTGATGGATTGAAAACCAATGTAGATCACAAAGTGTTTAAGGAACCTTTTCCTAAATATGATAAGGGGGAAACCTCTAAACCAAAAGATGGCAAAGATGCAATCAACTACACCTATACGTCTACAGAGAATGTTATCAATATGATTGAAGTTGTAGATGAGAATGTCAATATGATGGGAAGTAGAGGTCCTTATGATCATGATGTTGATTCTCCTCCTAAATTTGATGAAGAACCTATGATAGTGCTTAGAGGTCCTCACTCTCGAAGGTCATCCCAAGCTCTTAATGCTGTCACCAGAATCCAAGGTCAAGGTCCTATGATCATTAGAGGTCCAAATTCCAACTACTCTAACAAACCCAAGCAAGTGACATCCAAGAGTGTCACCACCAAGTCAGCATTCAATCTTGAAATGAGTTACAATCTTGTTGACCAGTTACAAAGAACACCAGCTCAAATTTCAATTTTTGAACTCCTAGAATTGTCTCCAAGAAATAAGCGTATCCTTGAGGATGCTTTGCGTACAACCAATGTTCCTAACAACATAGAAGTTGACCAATTTTAGAACATGGTAAATCACCTTACTAGCCCACATTACCTAAAATTTTTAGAAGAAGATGATAAAGCTTTGAGCCATCCGCATAATCTTGCCCTTCACATTGAGGTCATGATCCATAAAACCTGTGTCAAGCATGTGTTGATAGATGGGGGTGCTAGGCTCAATAGCTGTCCTTTGAATTTATTGAAAATGTTGGGTTACTCTGAGCAAGTGATTGATACTAGAAGAAAGATTACAATAAAAGCTTATGACAAGGCAATGAGAAGTTCTAAGGGGTTAGCCATCCTTCCGGTCAAAATTGGTCCTGTTGAAAAAGATATTTTGTTCCAAATTGTTGATGCTGGTCCTTTAGCCTATAATATTCTACTTGGTAGGCCGTGGATCCATGAAATGCAAGCAGTGCCATCCACCTACCACCAATGTGTCAAATTCCCTTACAACGAAGTAGAAGTCTACATACCAGGTGATAGTACCTTGTCTGTTAATGCAATTACAACAGGGACACATGTTCCTCTTAATAGGGAAGCATAAAATTTTGATGCAACTCTAGAGCAGTGCAAGAACAAGTTTAAGGCCATAGACCTTGGTATGGGGGGTTATCAAATGGACTCCTTCACAAAACTGCCAGTCTCACCCAGGTCCTATGGTAAACCTTCACAAGAGATGCGTCCCTCATCTTCAGTAATGAATTTGTTTGATAAATTTGTAGAGTCCTTAGTACCTATACAAGATGAAAAGGAAGAGGTAGCTATTAGAGATTGGATCTACAAGGAGGAAAAATACCAGCATAATGAAAATTTCTCCCCATCTCCTAAAGCTTATGGGAGAGGATACACTTTGGTTAAAAATATGGGCTACCCAGGTCATGGTCCCCTTAGCCATAGACTAGATGCTAAGGCTAAACCACTCAATCATGCTCTCTTCGGTCGCAGATCTAAGACAACAGTTGGCCTAGGTTTTGAAGGTCAGAACAAGAAAGCTATTCCTATCCTAGCTACGATGGATAGTGATGAAGAATCAAGTTACATACCCAATTTACAAAATCAACAAGACATGTGTGAAGATTGGGTCCCTTCCACCAATCTCCTTTGGGGAGATTCAAACTCAACAGTTTCAGACCCAAAACAAGAACAATCCACTATTGAAGATCATGTTGAGGATCCTATTGGCATTCAAGAAGGTGTTACCCTTGGTGACATCAAAGCTTCTACCTCAAGGCCTAAAAAATATGGTTCGTGTAAGCATCCCAGCTGGGATTCAGATATAGACTCACATGAGTATGAGTGGGAGAATCTTTCTGATTGTTCTACAACTGACATGGACATTGATGTTGTCCATACATATAGTTCCCAACCTGAGGTAGCTAATGAGTCTAGTGTAGGATTAGAGGATTCAAATCCATGAGTCTCTTTAGTGGATGATCCTTTGCTTAGTAGGATAAGTCCTGATTTGGGTACCTTAGAGGGATACTTGACAGATCCTAACTCTACAATCACCAGAGATGATACCATTCACATACACAATATTGAACCAATCATTGACCTACCCCTTACCAATCCTCACTTAATTGATTGGTCTTAGCACTATCAAGAGCCTCAACTCCTAACCTTTCAAAATGAGTATGAGATAGAATGCTACCTAAATGCCCTTTGGTCCTGTAGTCTCTTCCACTAGTGAACCAACTACAAGCATGACAAAACTAGCTATCAAGTACCTTAGTCAAAAAATAAAAAGAAAAGAAACAAAAAATAGGAGTTCTAATGGTGAAAACCACTATGTGGCGGTGTCAGAACTGAAAAAAGTAAAAATAAAAGACATATCCAAAGGTGAAAACCTCCCTGAGGTGCCTAAGGATGGGGTACTTGATCATCTTCCTAGTTATTTTCAAGACAGGTCATCACTACTTATTGAGCCCACACAGCCAGTTAATCTAAACATAGAAGAGGCTCCACAAATAGTTCATTTGGCTCAGTCATTGTCAACACAAGATCGAGAAGCCTACACCAAATTCCTACAAAGAAAGAAAATCAATTCTGCTTGGAACTACTCAGACATGCCAGGGTTGGACACTAGTCTCATTATGCATCATTTGTCCATAGCTCTAGGAATAAAACTAGTGAAACATAAATTGAGAAAGATGCATCCCCACATAGCTCTTCTTGTCAAAGCTAAATTAGAAGAACTCCTTAGTATAGGATTTATAAGAGCCATTGATTATGCTGAATGGATATCCAATATTGTGCCAGTCTCAAAACATGACAATTCCATTCGTGTCTGCATAGATTTTAGCGATCTCAATAAAGCCTGCCCAAAGGATGATTTTCCACTCCCAAACATAGACATGATAGTGGACATGACTACAAGATATGAGATCTACTCTTTGATGGATGGATTTTTTGGTTATAATCAAATCAAGATAGCTCTTGAGGTTCAGGAAAAGATAGCATTCACTTGTGCATGGGGAACCTATTGTTGGAATGTCATGCCTTTTGGTTTAAAGAATGCCAAAGCTACATATCAAAGAGCTATGACAATAATCTTTCATGACATGATGCATAAGAATATGGAAGATTATGTGGATGATACCTTGGCTAAATCTAAAAAAAGAGATAAATAGTTAGAAGATTTAGAGGTCATTCTAGATCGAATGGAATAGTTCTAGCTAAGATTAAATCCGAAGAAATGTGCATTTGGTGTTACCTCAGGAAAATTGTTAGGCTTCATTATTTCAGAAAAAGGAATTGAGGTAGATCTTGAAAAGGTACAAGCAATCATGGATATGCCACCTCCCAAAAACATCAGTCAGATGAGGAGTCTCCAAGGATGCCTTCAATCTATCAGGAGGTTTATCCCAGCTAGCAGATAGAGATTAACCCTTTAACAAGAACCTACATAAGGGAGTCCAATGTGTGTGGAATGAAGAATGTCAAAAGAGTATGAACCAAATCAAGGAGTACTTGGCCAATCCTCCCATCTTAATGCCTCCTATCCCAGGAAAACCACTTATATTATATATCTCAAAAACTGACTCTTCCTTGGGGGCATTGTTGGCTCAAATTGATGAAAATGGGAAGGAGAGAGCCATATATTACATTAGTTGTACTCATGTGTCTTATGAGGTCAACTACACCAGTATTGAAAAGGCTTGTCTTGCAGTAGTATTTGCTGCCCATAAATTAAGACGCTACATGCTTGCACATATAGTGCATCTCATAGCTAAAATTCATCCTCTCAAGTACTTACTTGGTAAGGCTTCTCTCATAGGAAGACTTGCTAAATGGATGATGATTCTTTCCAAATTTGACATAGAGTATGTTGAGCATAAAGCCATAAAAGGACAAGCTATCGCAGACCAACTAGCTGATTTTCCAATTCCCAACAATATGCCTATTCAAGTTGAGTTTCTTGATGAGCACATACTGTAGATAACTGATAGGACATGGAAGATGTTCTTTGACAGGTCTTTCATGCAAAATGGTTCAGGAGCTAGAGTTTTGTTTATCTCTCCTCATGGGTACACAATTCAAAAGTCTTACAAACTATTGTTCCCATGCACAAATAACATAGCCGAATATGAAGCCTTAACAAATGGACTAAAGATGGCTATAGAATGGGGAATTACAGAGCTGCACATTTATGGGGATTCATAATTGATCATCAACCAAGTTAATGAAGAATACCAAACAAAGAATGACAAACTTATACCTTATAAGAAAATGCTTGATTCATTACGATGATATTTCACTTTTGTTACATTTCAACAAATCCCTAGAACAGAGAATAAAGTAGTTGACGCTATGGCTACATTGGCTTCACTTCTTCAGCTAGAACAACATGAGTCCAAATTTGAATTCCTGGTGGAAGAACTACGTTACCCAATCTATGACTCCCAAGAAAGCCAAGTCATTTGTACCCTCATTGGTCATGAGCCATCCCGCTATGGTGCCATTTACTCATATCTTTGTGATGGCATTATACCCGATAGCTTCAATCATTCTGAATGAAGAAACCTAGTCTGCAATGTCTCTTGCCACACCCTTATCTCTGGTGATCTGTATAGGAGGGGTTTAGATGGGACACTTCTTAGGTGCTTGGAAAAGGAGGAATTTGACCAAGCGTTAGCCGACATTCATGAGGGAATTTGTGGAGGACATTCTAATGGTCTTGCCATGGCCTGATGGTTGCTTAGGGTGGGGTACTATTGGCCTAACATGCAGATTGATGCAGTAGCTTTTGCCAAATCTTGTGAAAAGTGTCAAAAACATGGAAACCTAATACATGCTCCAAGCAGGGAGCTTATTCCTTCTATTTCTCATTGGCCATTTCAGCACTGGGCATTTGACCCTTTTGGGTAGATTCATCCCAACTCATCAGGTGGACACAAATTCATTATTACTGCTACTGATTACTTTACCAAATGGGTAGAAACTATCCCACTTTTTGTTGCCTCGGGCAAGATAGTTTCTTTATTCATCTTAAACCATATCATTTGTTGGTATGGTGTGTCTTCAGAGATAATGATTGACAATGGAGGTTAGTTTAAAAACAAGGACCTTAAACATCTCTGCAAGAAATTCAAGATAAAATAGCATTGGTGCTCCATTTACTTCCCGCAAGGAAATGGACAAGCAGAGGCTTTGAATAAAATCATTCTCAAAATTCTCCATAGAATAGTTCACAAGAATGGTAGAGATTGACATCTATAGATAAATCTGGCCTTGTGGGCCTATAGAATGAGTATTTGTACTCCAACAGGGGCTACACCTTTTTCCCTCACTTATGGTGCTGAAGCAGTGTTACCTTTAGAGGTAGAGATCCCTTCACTTAGAGTCTCTCTCAAAGGTTTAGTGATAGATGAAGACTACCGTGCCATGAGGTTGCAGGAACTAGAACTTCTAGATGAAAAGCGTAAAGCATCTTTTGATCACATGAGAGTTTACCAAAAGCGTATGTCCAAAGCGTTCAACAAGAAGGTTTTCCCTAGAGAATTTCAAGTGGGGGATCTTGTCTTGCGAGAAAACCCTAAGAACCAACAGCATAGAGAACAAAAAGGGAAGTTTGAACCTAATTGGCTTGGACCATACATTATCACTACTGCTTTTAGGACATGTGCTTACTTACTATCTGATGAAAAGGGAGAGCAGCTCCCTGATCCTATCAATTGTTGCACCTAAAGAAGTTCTATCCATTGTGCCTATTCTATTTGGGGGCATCCTTTGTATATATCTTATTGATCCTGAAAAAAATTCCAAAAAAATTCATATATGATGCTGAAAAAATCCTAAAAAGCATAAAAAGTCATGAAAAAATACAAAAAAATCAAAAAATGCAAAAAAATAGAAAAAGTGCCTTGGTGAAAACCTGGAAACAGGCGCCTTGGTAGCAAAAATACAAAAAAAATTAAAAAATCAAAAAAATCTCCAAGTAGTGAAAACTTGGAAATAGGCACTACTTGAGGCCTTTGTACCCTTATTTCTCAGCATGCATCCTTGACACTTAGCCTTTCTCCATCATGCCTTGACCTTGTTGCCTTGGTTTGGAATTGGTCTTTGTCTTTGTCTAGGGGGCATCACTGTGTTAGCTTTGGTCTCTAGGACACGTTGGTCTTTAGGACATCTTACAAACAATGTTTTTCAACACCACCCAAACAGTGTTTTTTAACACTACCCTAGCGTCAAGTGTTTCTCAACACTTATCAGTTATCCTACCCTATAGTTTAGCATGATATGATATCTCCCACTAGTAGATGTGATACTCAAAGGTTGATTCTATGACCTACACACACACACTTAAACACTTGACTCGCTGAGACTTGTTTGACTTTGTTTTCTTTGCGTGTTGTCTATGATGATTTCTTTGATGAGTGTTCTCTCCCTATGATAGTTTTTGATGATGCATAGCTAGAAGACTAAGGGCATGAGGACATGTTTTATTGCTTTTTCTGCTTGTGGGTATATTTTGTTAGTTCTCACTATCATTAACATTTATGCTTGATCCACTTGACATTGGGATCTACAAGGTATTATCCTTGACTGTTTATGCAAGTGCATACTTATAGTCATCTTGACTTTCCTTGTGTCTCGATGTGAGTATAATCTTTCCATATCAAATTTAGGTAATCTCACTACATTAGTCATCTTGACCTACATGTCTTTGGTGCCTAAGTGGGATTTCCAAATTCTATCTGATATAGATCATATTCATATACCCATAGTCATACTAGTGTGTATTGTATAATCTTGTGATGCTACCAAAAAAGCTCGATGATGATTATTAGATGTCTATTGGCATTGTGACCTTGCAAGTCAACCACTTTTCATAGTAGCTTGCATTTTTAGGTTCATGTTAGATTAGTTTTTGCACCTTGCATGTGGAGAGAGCTCTCCTTTTATCTTTCACGGACTAGTTGGTCAACTGCGCTCACCTTTCCTTTTCCTCAATCATGTCTTTCACTCCTTGTCTTTCACATCACATCCTATTCTTGTCATCACAAGGGGTTAATCTTATCATCATATCTATATCCTAAAGAGATCATTTTCAAAAACATGAGTCTATATCACACACATGATAATTAAACATACATCGATGAGAGAGATCATGCATGAGCATATAAACATACATTTTGAGAAATATGAAAAGACAATATCAAAACTAAAACATCCATCACAAGTGAGACAAATAACACAGATACATTGCAAATCTAGTAATCTCATATATATATGAATGTCATAGTATAATATACAAAATGAGATCCCAAAATCTGGATCAAAGTCTCATGATATGTGTGAAACATCTAAAAAACCTAAGCCTAGATCCTAATCCTAGCTCTGGCTGGCACCATCATGTGGGGCTGGTGGAGGAGGAGGTGATGCTACATCCAGTACCATATCTAATATACTAGCTATCGTAGAGTAAGGTGGAGCCCTATGACCCTCTGGTATGACCTAAATGTAGAGACCATGATAGTATGCAGCTCACGCTGCCTCTCTCCAACTCTCTGCAGTGGCCACGTATATGGCTCTATTCCATCTCTCTATCTCTACCCTGAGATCTATCAGCTGCTGCTCTCTGATAGCTTTCATGATCTATAGCTGCTACATCTTTGCCTCTAGTGCCTGGATCCTGGCCCTCAGGTAATCTCCTCCCACAGCCTATCCTACATCCACCTATCAGTGAGCTGGCCTCACCACATCCTCCTCTGCATCAGCTAGACTCTATCCCCATGGCTATTTTCGGCCACCTGCTTGAGAGCTCTATCTAATCTCTCTAACTCTCCCTCTCCCTCCACCATCTCCTCCATCCCCATCATCATCATCATCCCCCTGAGCTACTGGCTATGCATCAGGAGCTATGAATCAAGGGAATGCAACCCTCCACCGCTCTGCTCTATAGGATGCATCAGCCCTTGCATCTGCCGTGTCTAGGAGGTAGTCCCAAGGATCTCTCTAGATCACAGCTATACCCTGTACTACCTACTAGTAATCCAGCATCAGTAGCCATCCCTAAACCTCCTCAGCCCTAGCTTAAGTATATGTAGTGGTCTCTGTCGACACTCTCTACTGTCGCCTAAACTGTTGCCATACTTGAGTGATGACAAATCTCTCAATGATGTCTGGGTGCCGACCTTCCAGTGGCTGACTATATAGCATATAACTCAACTCTTCCTCTACATCTTCCCATGGCCCAACCTACATGTATGGCCTCCACTAAAAATAGGTCAGCTCATCCAAAACTCTCCTGTAGTATGTCATGTTCCCACTATGTGGCTGTGACAGGAATCCTCCATACCTATAGATGAAGGGATGTCTCCTCTCCCTCGGCTATACTTGGGGGTACACCACAATGATGTGCTCCCATGCCCACACCTGTGCTAGAATAGCACCGCACGCCCATGTCTTGCTATCCCGGTACATGATCTCATGGAGCTTGTGGTACATATTGGCCAATATGACTAGGCCCCATGCCATCCGTCATGGATTTATCACCAAATCCACTAGCAGTCTGCCCCATCCCAGTGAGAAACCCTTCTGACTCCTGTTAGTGATAAGGGCCTGTGTAATGATGGAAGCAACTATACAAGGTACTGGGAAGTCTCTACCAAAATCATCCATCAAACGGTCCCAGATAATGTGCCCATCTATGATCATGACATCCTGGAACATGCCCTGATGGCCTGACGTCCCTCAGTAGGATCCTGATCATAGTACACCTGTGCCAACAAAAAATCATGTCAGTTTCTATCATATGGAAACTTTACATCTATGACTATCTATAAACATGATTATACTTACAGGATCACCATGGCTAGGTACTCGGAGTATCTGATACACGTCCTCCAGGGTGATCGATGCCTATCCAATAGGCAAATGGAAGGTGTTGTGCTCGCTATGCCATCTCTCAGCAAGCACAATCAACAACCCATGATCAACTCTAATGTGCGGCAACTGCAGTAGGTAGTCGAAGCCCATAGTCCTTAGATTTGCTCGACCTAGATCATCCAAGTCTCAAACATATCGTAGCCCAGTAATCTTTGGTGCTCTAATGAGTAACATTGGAAATACCTCCTACAAACCATCAAACCAAGCTAGATGTCAGAGCATATCATGATGGATGTCTAAAATCAGTACAAAATATCTTAAGAACGCAAACATTGTTAGGACTCATGTCATTTTGCTCAAAAACACTAATAAAATGTCAAGTTTTTAAACTGAGCGATACTATTTTTTGGTAAAGTATCATGCAATACTTCTCCTTATAGCAATACGATAGTATCTTGGACTACAATACTTCACCTAGTGTCATACGACATTTTGTTTGGTATCATGCAATACTTGACTTAATGTCGGTGCGATACTATATTGACCCACAAAGTATTGCACGACATTTTCCCTCAAAGGGTGCGATGCTTGCAAAAGATCGTATGATTTTTCACCCGGTTTTCAAATTTGAAATTTCAAAATTAATTAAAAACATGTTTAATTGACATTAAATTCTCATAATGACTCAAAAAGGGCAAGTTTTTCTAAAAACATACCGGGGCACCATAGTGTGGAGGCCGGTTATGCAACCGTGTGCACTCAAATCGATGCCTGTGGACTAGGACTACTGCTTGCTAGGCCATTTTCTCTCTCTAAGTGGTTCAAGATTCCCAAATCACAATAAGATAAATGATTTTGAAAATGATCTTTTCACCCCTTATATAGCATTTTGACTTTTTGACCTAATTTTCAAAACACCTCAGAATTGCAAAAAAATTGCACCCCTAGCTAATTTTGACATCCTGGATCTATTTTTGGACTCAAAATCATAATTTGAGGTAATCTTGATAGTCAAAATTTCATTTCAAAATTTCACCCTCTTCTGCGTAGTTGGCTAACCATTTGAGGCTTGATCCTTCGATCTTCGCTGGGGCATCTTCATTTCTTCACCCCCATCTCTTTCAAACTCCTAGTCCATCATTCATTTTCACTCACTTCATCTCTTTGAGGTTTGACTTCATCTTTTTAGTCAAACTAGGGCATATCTTCACTTTTTAATGGTTATCCTATCATCTTCAATTGTGATCAAGTTTATCAGTTTGCTATGTCTCCTCTACCTCATTTCAATTTTGATTCTAAGGGGGCAGTACCTATCAACTTTAATCTTTGATTCAGCTTTATCATTCAGTTCAGCCTGAGATTCTTATTTTGAGACTTTATTATCACTTAACAGCAACAGTGTTGATCTTGTCTTTTGATTCTTATCTCTTATTTTCAGACTTGACTATCACTTAACAGCAATGGTGTTGGTCTTGTCTTTCAGCCGGTTTATTTTTTTCCTAGTGTGTTCCCAGAATGATCACACATCTGGATTGTTTTGTGATCCCAAATTGATCTCACATTTCAATTCTTCTTTGACCACATGTGTTCCCAGAATGATCACACGTCTGGATTATTTTGCGATCCCAAATTGATCTCACATTTCAATTCTTCTTTGACCACATGTGTTCCTAGAATGATCACACATTAGTCAAAGAGGGGAAAATGTATGCAACCTAAAATGGTCACCTAGACTTTGGGCCCCCATTCAATAATTTATCAGATCCCTGAATCAATATTTTCAAAAATCAACATTTTTCAAATTATATCAATTTCCTTGATCAAATCCTATTTTATCATTTTCGATTATTTGCCTTGGGCTAACCATTTTATCCTAAAGTCTTTATTTATTTAAAAGGAATTTCCTCCCCTTTTATTAATAAAAATCCCCTACTTTTCCTCTTATCCTAAGTTGCACAAATAAAGCATTATTCTTATTTTATAAAAAGAAGAAAAACACTTTTTGTCTTATATGGACACAAAAGTCAACTCTTATTTTATCATTGGAGGATATTTGTGCACATAGATTTCTCCTCTTTCAAGCTCCACCCTTGATTAAGACTTTTGCCTCTTAATCTCCATCATCCGTTGTTTCTCATTTCCTATAAAAGAGGAGCTCTCTTCCTCATTTAGATAATCAATCTTTTTATGCTAATGTTATGCTGTAGGTTTTCTAGGTCACTTTGGAGCTTTTGAAGATTTGGGGCATTTTTGGCTTTTGCATCTACATGCCATTCTAGTTTCATTTGTCATGGCATTCATAGCTTCATATTTAGCTTAGTTTCCTTTATGCTTTAAGATTACTTCATCTAGCTTAAGTAGGAGGCTTTGTGATACTTGTTCTTTCACTTTCATAGCTTAGCTTGCATAGCTTGCATTTTCATTCATAGTATAGCACTGAATTGCATTTCATTTTGATTCTTGGAGATATTGGCATTCTTGCCCTTGTCTTCATTTTAATCTCTCATTATGTGGTTGACTAGCAAGGTCATAAGCTTAATAGCTCTAGCTGAGAGCAATCAAATAATCTTGCAACTCCATATATAGAGAGCTCTAGGTCACTTTCTAAGGTATCCCATTCATTGATTCCCTTGGATATAATGACTTAGAGAAGTGCACTATTTGAGGTGTACATATACAAATCATCCACTTTCATCTCACACATTATCCACCAAGGCCTTGAAAATTTTGTGCTATCAAAATGTCCCAATACAAAAAAATCATTGAATCTCATCAAACTAATTTAAACATGAAGACAACCATGGATGTTAATCAACACAACTTTAGAATGGATTACCATCTATTCTTCCCAAGTGTATACAAAACACTTTAACCACATCCTTTGGAGGTCATGCTTGATGTACAAGACAAAACTCAAGTTTTCCTTGAGTTAACACCAAGAAAACTAAAAGAAATACAAGGAGACCATGAAGAAATGAAATTCATTGATAGTATTTTTTCTTCAAATCCCAACTTCTATTTTCTCATTCTAGCTCAAAATAGTGCCAATAAGTACCCTCTAATTTTCATATTTCCCTTCTTAAGGACCAAGTTCATTTAACCATCACTCCATTGAGTACCTTTGTATAATGAAATCTATAAAACATACTATCCACAAACATCCTTTTACCACAACTAATCAACTCTCACATACCACAAGTATCTATCCCAATCATCTCAAACCATCCTCCATGCCTCCTCTCAACATTCATGCATCAAATATTATTGCGCAATACATAAATAAACTCTACCAACATTTCATCCTATATAATCATTTTATTACACCTATTCCTATGACTAATCCTCAAATCTCCCTGTCTCTCTCATATAGCTCCCATGATTTCCCCATCTCTCTCATATATCACCCAAGCATCCACTTCCACTATACTTGTGAACACATACATACCATAAAAAGATTATCCCATCCCATACATCTCCTAATCCTCCACATTTACTATCCCTATGAAGACATGTATGCCCAAAAACTATAACCCCATCTTTCATATATCTCATTCCTCCACATATAATATTATAATGAAAGAAAAAATTTTTGGTGGATATGGAATGAGTGTTCACTAGGATGATCAAACAAGCTAGGAAACATCACATTCCAAATTTCATCTTTCATTTGTTACATTAGGAAGTGGAAAGTACCCACTAGGCTTAAGATGGACTCAAGCATTGAATGGGTGTAAGGTTTTCTCCCTTTCATTAATGAGTAGAATAAATTGATTCAATTTGGAATGAGAAAATAAAGAAAATAGGATGCAAGGAGGAATAATATATGTATACAAATAGAAAATGGATGGATATGAAAATTTTGGAACTAGATTTGAGAAGCAAACAAAACCACTAACCTGCAGGGAAAGTTATAGCTAATTTTGTTTGTCATAGGTAACCTAGGTAGTCAAGGGAAGCTATTGTCAAACCTACTTTATAGGATTTTCCGTTAAACTATCAAAAACTAATGATAAGACCTGGGATCTAAAGTAGGCAGTATGATATTCCTAAATTCAAATATGAAACTTCATCACCTATCACCTATATACAAAAAAAAAAGGAAAGTTTTGGGAGAAAGGGGTCTACATCAGTCAAAGCCTTGTGTAGGAATTAACCTTGAAATTGAAATTAAATTGCATTAATAAAAAATTATGTTATCAGTAGAAAAAGCTCGACAAGATGTTATACCTTCACTAACGCTAAATGACTCATGAAGATGCTTGAAAGTTATCTAGATGTAGTCTTCAACTTGGATCTAGGATAGGAAGAACAAAATATCTTTATAGATGCTAGTATCTAGAAATTAATCCATGTCTCTTATGATTTATACTTGAATTGACTTGATTTCTTTTTGGATTTCTTGGTTTCTTGAATTGGATTGATAACTATGGATTGAATTGCAAGCTATTGTATCAATTTTAATTTAATCCCAAAATAGGGGAGGTATCTTTGTATGTATTCCTTACTGATGGTAAGGTCACAAAATTTATGACCATGATGTCCTGTGTTGCCCTTCGTGAGGAAAAAATGGCTCAAATTTTGATCGTGGGTAAATTTTGATATAAAGATTCCAAAAATATGTGCAAAATTAGGGTCTAATCAAGCATAATAGGTATGTAAGCCTAGACACTAAAATAGAGCTTAAACAAGGACCAAAATTGTAGGTACTTACAATGTAGGATGCTACATTTATCCCCCACTTTAGAAAGAGTATGAACCTACTTCTTTACTCATGATAAAGTAGATCAAAGAATATGAAAAAGATTTTATCAAGGTAAAAGAGACAAGGAAAATGCCAAGACCCCAAGTGACTTAGGGCCTCACTAATATTTAACCAAGATGAGAGAGAGAGAGAGAGAGAGAGAGAGAGATTAAATTACTATGGTCATGCAAAGGAAAATATAGGTGAAAAAGATGAAATTGATAGTCTAGCAAGTTTCATTATGCTAGTCAATCCATAAAAAATATAACCAAGTAAAGCATTTCCCACATGAAAATTTTCCATAGGAGGATTAGGCCTAAGAAAAGAATTATCTCCAAAGGAATATGCAAAGAAGGATTAGAATTGAGGAAAGCATTGTTTCCAAAAGAATCCACTAAGAGTGAATTACTAAGAAAATGGAAAGGTTTTCCATATAATTCATAAAACATTAATCAATATGGTAAATGCATAATGTGTAAAAAAGAGTGGAGTGTATTCCCCCACATTAAAGTAATTGTATATGCCTTAAAAAGAGCAATAGGTTTAATGAAAGATAAACCCAAAAGACAAGCACATTTCTAAACTAGCTTAGTAAGATTAACTTACTATGGTCATGCAAACAAAAATATAGGTGCAAAAGATGAAATTGATACTCTAGCAAGATGCATTATGCTATTCAATCCATAAAAAGGATAACCAAGTGAATAATTTCCCACTAGGAAATTTTATATAGGAGGATTAGGCCTAAGGAAAATATTGTCTCCAAAGGAATCTGCAAAGAAGGATTAGAATTGAGGAAATCATTGTTTCCAAAAGAATCCACTAAGGGGGAATTGTGTGATGAAAATGTGGCAAACTTCTATAAACCATTATAGTTGAGGGAATCCATGAAGAAGGAAGTTTCAAGAAGAAGATTATATTTTCCTATCTATGACATGAAAGAATCTAAAATAGTATGAATGGTGGCTCTCAAATGAACCTTAAAGAGACACCCTTGAAAGGTGCACCATATAATGAAAGATTAAAATGATGATGCAAATGAAAGTAATCTAAGATGAGATGCAAGAAATAAGCTATGATGCAAATTCAAGAACAAGGAAAGGAAAATTAATCTAGCAAGATTACAATACCTCCTAATTAAGCTATGTGATCCAAGCTAAATGTAATAAGAAAATACTAGTCTAAGATACAAGTAATGTAAACTAGTATGCAAGATGCAAGTGAGTTCTCCAAGTGTTCTAAGAATGAAAGTAGACAAAATGATAGCATAACAATAGCATGAGTGAAAGATATGAAAAAGTGAGGAGAGAGCCTCCTTTTTAAAGAGCAATGGACGGTGAGAGATTAAGAGGTAAAATCTAAGGGTGGAGAATAATCCTAATTTTGTCTTTGGTGCATAAGATTCTCAAGAGGCAAAATCAATGGACATGGTTAAGAGGAAAAAAGATGTGTGGAAGAGATTAAGATGAAAAAGGAGATTCCTATCATCTTGTAAAGTGTGCATTTAATGTTTAGACAAAATTCTTTTTCTTTTTTTAAAATTAGGAAAGTCCTTTTTCATGTGCACACATAGGATAAGTGGATTTTATTTAATTAAAAGGGGACATGTTCTTTTAATTAAATGAAGCTTAGGATAAAGTGGCCAAAATTTAGGATATCATAGAATAAATGATAAAATGATGATTTGATCAAGAAATAAGAGATTAAATAAATATGCATAATTGATTAAGCACAAGATGTAGTCTACTATTTAAATTTAATGTTTAGAGAGGGGGCTTATAATTTACTAGACCATTTTTGGGTGATTACATTTTCCCCTCTTTGACTAATGTGTGAATGATCTGGGAACACATTGGGTCAAATAATGATGATGTCAAGGTAACTGGTAGAGATCTGACTCTGAACTTGATCGAATGAAGTACATAGAGACAACTAATCTTGAACTTGATTGAATGAGAACTAGCAAAGAAAACAAGATTCCAATGCACAATTGAAGAAAAATTAAACACTAAAATAGAGATTGAAAGATAAGAAAATATCAGAGTCAATATGATGCAATGAGAAATGATATGTCGAAAGAGTGAATAGATAAGATAGAAGAATCAATTTGCAACATTAAAAGATAGGTTGTTCTTGCCCCCTTGGGATTGAAATTGAAATGGGATAGAGGAGATGCAGAAATGAGATATATTTGATCAAATCAGGATAAGATAAGGTTCAAGACAATTGATAAGCACACAAGACCAAGTTTGACCACCAAGTGATGAAAATTTGCCCCAGTTTGAATAAGGTTAACCAGAAAGGTATAACATTAGCATTAGGTCAAAGCAAGAAGAAAGGTGCTGAAATGATGATGCAAAAGAGGAAATGACAATTGCCTCAAAAGATTCAAGAGATTAGCCTCAAAGTGTCAGTCAATTGTGCTTAGAAGAAAAGAATTTTAAAATACAATTTTGACAATAGAGATGAAGCCGAATTTTGATTTAAATCCCAAAACTGGATTTAGGATGTTAAAATTAGGTAAGGGTGCAATTTTTGTGGAAATATGAGACTTTGCAAATTTAGGTTAAAATGCTACATAATCCGTCTGAAATGATGAAGGAGACCCTCTCCTAACTCGTATGCAAACTAGAATGAACCCTAAAATGAAAAATACTACGAAGATGCAAAGTGTGACTTGCAAGGGTCAACTAGATAGGTCCTTATTTTTATCATCAAGCCTTGTTAAGAGACATCACAAGATCATACAACCATCACTAGTGCAAGTGCAACTATGAAGATATGAATATGATCTATATCAGATAGAGTGTAGGAAACACATGTAAGAATCAATGCATAAGAGACAAGATGACCTAAACATGATTTCCAAGTTATTGTTACAAGATTATACTAGTATTGGAGCATAAGCACCAAGATAACCATAAGTACGGTCTTGCATAAGAAAACACAATGTAATAGTCAAGGATATAGCTCTAAATATCCCCAGTGTCCAAGGGGTCAAAGAAAGAGACACCTAGTATCATCAAAGAAATACCCATAGGCAAAAATCAAAGAAAACATGCCCCATGCCCCTAGTTCTCTAGTCGAGTAACATTCCAGAGAGACTAAGGAAGGAACACTCAATGAAAATCATTAATCAATCAGCACTCAAAGAAAATAAGTCATAACATATCTTAGTTATTTTAGTTTAAGCACGGTGTGAAAATGAAAAAGATAATCACTGACTTGCTAGGACACATTCCTATAGGTGAGAAAAATCACACAATCCTAGACTTTAGAAAAATCATCGACTCAAGGTAGCATATCTAATAAGTGTTAATAAACAATTGATGTCAAAAGAAGTGTTGAGAAATACTGTTTGGGGTGAGTCACTAAGAAACACCATCGTGCATCAAAGGAGGATACAATTCATACCCCCTAGCCCTAGACAAAGACCAATCCTAGACCAAGGAGATTGGAGATGGAAGTTGAAAGGGTTTAGAGCGCAAAGCCACAAGCTGATAGATATAAATGCATGGGTCTCAAGTAGTTCTTGTTTCTAGGTTTTCACCACTTGGATGAACTATTTTTGCTACCATGACACCTGTTTCCAAGTTTTTGCCAAGGCACTTTTTTTTTGGTTGATGCATCAAAGCACTTGTTTGTCAGGTTTTCACTAAGATGATCATTGTTTCAGGACATTTTATGAGTTTTAGGATTTTTTCAAGATATTTTATGATTTTTACGATATTTTCTATTGGAAATATTCAAGACTAGCCAAGTTACTGAGAGGGGAGGGGTGAATCAGTAACTTCAAATTTTTTTACAAATTGCTGATCTTGACAATATTCCAAATAACATTTAGATCAATAAGCTAACTGCATGCATGAGTAACAGAAAGAATAAAACATTCATAACACTTTGAACATAGAGATTTGGTTACCCAGAAACCTTCCAAATAGAGAGTAAAACTGGGGTGGGGATGATACCCACAAAACTTCAATACTATAGTATAAAGTTGGCCGGTTAAGGCTTACAATGATCACTTTTGATGATCTGCCCTGTTAGGAGCAATTAGGACTGCTAGGTCCACCTTGTTAGAGGATTTACAAACATACAATGAAGTATGCACTCGGTTAAGAGATTTTACAAAAGACTGTTAAGTCTACCTTGTTAAAGGATTTCAAGCTGATTCACCTATTAGGATGAAACAGCAGATCTCTTACTTGCAACTATACTTGCTAATTGAGATTCTTTGATGTACTACTCACCTTCTATGATAGATATGTCTCTGCTACTCCTTATACTACTGTAGCCCTTTGTAATTCACGTATCTCCGCCTTTCTTCTCTTTTTCACTACATTACTACACTTTTGATATGATACAAAACATTGCTTATATATCAGTCCAAAATAATTACAAAATAATTACAAAGTCAGCCCTAACACAAATATTACTGAGTTGGCCCAAATATAGTTACAAAGTTCTTGCAAACTAACTCGGTGACTTTCTGATACTCGACATCCACTGCAATACTCAGCATCATTATACTCTTGGTAGGAGTGGAGGCTCGGTCCATACTAACCACTCGGTCATAGTTTCAAACTCAGTATACACTAGAGACTCAGTAGAGTGTCACTCGATAGAAACTGAATTCCCTGTTTACTATGCTAGCACTCGGTAAACACTACTCATCTCATCACTTGGTAATGATAACTTGATAAGCACTGCAAAGTTCAGTTTGCTCAGATTGCTCGGTAAACACTGTGAAGCTCAGTAAGCACACAAAATCTGAATAAGTGTTGTCACTAATGAAAAACATACTTAATGCCAACAATCTCCCCCTTTGGCATTAGTGACAAAAACACTTATTGCCCAAAAATTATATACAAAAATCATGCTGAATTTGTTTTTGATTTTTCAAAATTTGTCTTTGTCAATCTGTTGTATATACATTTTATGTCTCCCCCATACAGTATACATATATACAAGTATCTTATATCTCCTATATCTCATGTTCTCATATCTCTTCTCATATCTCCCCCATTCACAACATACTCTCCCCCTTTTTGACAATAATGCCAAAGGTGTATATACAAATATTTTACATGGAGATGCCAAAATGTGAGAGAAAATCAGAATGTACCTTGCCAATCAGTGCCAGAGTTCTATCTAAATTCTCTTGCAGAATCTTGCATGTATGGAGTGCAACATGGACTTCTGCAGAGAGTTCAATCATGTGATCTGTAATTGAAAATTGATTGTCATGGATCAATGTTTTTGAGTGTGCAATATGCTTCTGCATTGTATCCATGATGGGAAGGATCATGTTCTAAATATCTATTAATGTTGACCTGATCCTTGCATCTTCTCTCAATAACTCTAACTGCTTATCAGATAGGAATCTGACTTTCATATGATGTGCAGAGCTTGAACTAGGTTCAAGTTGCAACTTTTGTGCACTGACTTTCAGGTCCTCATCAATTTTATTCAATTTTTCCTTAATTTCCTTAGAGAACTCGGCAACATTACATAACTTGACAAACAATGATGTTACATTGGGATAGGAGGATTCAATGTTAGTCAAAACTAAAGATAACTCGACTTGATTTATAGCTATTTGCTAAGCAATATGCTCAAGCACTTTATTGTCAAACTTCTTTTCAACCTTCTCAAGCAACTTTTCTTGACCAGAAGAGTCCTCATTAAACTTAGTGACTGCCTCTACCAACTATAACAAAATGTGTTGAGAGGAATCAACTTCAACACCTATTGTTTCTATCAAAATATTCTTGGCATCCTCAATGATCTTATATTCCTTATCTCTTTCCTCTTTTAGTTTCTTTTTCTTTGCTTTCTTCTGGAGGAGTTCACCAACCAATTGCATTTGATCTATAGAAAGATTTGCAAAATCTAATTGTGGAATTTCTATCTGCTCATCCAAATCTATATCTTCTTCTATATCTTTACTCCTGCTCAAAAATCTTATGCTCGGTTGAACCTTAGGTCCAACTGTCATTGTACTTAATGCCTTTGAAGTAGAAGTTATTGTAGACACAGTAGGACTTGCAGTGAAAAATGATAAACTTCCAACTAATGGAATTCTCATTGGAAGACTTGATAAACCCAAAACTGAAGAATTTACAATTGTAGAATAAAAAATTGAAGTACTTACTAAAGTAGGACTCAAAATTGTAGAGGGTGCTGAAGTACTTGCTGGAAGCTCCAACTCCATAGAAGAAGGAGGTTGAAGCTTAGTGGATGAAGTGGTAGCCACTTCTATCATTGATACATTGAGTTGTACTAAGGATGATTGGACATTTGATGTATCTATTGGTTTTGTCACAATCACACTTGCTGAAGCTATCTTCGAGCTAGATGTAGAAATTTTCGCTAGAGAGTGAGGAAGTGAGGCAATTTCTTCTATAGCTATCTGAATTGTATCATCTTCCTCATCATTCTGCTTGGCTTCCTCGGTAGCTTCTTACTCTACTACTTCTATTTCAACACTATCTAGCTGAACTGTTTCTATGGTAGCATCTTCTTCTTTATCTTCATCACTGTCATCTTCAATATCTTTTATCACAATAGTTTCAACACTCGGTTGGTGAAGATGATAGATGTTTTTCCATGTAGTAGTGGCACTCTTTACAACTGATTCTACATTTTTTATTAGATTCAGACAAGTGTTGAATCTGAGTGTCATCTTACTCTCATTTTCTTTCAATGCCTTATTAACTTCATCATTTTTCAAATTTGGCATTAACTGTCTTAAGGTTTGAGCATAGATATCTTTGACAGTTTTCCTTGCATTCTCCCATCTTATCTTGACTTTCTCCAATAGAACATCTAGAATTTGTGGAGCCATATCATCAAGTGAGTACTTCCATTGCCCCATTTTCTCAATAACAACATCTTCAATCTCCTTCTACTCTATCTCTGTTCTAATTTTATACTTGAGAGATTTGAATTTTTCCATTCCAGATCCTTCTCTCAAACTCTTAATGTCTTCTTCAAATGTGGGAGGAGGCCTTTTAAATACTACATCACCACTGTTTTTACTTGCCTTGCCCCTTGTTTTTCTTGTGAAGACTGCAGTAGATTGTTTAGGTGCCTTGGTGATGGTCGCCTTCCCTTTCTTCTTCATAGGTACTTGTTCTTCTTCACTCTCATTATTTTCTTCTTCTTCTTCAATGTCCTCTCCTTTTCCCTCGGTTATCATTAGAGGTGTGCTAGATTGCATCTTGGTCATCCTCTTTCTACCTTTGTTAACCACCCGTGGAAGCTTTATGCTTAGTTCTATTCTTATCTTTGCTTCATCATATGTTCCAAAGTATGGAGCCTTTGGATCAACAGGTTGATTTATTAGGGCTTCAATTATGTCCTTGGTTTCATCAATATTTACCTCATAGGGAAGAGGTTTCACCCATATAGTTCTTGGCCTTACTGCCTGAATGTACACTCTGTCACAATCAACCATAAAACAAATATCATCCTTATAATCTTCCACCAACTTTTGTGGAATCCAGAATTTGTTATTCATCTTCTCTTTAAAGGATTCAAAATAGTTATCCATTATGCTCACAAAATTCTCTCCCATTTCAGCAATGTACTCATTTATTTGATACAGAATAGGCACATCTTTCCTCCATTTTACCATGCCTTTAGATGGGAAAAACTTTTGAGCATAGAAGAATAAATAAACCAACAACGAGCCAAACTTACATGGATTGTTCTTTGAAGTTTGAATGCTCTCCATATTCTTGTTGAACTGCTTCAACAACAAATCTGCTAGCTCAAATGACAAGTTGTTCTTCACAATTTTGTAAGCTAGGTCAACTGCTTCACACGGAACACTATTCTACCGACTAGAACTGTATATCTTGTGAGCTATGACATATGTCCCAAATTTCAACTCTGCATCAGTTATACTACTTATCTTCATACCTCTACCATCCCACTCAGCTAGGGTTTTCTTTTCCTGCTCTGCCTGACCTAGGGTTTTTGTAGATTTTACCTTGGCAAGCATGGGAAGACCAGTGATCCGATGAATCATCTGCTTTGTTATTTCCACTAGTTGCTTAAGCCAAATTTTACCTTCATGCACTCGGCTTAGGATATATCTAATCCATTTTATTTGGAAACTCTGAGGCAAGTGGGTGATATGTGTCAAACCCTTATCTTCCAAATGTTTGTACTCCAGTTTGAGAACACCATCAACACACAGTTCATTTTGGGCAACATCTATCTCTAGGGTTCCAAGCTCTTGAATTGTACCTTTAAAATGACTATGAATATCGTTAACAAGAAGTACCTTGGGAGGGATCTAAGATTGAGTTCCACTCGGGTCTAGGGTTTCTGCAACCACAGGCATGAGTTTGAAATCTAGCACCTTCCATTCTCCTTGGACCAACATTTCTGAACCTTTCTTTACTTTGGTGCTGGATGATGCCATGGTAACTCGGTAGACAAAGAAAATTCTTTGAAATTTTTTTGCTGCAAATTTTGCTTCAAATCGCTTGATCACACTTAGAAAATCTCTCTGCTCTTAATATGCTAAAATTCGCGGTGAAGAATGAACTTGATTTCTTGATTTTTGTTAAAACTTTTCCATTAATGCTTAGTACAGAAGTAGGTAAGTTTGGCATTGTATAGGATAGGCTATCATCCACTATTACATTGATTGCTCGGTGAAGACTCCACAACTCGGTGAATATAAGAATTCATACTACTCCGACTATACTCAGTAACCACATGAAATTTGGTTACTCCTGACCTTGCTCAGTGGTAACTGATACCGACCTTCTTAGTGATCCTATTGTATTTGCATACAGATTTGGATCTTTCTTCCTTTCAATTCTAGAACTGTTTTGGAATATGTTTATGAAGATATAGTTCCAGTGCTTTCTTGGAGACTTGGAATTGATAGAGCCACCCACTTCATGAGTGACTTCATTACTTGGACTGGTTTTCTCGGTAGGTTTAGGAATCCATTGTTGTCTCATCTGCTTCCTGATGCTATCTGCTTTAGCTTTCTTTTCATCTTCAACTCTGCCTGTATTCATGCAATTTTTAGCTATATGACCAAGTTCAGTGCATGTATAACATCTTATGGTAGTATCCCTTTTTTTGAAGTGATGCCTTACACAATTTATGCCAATGTGTCCATATTCTCCACAGTAATGAAACCTACACCAAGTGTTGTAATCCCAACCAAATATTGCTTTCACAATCTGTTCTGCTGGATTGGATGTTTTAGATCTACATTCTGATGCCTTGTGACCTTATTTGTTACATTTGTGACATTTGCCTTCAAATCTTGGTTTCTCCTTGCATTCATTTTCTTTATGACCATGCTGATTGCAATTGTAGCATTTTCCATTGAATTTTGCTTTTCCATTGCTCCAACATTTGTTTGAAGTATGACCTAATTTTCCACAGTGATTACAAGTGGGTTTCTGATTCTTTTGAGTACCCTGATTGGAGGATTCACCTTCCTCTTTGTATCTAAGTCTTGCTTTTCCTTTTTGCTTATGCAACTGATTCATATCTTCTTGAGATTTCATCATTCTCTCATTGATTTGCCTTTCAGTGTTTAGGTCATTCACCAATCTTAAACTGATTTGCTTTTCAGATCTCAGCTCCTCTATTATCCTTTCATTTTCTGATCTTAGAGTCAAGATTTCTTCATTTGTATTGGAGACTTGATCAATAAGGTTTTCTAGCTAAAGAGTTTGATTATGGATTTCATTGTTCTTTCCATCTATTTCATCTTTCATCTTATTTCTTTATTCCAAGATTTCACAAAATCTTGTTGATTGAATTTCCTATTCTCTTTTCAATTTACTTACTTCTTCTTGTAGACATCCATTATTTTCTAGGAGTTCCTTGATTGCATTGTTTGCTTCAACTGAGCTGCTTGAAGGGAAAAAATCTTCAATCTTTTCTTCAACATATTGGTGGTCATTCATCTGATTTGTAAGTTCCTTCTTTTTAGGGATTGGGAAAGATGCTCTTTTGCTTCCTTGAGTTGAGCTATGGCCATTTCTAGATCTAGCTTTTCATTTTCAATTACTTTGTTAAGTTTGAATATCTCCATTGTCCTGAATCTTTGCTCAAGCTATCAAGCTTTATCTTGAGAACCACAAAGCTCTGATACCAATTGTTGGAAATATTCAAGACTAGCCAAGTTACTGAGAGGGGAGGGGTGAATCAGTAACTTCAAAACTTTTTACAAATTGCTGATCTTGACAATATTCCAAATAACATTTAGATCTATAAGCTAACTACATGCATGAGTAACAGAAAGAATAAAACATTCATAACACTTTGAACACAGAGATTTGGTTACCTAGAAAACTTCCAAATAGAAAGTAAAACTGGGGTGGGGATGATACCCACAAAACTTCAATACTGCAGTATAAAGTTGGCCGGTTAAGGCTTACAATGATCACTTCTGATGATCTGCCCTATTAGGAGCAATTAGGACTGCTAGGTCCACCTTGTTAGAGGATTTACAAACATACAATGAAGTATGCACTCGGTTAAGAGATTTTACAAAAGACTGTTAAGTCTACCCTGTTAAAGGATTTCAAGCTGATTCACCTGTTAGGATGAAATAGTAGATCTCTTACTTGCAACTGTACTTGCTGTGTGTGTGAAAATTATACCTGATCTGTAGACACAACACTCAGTAAAACATTAGAGGTTAGCTATAATCAAAATCGTGCAAAATTGAAAGCTATCTAACCAAGCGATTTACTGCCTTCTAATAGGTGCGAGATTAATGTTCTCAGATTGTAATCGAGATCAGTGACCTAGACGACACCTAAATGAAGGATTTGAATGCAATTGATCTAGATATGAATTGAATGCAATTAATCTATTTTTTTGATATTTTCTATGCAATAAGAATGATAAAAACTGATATGAAATCTATGCTAAATGAAATTGATATGCTATGAATGCTAAATGATCTAACAATGAAGATTCTAACAATGATATGAAAACTATGAAATTCTATGCTAAGATATAAAAACTATGCAATTGAAATTGATCTCACAAAGCTTTGAATTCGCAAGTTGATTCCTCAGTCTCCAATTCTCCAGCGTGATTGTGCAAAATATGAGATGATTTGTGAAGAGTTGAGCCTTTAATTTATAGAAATCCAGGGCTTTGGAGGTGCATGGGAAAAAGCCATAAATCACTCAAATAACTCAACTTGATTTTTGAGTTATTTTTAAATAAAAGATAATTAACTCACAAAAACATGCAAAAGCTAAGTTTTAACTCAAAATAGAGTTTAGCTTTAATTGATAATTGATAGTTGTTTGCTTTTATGATTGTGCATGTTTTATTTATGAATTAATTTAATAATAAAGTGATTTATTTCCAACTTAACTGCTTTTAAAAATAAAATAATTAATTTATGGGTTAATTAACTATTTTACCAAACTTTTATTAAAAATTATATTATTAAATAATGACAACATGCTTTAATTAATTAAATAAGAATTTAATCAATTAAAGATAGGAATTTTGATTTATTGTCAAAATTAAATAATACAATTAATAATAGATAGAATTAAATTTAATTACATAATTAAGTGGAAAATATTAAATCTAATTAATTAAATATGAAAATATTCAATTAATCAAACTTAGGATAAATGTGATTTATCGCCAAATAATCATTAAATTAAAGATAATTAAGATAATTAGGAATATTACTAGGAATATTCCCCGATGCAAAATTTAAGATAATCAATTATGATTCGATGATGTTAGATGTGCCTTAGATTAGGACTTTGATGTCGATTTCATTCGAATTGAAGATGTAGGAGATTAATGAACTTATAGCCCATTTTTGGGGTATTACATTTTGCCCCTCTTTGAATTACTGTGCGAAGCGCAGTGGTTCAAAGATAGTCTGTGTTTGATAAAGATATGAAACTGATTCAAAAGATAAACCGATCTCAAGATAGAAACCGATTGAAAGATATTGAGATAGGAGTTGATTGATATTGAATTGATATGGAGATAATAGGTCTTGAATGACCAAAGATAATGTTCACTGTAGAAGCAAATGAACCTATTATTGCGAAAAAGTGTCAAAATGCTTGATTCTGAACCTTAGGATTGATAAGAAGTGAGTGACCCGTTCTAGACTCGATTGTCTTAGCAGAACTAGCAGGTATCACATCCGAATCCTTTAGTTGCCGAAGAACCAAGGAAATAACACTATGATTTGATGGTTGCAAAAACTGATACAGATTACAAGATTAAGAGAATACCAGATTGATATGGATCGATGAATCTGATATGCCCCAAGTGATGATAGATTTGCCCCGAGCGATGAGGACTTTTGATGAATCAGTAACTAGATGTGATTGTCTGTCTTGATCACTGATGAAAGATATTGATAGACTTGATCGATAGAATTTGATTTACAGACTTTGAATGATGTGCAATAGCATGCCCCCTTCGGGATTAAAATTGAAATCTGACAAGAAAAGTCAGCGTTGATAGTTTAGAAGCATGTTAATTGATCTGAGAAGTGGTTATTTACATCCGAGAACACATTCTGCATCGTTGGAAGGTCCAAAAGACCAAATTTGACTAGGTTAAACCATGAGGTGACCATAGTTGAAATGTCGATAGTTTGATGTAAGATAATCAGTTAAGTTGAATACTAGATTTCTGTGATGATTGAAGGTCGAAAATGCAAGTAGTTAATAATATGAATGATCTCAGATTTGAATTTTGATCCCGAAAAAGGATTCTACTTGCTATTTCATTGGAGGAACCTTCGTGTGAGATTCAGCTCTTGTTAGACTTGAAGATGCGATTTGAAGAATCATTTAAGCATTGAAGTTCGTTTAATCATTGTGAGATCATGTAAACATGCAAAATGCAATGAGACATGCAAAATGAAATGCAACCTAAGACCTAGGACCTAGTCACTGATCATGTGTCGATTTGTTATCATCATTGAACTTTTAGGTAACCGGATAAATCAATACAATGCCCACTAGCCATGAAACCATAGACATATGAATATTGATTTGTATGTGCAAGAATCAATACAACACCCACTGGTTAAACAACCATGGATATATGAATATTGATTTTGTTTTCGAAATGTCGGATTAGATATAAGCACCAAGGCACAAGCGCCAGGATGACCTGAATATCATGTCCATTTTGATATAGCAATTTGTACAAGCATCAAAACATAAACGTTGTGATGACCTGAGTACGCCTTGCATTACAAACACATCAAACAGTCAAGAGATCATTCTAAATCCAATGTGAATTACTCGTAGTGACCCTTTATCGTTCACATCCTTAGGCAAGATTGCGTTCCACAGTAGGAGAAAGAACTTTCTCAAAAAGAAAATAGTTAGATCAAACTTCCTTGAATTGTTTGGGTATCAATGGTCGAGGTACGCATGGCCATCCAATTCGAGATAGAGGCTCTTACAGTCGGACACCATTTCAATCCAAAATTTCCAAAGCTGTTAGATTTTCACATACAAGCAGAAGACAAAGAAAAGATTATGCCCCCAGTCATCACTCTCTAAATCCTATAAAAGACATCATCGAAGAGCTCGAAGGGACACAATATGCAAAAATCTCAATGCGAATCAGTAAGCATACAAGGAGATAAAAGCATGAAAAGCACAGATTGTTTTCAGTTGAGTTTTGATGTTTGATTGTTGTTGATGCAAAATCCTTTCTGGAGACGAGACTGACTGACTGACTCAACTTGAAGCTTCAAAGGACTCTGAGTGGATATGACACGTCTAAGATACATGGGAGACCATAGGATATGACATTGATTGCCCCCAAGTGTGAACATTGATAGGATGCAGACGCTTGAACTGGTTGGTGTACAGGCCGACTTATTGAAAACTAGAAATGCAGGAACAAACCGGGAGATATGTACAAACTAAAGCAAGACTGAAAGCTGGGAAAGACCAAGATTGTGCTGATAGATGGAGCATTTTGGAACAAGTGGTGCCCGTTTGCCGAGTTTTCACCATCTTGGTAGAGATTCTATTTTTGCTACCGAGGTGCCTGTTTCCAGGTTTTCACCAAGGCACTTTTTTTCTTCTTTTTTCATTTTTTTGTATTTTTCATTTTTTCAATTTTTTTGTACTTTTGATATTTTTTAATTTTTTTGTACTTTTGATATTTTTTTTGATTTTTTTGTACTTTTGATATTTTTCAATTTTTTTGTACTTTTGATATTTTTTTGATTTTTTTGTGAATCATCAAGGCGCCTATTGCTAGGTTTTCACCAAGATGTTCATTTTTTCAGGACTTTTTTAGATTTTTAAGATTTTTTCAGGACATTTACCAAGCACTGAATGCCTTAAGCGTAGAATTTCTTCAGATGGAGAACGTTGATTGGTTCTCGAAGCTGTTCTCCTTCAGTTGTTGAGAGTTGATAGGCACCAGAGCCAAAAGTAGCAGTGATTACAAAGGGACCCAGCCAGTTGGGTTCGAACTTCCCCTTGCGTTCTCGATGTGATTGATTTTTAGGATTTTCTCTCAACACTAGATCGCCAACCTAAAATTCTCTATGTCTGACTTTCTTGTTGTAGCCTCTAGACATTCTTTTCTGATACACTCTGAGATGATCATACGCTGCTTGTCTGCGCTCATCTAGTAATTCAAGTTCTTGTAACCTAGACACTCTGTAGTCATCGTCGGTGACAAGTCCATGCATTCTGATTCAGAGTGATGGGATTTCAACCTCAATAGGTAGTATTGCTTCAAACCCATAAACTAAAGCAAATGGTGTATCCCCAATAGGTGTTCTGATACTTGTTTTGTAGGCCCATTCTAATACTTGTGCTGATACTTGTTCTGATACTGGTTCTGATACTTATTCTGATACTTGTTCTGATACTGGTTCTGATACTGATTCTGATACTAATTCTGATAATTGTTCTGATACTGGTTCTAATATTGATTCTGATACTGATTTTGATAATTGTTCTGATACTGGTTCTGATAATTGTTTTGATACTTGGTATACTTGATAGCATCTTTTCCCATTTGCAAACTCCCAAGCAAGATCATATCATGCAGTCCCAATGTCAAGCAAGGTGGAGAACAAGAGGGATTGGCAAGCTAGTGGAAGAGATAGAAGACAAGAGAATGAAAGCTAATGAAGGGAAGAAATCTTCAAGGGAAAACTCCTCAAGAATACCCAAGCTAGGGAAAAATTGTCATGTAAAGTGCATTTGGACAAGCAATGAAAGGCCATCATAGGATAAGTCACAATAGCGTGATGCAAGAGCAGGAAAGGGTGCAATCCAAAGGAGTAGACATGTCAAGAGGCTTCATAGCACCATGTTTTACTCTTTCTTTCTTTTTTTTACTAGATCAAGACCAAAGGGGAAAAGGATAGCGATAGGCAAAAATGAATGGAGGAAGATGGATATGAAGGCTAAACATGGAAGGAATGAAAGCAAGATCATCGTAAAATAGCTCACAAAATAGCCAAATATTCGTGTATAGATCAACATTGTCAAGATCAAAGAGAGAAGATGGAATGGATGAAATATGTAGAAGAACTACACATGATGCCTGATTGCCAGGTTTTCATCATGGTACTTATCCAAGGTGCCACAAGAGAGTGGTTTTCACCATAGGATGAATTTATTTCTCTTTACTTTTGCTACCAAGGCGCCTGTTTTCAGGTTTTCACCAAGACACATTTTCAATTTATTTTATTTTTCATTTCTTTTTTGGAAGAAGGCAAGCTTTTTAGATAATGCTCCTTGAAAGGATAAACCATGATATGCCAAAGATTCAAAATGATATGCTCAAAGATGCTGATAGGGAAAGGGAGATGGAAGAGAAAAATGGAGGATAGGGTTCTATGTAAAGCGAGTGAGGTTGGAAGATAGGAGGAATAGGCAAATGAGGAAAAAGGATAGAAGGTAGAAGGTTAATGCATGGAAGGATTGTGAAAGGGTAGATGGAAAAGAAGGCAAGATCAACGTAAACACACACCTTGAAGAGTGGCGAGAGGGTGGAGGAAATGTGAATGAAGGAATACGTGAAGGAATATGGCGAATAGATAGCAGAGGTTGAGGTTTGGGCGCATGAAATGGAGGAATATTTTTGGAAGGAGATGAAGTGGAAGCCTTTGGAAGCTTGAATGTCAATTTCACTTTTTGCTCAACACCAGACTCTTTCAAGAGAGACTTTGGAATCCATATAGCCTTAGGATTTTTATTTCCTTTTGATGATCTAGAGAGAATATCTTGAATGATGGATTTTGGAACCCATACTTGTCTTGTAGTTTTTTTCTTAGATATTTCTTTTGACTTTATGCTTCCATGTCTATGAGAGGAGACATGGTGATATTGTTTTTTTGATGGATTCTTGTATTGCTTCTTTTTCTTGTATTGAACATTCAAGTTACTTCCAAAGGACTTGGGACTTGTGGAAGAAGGAGGAGGATATGACTGGTTTAGATGGGTGGGTGGATGAAAAGGATTCAAGGGTATGCATCTATGTTGATCTTGAGGAAAGATAGGAGATGGAGGTATGTAAGGACCTAAGATGGATGGCAAATCAGGAGATCTAGGAGGGGAAAGTGAAGGGACATAAGGACCCAAGATGGAAGGAAGGCATGAAGCCCTTAGTAGTGGTGGAAGAGGTCCAAGGATGGAAGTGGAAGACGCAAAAGGATAATCAATAAGTTCATTAGCATCTATATGACAACCAAGGATATCAGCATCTTTAGAGTGAGCATTAGGATCTTCAATAGAATCATGGACATCTTGAATAAGAGCATTTTCTTTGATAGGATCATTCAAAGCTTGCGAAGACTTAGGAAGAGTAGAAAGTGGAAGTGAACATGGAGTGGTAGAACAAGAAGATGGAAGACTTTGATCTTGACAAGGATCTTTGGATAGCACAAGCACATAATTTTTCTTTTGATTTTCAATAGGCTTAACATTGGAAGGAACACTATTTTTACCAACCTTAATGGAAGTATCATCTTTGGAAAGTGCAAGTTTAGTAAGGTTATTTTGATTGTCAATAAGCTCAACAGTGTAAGTAGTAGCTTGATCTTGCTTAGGTGAAGACTTAAGACATGGTGGAATGCATGAAAAAGGGGGTACAGGATCAAAAGAACCCTGAGGTGGATAAGAGACATCAGAAAAAGGAGTGGATGACATGGAGGGTTCTTGATCTTGATCTTTCTTTATGTTCTTTTCTTTATCATTTTTAGAGTCCTCTTGACATGGAGCCACTTCTAAGGACAAAGAAGCATGTTGGGATTGTATGGATGACTTTGGAAGAGATGGTGGAGGACTAGCTGAAGTAGGGATTATAGCATATGAAGGCTTAGGCTCTTTAGGTTTATCATTATTGGAAGTCTTTGCAGCCAAGTGAAGGTTAGCTTGAGTTTCTTTAAGAGGTAGCCCTGGAGGATAACTATAGGGAACCACATGAAAAATATCAGAGCTTGTGTCAGATGAAGGTTCTGTGAAAGATTTGAAAGACTCGAAAGCTTTAGGAAATGTATGGGTATTGGAGGAAGTAGGGGATGGAAGGGAACCATCACCAGACAAAAGTTCAACATTAACATGATCTTGCTTGAGAGTGTAATCTTTATTTTCAGCTGGAGAGTTCTGAGAGGAGAGATCCTTATAGTATTGACGTTTCAAGCTAGCACGATGTATTTTATAGTCCTCAGCAGTAGTAGATGGATCATCATCAAGGTATTGTCCACAAAAGCCATCAAAATCTCTTTCAAAATCAGAATCATATGGATCACCATCACGATCTATCCAATGTGACGGCCCCTTTGTAGTAAGTAGGAATGAACGATGAGGAGGACTCTTAGGAACAGAGGTGTCATAGGTATCATTACATTTTCTGTCATCATAGTCATCATAGTCTTCAAAGCTAGATGTGTCACTCTCCGTGGAAGAGGTATCATATTGCTCAATTTTTTTCCGGGGGCATGGTGACATGTACAAGTCTTTATCAAATGGAAAAGAGTATAGAGGTTCCTTTTCTTTCCCAAGTTTGTCAAGCTGGACTTGCATAGCATGTATCTGTTTCATTATAGTGGCGATCAGAGTTTCTTCCTCTTGTTTACTGATTCTTTGAGACATGTGTACTAATTTTCAATAGCTACTGATCTGTTCTTGACACAATGATATTTTTGACAGATTCTGGATCTAGGCTGGAAACATTGGATATCTTGCAATTTGACAATTTCTAACAACTCTCTCAAATTTTTCCAAACGACACTCTGCAGACTCATACGACACTGGGTAGTCTATGAAATGACAGTTGCTAAACTCATATGACAGTTGGGTAATACTGAAATGACACTTGACAAAACTCATACGACTTTTGACTTCCTGAAATGACTTTTGACTCCAGAAAAGATTTTATGTCAATTTTTGCAAAATGTAAGGTCTTCAGTTTTGGATTGTTTGCAAATTGTATTATCCAGATTTTGAAGGTTATACCAGATTTGATCGTTTTTAATAGCCAAGTAGATAAATAAGCAGGCAGAACAGCAAGCAAGTGATTCCAAGCACGTCTGAAAACAATGAACAAGGGCAAAAGCAACCTTGCGCATGAACAATCAAGTGACCAAATTGTGCTAATCCCTGAGAGTACTAATTGTGTATGTTCTGAAAAGTTTTGCAATAACACACATATACCTGAGAATGAAAAATTGGCCTCTCTAAGGTTTTTAGTAATGGTTTGACTCTGCAACTTTTATGATTCAAAGGGGTGAACTCCAATCCCGGCGCACCAGGGTTTTGACACAGTCTGAGAACTTAATCTTCAAGAGCTGCTAGGGAGATCTGACAACCCAACAATGAACCATACCCATGGAGATTTCTTCCACAAGGACATTTATATAGCGGCTGTCACTACCATGGCGAAAATGGCTATGACCGCTTGAGGTTCCATCAACGCAGTTTTCCCTGTGAAGGGATTGTCCGCTACGGTTAACCCTCTCTAAAGATGACTCACATATTTATACCACAAGGGGACTTGGCTCCAGATTCAAGGTTTTGACACCTCTTCACTTTTAACCCAAACAAAGCAAGCAGATTAATCTGACACGCTAAGACAAAGTTTTGTTCTACCGAGGTCTATGATATCAACTCCACTTGATCTATCAACCTCTCCGGGGAGAGAATGTATCAATCAATAAGAGAAGACGCACTAACCAATTTTGATTCACCAAAGCTCGTGATATCAACCCCACGTGATCTATCAACCTCTCCAGAGAGAGAATGTGTCGATCAATAAGAGAAGACTCACTAACTAAGTTGAATGTGAAACGCACTAAGTATCCTCCCTACCTACAAGGATTCTATCGTCAAGAAGGATTTCGCTAGGAATCCAATCTCTCAAGAATCACAAATAGTGTTCATAGGGCCTAATTACTATGTGAGCACAGATGTATGTTCTGAAAGCAAATCTACCAAAAGCATCCAAAAAGTAGAAAAAGGAACACTTAACGTTTAAAGCGAATATGAGATGAGTCCACAAGGTGGAACAATTAACACCTCACACAAGCTAAAAATGAGTCCACAACTTAGAAAACAAGGGAGTTCCTAAAAGCACAAAAGGGTTGCCAAGTGGAACATTTAACGCTTCTGTCCTGTTGACCCCTCCCCTTTATGGCGCTGAGATTGCAACCACGGGGCGGAAATGAGGGGCCGGCGGATTAGCGAGTCCAATAACCCAAGATAGCAATCAAGATCAATCACAAGTATTCTAAGACTACTTAATGAATCCTTAAGGGTTCACAACCTAGTATCAATTATGCAAGTGTGTAGAAATAGATCAAAAGCATGAAAAGATGCACACAAGCTTGACACATAAGAGATTTATTTTAAGTCCCAAATCAAAATGTTATTAGATGAAGGAGAATACCTGGGATCCTTGCAACGCGCTTAGTAGATTTTACTTGATTTTTAGCAATTTTTGTTGAGCTTTTCCATGCAAGCAAGTGACGAACTCTCCAACAAGCAAACAAGCAAACAAGATATGCAAAATATATTCAACTTATGAAAACCATAGGGTTAGCTCTAAAAATCAATTATTATCAATAATAATAACCATCAATCAATCCAAATGACAACTCATATCATTCATTGAACCATGTAAAAAAATAAGTGCATACCCATCACAAAACTTTATTTTTTTTTTGCTGCATTTGACCTAGTCAACAAGATCTAATTTTTTTGATATGATTTTTGCCACAAAAATAGAAATTCAGAATAGAGACCCCTACTAAAAAACAGAGAGCTTTCCAAAAATGCAAAAATTTTAGAAAAACCTCTTCATTTGTGCCCTAGAGACCTATTTTATCAATACAGACCAGTTTTTGTAAATTGACTATTTGAGCTATGATATCATGTCCAAATTTAAAACACAAAGAATGGACCCCCTGTAAAATTTAAAGAGCTTTCCGAAAATATAAAAATTTTCAAAAAATATGCTGATTTGCGTCAGATATTAATTTTTTCTGGAATTTCAAGAAAAAATTATTAAAAATTAAAAACATCTCAAAAAATTCTAAATTTTTTACTGTAGCTTTCATGACATGTCACAAACCTGTAAAAAAAATTTCAGATCAAAATTCCAAGCCGTTTGGGAGATAAAATTAAATCTTTGAAACTTTGGGGTTTTAGCTCCCAAAAAAATCAAAACCAGCATGCAAAGGTGGGTTGCCCCACGGTGGGCGCCAGAAATGTGTGTGTGAAAATTATACCTGATCTGTAGACACAACACTCAGTAAAACATTAGAGGTTAGCTATAATCAAAATCGTGCAAAATTGAAAGCTATCTAACCAAGCGATTTACTGCCTTCTAATAGGTGCGAGATTAATGTTCTCAGATTGTAATCGAGATCAGTGACCTAGACGACACCTAAATGAAGGATTTGAATGCAATTGATCTAGATATGAATTGAATGCAATTAATCTATTTTTTTGATATTTTCTATGCAATAAGAATGATAAAAACTGATATGAAATCTATGCTAAATGAAATTGATATGCTATGAATGCTAAATGATCTAACAATGAAGATTCTAACAATGATATGAAAACTATGAAATTCTATGCTAAGATATAAAAACTATGCAATTGAAATTGATCTCACAAAGCTTTGAATTCGCAAGTTGATTCCTCAGTCTCCAATTCTCCAGCGTGATTGTGCAAAATATGAGATGATTTGTGAAGAGTTGAGCCTTTAATTTATAGAAATCCAGGGCTTTGGAGGTGCATGGGAAAAAGCCATAAATCACTCAAATAACTCAACTTGATTTTTGAGTTATTTTTAAATAAAAGATAATTAACTCACAAAAACATGCAAAAGCTAAGTTTTAACTCAAAATAGAGTTTAGCTTTAATTGATAATTGATAGTTGTTTGCTTTTATGATTGTGCATGTTTTATTTATGAATTAATTTAATAATAAAGTGATTTATTTCCAACTTAACTGCTTTTAAAAATAAAATAATTAATTTATGGGTTAATTAACTATTTTACCAAACTTTTATTAAAAATTATATTATTAAATAATGACAACATGCTTTAATTAATTAAATAAGAATTTAATCAATTAAAGATAGGAATTTTGATTTATTGTCAAAATTAAATAATACAATTAATAATAGATAGAATTAAATTTAATTACATAATTAAGTGGCAAATATTAAATCTAATTAATTAAATATGAAAATATTCAATTAATCAAACTTAGGATAAATGTGATTTATCGCCAAATAATCATTAAATTAAAGATAATTAAGATAATTAGGAATATTACTAGGAATATTCCCCGATGCAAAATTTAAGATAATCAATTATGATTCGATGATGTTAGATGTGCCTTAGATTAGGACTTTGATGTCGATTTCATTCGAATTGAAGATGTAGGAGATTAATGAACTTATAGCCCATTTTTGGGGTATTACACTTGCTGATTGAGATTCTTTGATGTACTGATCACCTTCTATGATAGATATGTCTCTGCTACTCCTTATACTACTGTAGCCCTTTGTAATTCACCTATCTCTGCCTTTCTTCTCTTTTTCACTACATTACTACACTTTTGATATGATACAAAACATTGCTTATATATCAATCCAAAATAATTACAAAGTCAGCCCTAACACAAATATTACTGAGTTAGCCCAAATATAGTTACAAAGTTCCTGCAAACTGACTCGGTGACTTTTTGACACTTGGCATCCACTGCAATACTTGGCATCATCATGCTCTCGGTAGGAGTGGAGGCTCGGTCCATACTAACCACTCGGTCATAGTTTCAAACTCGATATACACTGGAGACTTGGTAGATATAGTGTCACTCGATAGAAACTAAATTCCCTGTTTACTATGTTGGCACTCGGTAAACACTACTCATCTCATCACTTGATAATGATAACTCGGTAAGCACTATGAAGCTTGGTCTACTCAAATTGCTTGGTAAACACTGTGAAGCTCGGTAAGCACATAGAATCTGAATAAGTGTTGTCACTAATGACAAACATACTTAATGCCAACAATTTTTAGGACATTAAGATATGTTCAAAGCTCTAGAGCATCATGCGTAGAATTTGTTTAGATGAAGGATATTGATAGGTTCATGGAGTTGTTCTCCCTCAGGTGTAGAAAGTTGATAGGCATCAGACCAAAAATAAATAGTAACTATGTAGAGACCTAGCCAATTTGGTTCAAACTTCCATTTTTGTGCTCTATTCTATTGATTTTTGGGATTCTCTAGCTCTCAAGACGAGTTCTCCAACCAAAAATTATTTAGAATGAACCTTTTTGTTATAGCTTTGTGACATGATTTTCTCATGATTGAGCATAGCTCCTCTAATCTCATCTAGAAGTTCTAGTTCTTATATGTGCATGATTCTATAATTTTCATCTGTGATGAGGCCTTTGAATGAAACCCTTAGGGAAGGTATATCAACCTCAAGAGGTAAAATGGCTTCAGATCCATAAACAAGTGCAAAGAGTGTAGCTCCAGAAGGTGTGTGAATGCTAGTTCTATAGGCCCATAGTGTTGGGTTGATTTATAAGTGTCAATCTCTTCCTGACTTGTTAACTATTCTGTGTAATATTTTCAGTGGTGTTTTATTAGAAGATTCAGCCTAGCCATTGTCTTGAGGGTAGTAGATTGAAGACCAGTGTTGTTTAATCTTAAATTTCTTACTTAACTACTTAAGATCCTTGTTTTTGAATTGTCCTCCATTATCAATAACTATGGAGGTAGGTATGTCGTAGCGAAAAATGATATAATTGAGCATGAACAAAGATAGTTGTTTCCCATAGTCAAGAGAGGAACATCCTCAACCCACTTTATAAAATACTCTATTACAGGAATGATAAACTTGTGTCCACTAGATGAGTTAGGATGCATTAGACCTACCAAATCAAAAGCCCACTGCTAAAAAGGACAATGTGTAATAGATGGAATAAGTTCTCTTCCTATAACATGGATCAAATTCTCATGTATTTGACACTTACAAGACTTAGCATTGCGCATGGCATATGTTTGTATAGTAGGCCAATAATAACCGGTCCTTAGTACTTTTCAAGCTAACACAAGACCATTAGAGTGAGACCCACATACGCCATCATGGACTTCAACTAATGCATGTTCAAACTCATCTATCTCTAGACACCTAAGAAGTGTTCCTTCTAGACCCTTCCTAAGCAAGCCACTAGACACTAGTAAATTTTAGCTTGTTTTTCGACAAGGATTAGTCAAATTTTTTATACCAATTGGTTGACCAAATGACCAAAATTGTTGTCAGAGTTTTTTTGTCAATTATACGACACACTAAAATGTCACAATTTTGACATCAATAGTGGTAGAATTATCAACAGACCTGTAGTCGAAATAATCATTTCAACTTGGAAATGTTATCGATCATACTTTTGATCTATGCGACCAATGTCCATAGAAATTGCGATGACTTAAGGTCAAAACTATCGTCGAGGGTTCAACATTCTCATTGAAATGCCAAAGAAGGTTGTTAGAAATAGGAAATACTAAGAGGGGGGGGGTGAATCAGTATTTCACAAACTTTTACTTTTGCCCACTTATGGATATAACAGATTACTTTAATGCATACAAAGCATAAGAAACTAAATAGCATACATAATAGTAAATGTAAAGAAATCATAACACATGATATGTTCTCGAGGAAACCCTAGCCAAGGGAAAATATTAGGGATGGTACCCACAAAGATCCACTAATCAAAAGATATCCAATTAAGGATGTTGACCCTATTAGGAGCCTGTTACAATCATATAGTGTATCAGTCTTGGTTAAGGGACTATAGGCCTTGTTAGAAGCCTCAACCCTGTTAGGAGTTGTAGATACAAAACCTGATTACCAGATGAGCTCACTGCCCAAACAAGTAATACAAATGTTTACTGATTACAATATGGTACTGCTTACAACTTTGCATCAACAACTTTCGCTGCTATCATAGTTTACATTTATTACATGTTAAATTTCAAGTATGTTTGGTACATCTTTATTTATGCAAGATACAAAACATAATATCTTTCTCTTGTTGGCTTGAATATCTTTATCCAAGAGTAAACATCTAGGATGTCATCTCTTTATAATATTAAGTCATTATTTTGACAAGCAAAATAATCCCTTAATTCATTTACTAGTTCAGTCTTCAAAACTGCACTGTCGGTTGTACTCTATCATCGGTAAAACAATCATAAATTTGTTTGTACTATCCATACTCTTTTGCATACTGAGATGGGGTATCCTTAGAAACCATAGAATCTATGTTCAACTACGCAAACTCTGATCATGCTCTAGTGAATGTCGCCAAAACAAACTGTATTGGGTGCTCTGTCAAAATCACTGTTTCATACTTAGATAATTTTAGTCTGCGATCTTCCATACTTACTTTCCAGCTTATGCACTCTTCATAGGGAACATATGTTGCCATAATGACAACATCTATGTACATACCTTAGCCAAATTGCCAACAATCTCCCCCTTTGTCATTGGTGGCAACATATGAGAAAATTGGCTAAGTGTACAAGTCAAAATCTCAAAATTTGTATCAAAATTGTGGCCATAGTATAAAATAAGTATACTATCCTTATATCTCCTCAAAATATACACATAATCTATAACACTTCATAATACTCCATAGAACTCCCCCTATGAGTATGCTTCCTTATCATATATAGAGACAATTTTCTAAGTATCTCTCCCCCTTTGACAACAATGACAAAATAAAGGGTGGAAAGGGATATACAAAATTGTGTCAAAAATTTTACCTTACTGTCTTATTGCAAAGTCAGTAGGCTTGCAACACAATCTGCAAAATCTGTCTTCCAAGTCTCAAAATCTTTCTCCCATGCCTTCTTTATTGATTCTGCTACATTGAGTAGAGTACTCAATCTGTATGCTGCAATCTGACAAGCTTGGAGGGACTCAAAATTGAATTTCTAAAATTTTGTCTTAGCAGTAAGACATTCATCTAGCTGCTCTTCTATAATAGTCAACTTGATTGAGACATGCTCTCTCAAGATGTTTATTCTGATAATTTTATTGTTCTTCTCATCATTCAAAGTCCTTATTTCATCACATAATTTTATGATCTTATTCTCAATTGTTATGATCTTTATGTTTAGGCTGGCCAAAGAGTTTGTCTTTGCTGCAATTTCATCTTGCTTCTCTTTTATCTTCTTTTCATCCTCAATTAAAATATTTTCAGATTTTGTACACTGAATGTACAAACACTTTCCAGTCTCAAGATGTTTCCTTAAGTCCTTAATGTGTCTATCAAGGCTGTCAATGTCATTTTTGATATTCTGACTTATGTTCTACAACATCTTAGCTTCATAAGCTGCCTGAGCCTTAACCTTAGCAATATCAGTTAAATTAGTGAACTCAACATCAAAAGATTTAATTACCATCTTTGCTCTTTCAAGTGGATCTGAATCAAAGACTTTTGTAGATATGACACTTTGTAGCTTCTTAGTCAAGTCTTTCAGACTACCTTCCAAATTCTTAACTTTCTTGTTCTTTCCAATAATTTTGTTTAAAGAAGTGATCAACTCTATTTGATCATTGTCATCAACTTCTTTGCTCAAATCTTCAATCAATGTTTCTATTCCTTTCTCCTTTCCAGTCTTAGGAGTAAGACTAATGTCTTCTTGTGGTTCAATAGGTGTATGGGCCTCTATTTCCATTTTCACTTTAGTATGTGTAGTCTCTATTACAATAGTCTTTTCTTGCTCTTCCAAAACCAAATTGTCAACAATGTTATCCAAACTGTTGAGTACCGCATCATCTGAATCTAAAGTAACTTTAGTTCCTTCAATGTCCATAGATTTTGGGCCAATGTTAATGGAAGAAGAGGGAATATCTTCAACTTCAACTACTTCTGTTGCTACCTCTGCTTGTTCTGAACTCTGTTTCTCTACTGGTTCTGCAACTGCTTGATCTTTGCTATCTTTTCCTGCTACCAATTTTGCTAGCACTTGCACAACTACCTATTCAGTTTCTGTCTTTACTTGCTCATACTGTCCTCCCATTATTTGTATAATTCTTCTTTTAGTTCTTAATAGGGTTTCAAGTGGCTTGAGGATCTATTTAAGATGGTCATCATCTCTTATCTCACAGAACTGTCTAATCACATTTTCTCTTATTTTGGTATCTTCTTCTTGTGCTCTCATCTTTCTTCTCACAAGTTTGTTGTACAAATCTTCTGGTATCTTTCCATGAATAGTATCAAATTTCTTGTTTGACAAAATCATGTGTAACCATTGCATTCTCAAGATTCAATCTGTTAGAGGATACATATAAATCATAGTATTTGTTCATTTTGGTAAAGTCTCCATGCTGCATTATATCTTCATTAACTCTTTCTATCCTTGGTTTCCATGATTTCTTCTTTGTTGTCACTTCATCATCTTTTATCTCTGCAACTCTTCTAGGTACTGGTGGAACAATTATTTTCTATCTTTTACCTAGTCTTGAAGCACTTGCCTTCATTCTTTTTCTCGGTGCTAAAGAAAAGGGTTTCTCTGTCTGACTGATTTCTTGTTCTTTCTCAAGTTCTTCAACCTTTACCTTTACTTGAATAGGTTCTGCACTTGATGCCAAAGGTGGGATTGATAGTATCTCACTTTGCCTTAATGCTTCTACAGTCTTCTTTGCAATATCAAATTCCTGCTCACTCATACCTAATTCTTTTAGAATTTTCTTTATTGTAGACTCCACTCTCTTCTTTGATTGTTTCTCTTCCTTAAGTGTCTTTGCTAAACCTAATTTTTCATCATAAGTTCCAAATCTGTTGCTATGAGCATCAACTTTACTTTTCAACAATCTACTAACATAACCTTCTATTTCAACTTCAGAGATTTCATAGCCAAGAGGGTCTATGAATTCATGTCTAGGTTCTACTGCCTCAATGTAAGTGAAATCAATATCAACCATAAAACATATATCATCTTTGTATTTCTCAACTAGGGATGGAGGAATTCTTGATCTATTTACCACAATGTTCTGAAAAGTTTTGAACACTAACTTTACACTGTCATTAACCTTCTCAATAAGATGTTTCATGTAAACTTTATTGATTCTTGCCATAGTATTCTCACCATCATTCCATTCAATAGTGTAAGGAAATCTTCTTAGCAAGTGGAAAAACATGTAAGTAACCAATGAGGAAAATCTAAAGTGAGTGTATTTAGCTTTCTTTATCTTTTCCAAATTCTCAAACAACTATATTCTCAAAATTTCACACATATCCATAGGATTTTTCTCCACACACATCAAATAAGCAATGTGTACCATACCTGCTGGCATATCATCTTCTCTAGAGCTTCCACAAAACTTTGTTGTCAAAATCTTACACAAGTATTTTACATCATCTTGCTTAATCTTACTAATGACTATACCTCTGCCATTGTATACTAAACCGGTGTTTTCAATCACAATCTTTCTCATTATTTTTCTCATTTAGTGGAATTGCACCAACTTTTGATAATCCAGTCACATCATGAATTAGGTCTGCAGTTATGTCTATATCTCTATCTTCTAACCAAAATTTACCATTATGTATCCTACTCAAAATGATCTTAGTACACTCCTCATCATCAAATTCATATTTCATAGAGTACTCAACGATTTCATTGTTTTCTAGATGTTCATAACCTTGTTTCACTGACATATTTGAGTTGTAAAATTTCTTATATTCACCATTAAAATCACTCTCCCTTAGGGTTTCATACTTGCATCCAAGATAACTTTTAACATTCTCTAAATGAAGAACTTCATCTGGTACGGATGATAAGGCTAAACTAGCATCTCTTTCTGAGGGTTCAACTAGATCTTTCTTATTTCTAGGTCTGTTCTTATCCTTAATGTTGTGAATCAATGACACATCCATGATTATATCTAATTACTTAAGCTGATTCAAGATCGTAGTCGAATAAATACCTTAAATTCACAAAATTAGGGCTTTTGCTAGATCGGCACTTCAAACTTCTGCAAATTGCTTCCAAACTTCTTTCTTCACTTCTAATCACTTGATAATCATAATAACTTCAATTTCAATCTTTTAACACTTAGTATTTACTCGATCTAACATCTCATTCAATTATTTTGCCGCCAAAATGCCAAAAAGATGATTCTGTAGATCTACAACCATAAATCTTCTTGCGACCTCGCAAAACACAATATTTCTTTTTGTGCACTTAACCATAGCATTAGTATAACATAAAAAACCTTCATCTAACTATGAAAAACTTAACTCATTCAAAATCTAACTCTATACTAATTCTAAGCTCCTAAACTATAGAAATTTACATAATTTAAGTGCTTAAAGAAGGGTTAGGTAAAGACTCATTCTTACCTTCAGATACATTACCTTCTTGATTACCTTCAATGTTGAATATACCTCCTTGATCTGTGCCTTTAACAAATTTTACTTCATCTTCATTGCTACAACAACCTTTCTCTTTGTTTCCTGCATTTTCATTCCTTCTTGCATAGTTTCTAGGGTTAGGGTTATGATGATAACCTCCATTGTTCATTCTGCAAAATCTTGTTGTGTGTCCAATCTTGTTACATATCTGACAAGTGATTGCATTAGTTCCATATCTAGGTATTTTCTAATTGATTTGTGTCCTGCAATTTCTAGCAATATGTCCAATTTTGTTGCATCTAAAACATACTATTCCATTTCCCCTTTTCATGTCTTCAATTGATCTCTGATCTGCATTGTTAGTATTTCTAGGCATTCTTCTATTGTAATTATTCTCAATAAATTTAGATCTTCTACATTCAATAGCTCTATGTCCAAAACCATGACAATTATAACAATAACCATTTAGAGGTTTGAATTGTTTACTTGTACAATCTCTCTTCATATGACCAATAGTATTACAAGTAAAACATCTACCTTTGAATTATCTTTGCATACCTTTGGATGATTCTTCTTGCTTCGGTGGTTCTTCTTGCTTTGGTGATTCTTCTTGCTTCGGTGATTCTTCTTGCTTAGGTGCATCTTCTTGTTTCGGTGATTCTTCTTGCTTAGGTGCATCTTCAGATTTGTTCTCATCTAACTTCTTTTCTTCACTACTTTGACATTCATTCAAATCTAGTTTCTTGCTTTCACTAACTATCTTCAATATGTTAAATCCAAGACCAGTTTTGTCATAAAATGGTTTTCCATAAGATACTTGCTTATCAATCTTTTCACTATTTGAATATAACCTCTCAAGTTGTTGTTTGGATTGAGTCAATTCACCTTTCACAATTTTGTTGTATTTCTCAAGTTCATCATACTGCAGTTTGACTTTATCAAATTCAGATGTTACCTTGCCAAGTTTAGATTTCATATCTTCATTTTCATTCTTTAAAATTTCATTCTTAGATCTCAAATTGTCATTTCCATCTTTCAAGCTAAGCTTCAGATTTGCTATCTTCAATTCATGTTTAAGGATTACATTTTCTTTTTCTAAGTCTTCACAATCTTCAACAAGAATTTCAAATTCCTTCTCAGATTTCAGATCTTCTATCTTACCTTTCAATTTGTCAATAAGATTCTTTGCATCATCATACTTTCTTTTCAAAGTGTTTCTTTCATCAGTAAGCATATTAATTTTCTCAACAACTTCTTCAAGATTCTTCTGTAATTGATCCATATCCATAGAGATCTTACTCAAGCTGCTAGGCTTTCCTTGAATGTTTCTTCTCCAAGTAACTGTGCTCTGATACCAATTGTTAGAAATAGGAAATACTGAGAGGGGGGGTGAATCAAAATTTCACAAACTTTTACTTTTGCCCACTTATGGATATAAAAGATTACTTTAATGCATACAAAGCATAAGAAACTAAATAGCATACATAACAGTAAATGTAAAGAACTCATAACACATGATATGTTCTCAAGGAAACCCTGGCCAAGGGAAAACCCCAGTGGAGATGGTACCCACAAAGATCCACTAATCAAAAGATATCCAGTTAAGGATGTTGACCCTGTTAGGAGCCTGTTACAATCATATAGTGTATCAGTCCTGGTTAAGGGACTATAGGCCTTGTTAGAAGCCTCAACCTTGTTAGGAGTTGTAGATACAAAACCTAATTACCAGATGAGCTCACTGCCCAAAAAAGTAATACAAATGTTTACTGATTACAATATGGTACTTCTTACAACTTCGCATCAACAACTTTCACTGCTATCATAGTTTACATATATTACATGTTACATTTCAAGTATGTTTGGTACATCTTTATTTATACAAGATACAAAATATAATATCTTTCTCTTGTCAGCTTGCATATCCTTATCCAAGAGTAAACATCTGGGATGTCATCTCTTTATAATATTAAGTCATTATTTTGACAAGCAAAATAATCCCTTAATTCATTTACTAGTTCAGTCTTCAAAACTGCACTGTCGGCTGTACTCTATCATCGGTAAAACAATCATAACTTTGTTCGTACTATCCATACTCTTTTGCACATTGAGATGGGGTATCCTTAGAAACCATAGATTCTATGTTCAACTACACAAACTCTGATCATGCTCTAGTGAACGTCACCAAAACAAACTATATCGGGCGCTCTGTCAAAATCACTATTTCATACTTACACAATTTTAGTCTGCAATCTTCCATACTTACTTTCCAGCTTATGCACTCTTCATAGGGAACATATGTTGCCATAATGACAACATCTATGTGCATACCTCATCCAAATTTCCAACAAAGGTTCATCTCTCTGTCGACGAAAGTTGGTCAGAGCAGTCATCGAACATATAGTGTTGTTGTCGAAATGACTAGTATTGATACGTCGAAAAAGTGACAAATAATATATATTTTTTTAAAAATAAAATATATTATCAAATTAAGCATAGAAATATTATGCTTTAATTGTTTACATATTAATCATGACCAATGGCTTAATTTCATTAGGGCCAATAGAATAAATTACAACAATTACATCAACAACAATTTTGGTCATTTGGTTGACCAATTAGTATAAAAAATTTGACTAATCCTCATTGAAAAACAAGAAAAAAGAAGCATTTTTTAAAACATTATGTCAATGATATAATACAAAAATTTAGTGCTTTTGAGCCTTGTCCTCGTCAAAATCATCTGGCAGCTCATTAACCATAAGGTTTTTAATAGCTGCTGATTTTTTTTAAAAAATAATCTTACTATAATGAATTCCATTTCATCAAACTATGAGATGCAAAACAATGATGTTTAATGTCATAGTGATAATCATCAATAGTAGTGATACAATAATACCTAAGATTAAAGGATTTAAACATAGTGGCATTGCATTATAACACTAATATTGAGCAATATACATAGAAAGACAGTGTCGTGAAGGAAAAGACATATGCAGATCCTATTAGTCTGAAGGAATGCTTAATGCCAGTCAAGAAAAATGCTAAAGATAGTAGTGAGACAGTGTTGGTAAAGACAATGATTAGGAATACAAAACAGTGACCAAGAAAGATAAAATAGTGAGGGAACACTAGAAGAGCACTGTTAGAAAACAATGATAGTCACTGTCAAAAGCACAAGAAACTCATCCCCTAAGTCAAAGGGATACATTTATGAAATAATTAAGACAATGATTCAAAGAAAAAAACACTATTATTGACAAAGCAAGAAAGATCAAAATGGTAGTTTTGCTGCTATAGTGTGCATGATTGGGCCAAACGTTGTTCAATGCAAATAATAAATGAATTAAGGGAAGTGAAGAGGGTCACAAAGTAGTGCCATTCCTTGTCACATGGGTATCAATAAGGGTCATGACTATCAAAATGATTGAAGTAAAACTAAATCATTGTTATTAAGTAACAAGAAAGAGCAGCCAAACTGACAAAATTAGTGCTATGAAGAAAATTCTCATTGTATAGAAGCAGTGGTGTTCAATCTCTAAAGGACAACAGCATATACAAACAAATTAGTGTTTATAGATGGATTGAAAATGAACAAAGAGGTTTCAAAAATAGTGATGTGTACACTATCAAAGAACATAGATGTGCTCAAGGTTATAAAATAGTGATTTGTTTTAGAATGTGAAGAGTGTAGTAAGAACAGTAGTAAGGAATGTTGCAATAACAATGAATGCAGGACAAAGATGTAATGGAAGTGAAAAAATAGTGATTGCTCAAGGGTTTTGCTATACAAAGTCAATGGTGAACAAACATTGATCAAAACAATGAAATGATAGGATCCATGAGGAAGATGAGTTGTTCACCATTCTTGATGTAGCAAAGTCAACAAGATCAATCAAAGGCCATAAAAAAAAATCAGTCACAATTATCTAGGAACTATGTTAAAGCACTTTCCCAAGAAATGATGAAGACATGTTTTCAATAACAGAGATGGAGTCTTTGTTTTGACAGAGGGGTCACGTTTTAGAGAGGGATGACAAGAACCATAATACAAAGGTATCATTTTATTATTTTGACATCATGAATAGCATGGTGAGTTTTTAAATGATTATCATAAAGAGAAAAAAAAGATACCTAATAGGAACACAGTAAAAGTATCATATGGGGAAAATTAGAGGCCAAAAGGACATCAGGTGACAGTCACAAGAACCTTATTGCAACAAGCCACAGTGAAAGAAGATGGTTGTAGAAAAAATAATGGTCAAGTGGGCTTAAAGACAGTGTTGCTATAATACATTAGTAATACATAACAGTGATTAGTAAAGTGTGCAAAAAACCAGTGAGAGAGTGTTGATATGCATAGAGGGTCATAATAGTAATAAATGTTTATAACAGTTCTTTTAATAAAGCTCCAAACATTGAGAATGCAAGATACCTGTAATGATGAACTTCATTTCGACTTGCTTTGTTGTCACTATTAACTTTAAGCTTATCTTTAAAACTTGATGCACGCTCACATTTTCCATCCGAAGCTCCATTGGCTATTGAAGGTAAATTTGTGTTTGCCTTCAATTCAGAATACTTACTTTTCATTCTTCTTTTTTCCAAGATTCTTGTCAAGAAAGCAGTGCACAATCATTCTCTTCAACTTGACTCAAATGAGAATTTCCAAGCTTTAAAACCCATTTCTTGATCTGACTTACCAAATAATTTAGGTGCATTCCCACTACTCAGATATTCTTCCAATTGAATCTATTTACAAGTAACAAAAACAATGATTTAATTGCTAAGTAATGGAAAAAACTCAGAATTAAATGATCCCAAAAAAGAGTGATGAGTAATCATAAATGGATAGTTTCAATGAAATATAACAAGAAAAAATAAAAGGCAGTGACAGATGAAAAATGACATATTCAAAGAGATAAACAGAGAGAACTAGAAGAAAAAGAAGTAATAAAAATTTCATAAGTGTATGCTTTATATAAACACATGCACTCACTACTGATGTGCAAACTTGATTAAACCTCTGAAATCCAAATGTTTGGATGCTGCTATGAAATAAAAAGTCTAAAATATTGTTCCCCTTGTTATTAAATTTCTCTAGCATACACATAAATCTAAAAAGTCAACCATACTTGTTATTATACCAGATATTATTGCAAAACATTACAATAAGAAAATAATCACCTCGCTCTCACACAACCATCACTGACACTTGCCTTGACTTTCTTGAGAACCTTAGGCCCTAATGAAGAAGATGAATTTTCTTGAACATTCTTAGAAGATGAAACTTCTGTAGCTGCATTAAAACCAACCAAGAACAATTGTTCTGAAGATGATTTATGTGATAGCTATAAGTGTTCTTGCTGGAATTTTGACTTTAGACTAATAAGCCATGGAAAAGTTTGTCTTGTTTTTAAAATCCCACTTTCATAATAGCCTATCCTCCTCAAATAATTTGAAAAATGGCCTTGTTTTATTGACCCATTTTGGATGCTACAAAATATGATAGATTTTGTGTTGGAATACATTATTCTTAGGTAATCATGAAGACCTTGTCAAAAGGCCAAGCCAAAAGCCTATCAACATCTGTGAAGTTTTCAATTGATTGGCTGAAAAAGTCATGAAAACACCACAAATCAATTCATTGAAAGTTACCTAAACCTGCATTACATTACAATATAAAAGCAGTATAGAGAGATACATGTCTGTAATTATGTTCACTATTCATGATACACTTGCTTACAAATGTCTAAGAGTAATTATGTTCATTTGGCCTTTCTAGATTTGTCTATATTATGTTCACTTTCTTATCTATAAATCTAATTTGATGAACATGGTGATGCATATTGGTTGATTAACATGTTTAAGAAGTAAAATATTTCATAAAGTGAATGAGAAATAATATGGAATAAGAAGAAGGTTTTTTTGACCATTGAATCTACATCATTGGTTTAGTTTGAGCTTCACTTGGTTTCGAGAATAGTTTAATATTCTCTACTTAACAAGGCCAACCACATGAAGGTGGAAGCTCATTTGGCATGCCCCCCCCCTAACATCACTCTAAATTCCCCATTAACATCTAAATAGCATTCATTCATTCATTCATCCATCCATTTTTGAAATATAACATTCAATCATTATAATCACATGATAATATTCATTAACACATAAAATTCATTAACACACAACATTCATGAATAATTCATTAACACAAAAAATTCATCAACACACAACATTCATGAATAATTCATTAACACATCATTCATGAACATTACTAGTACAAAATTACATCCATTAAGACAACATTCTTTCATTAGCAAAAAATGTTAATTATAATCATTTCTTTTTGGGTTTCTTGTTTTTTTTTTTTAAGGTAACTTCTAAGAGGAAGATCAATATCTTCATCATTCCCCTCCTCTACTGATTCTAATGCCAACGCATGTCTCCTCCTCATCTGTTCAAGAACAGGAGGTCGCTGCACCAAAGGGGGGTCTGCTACAATAACAACTACGTCATGAGTTAAATTCACACCATTTTATATTAGTGGATTACAAGTATTTACTTAAGTAAAAGAACTATAAATCAAAAAATTAATTTAAAAGAACAAAACATAGATTTTTTTTACCTGAATGTGCCACATGATCTACATGGTGATCACTCTAAACATCCTCCACTCATTCAGCATGACATTCTGTATCCTCTAAAATATACACAAAAAAGGTTACACCAAGTTCAATTTAAGATGTTAAATTGTATTAATAATTACATAATTAATTTTAAATAGAAAATGAACACCTCCATCGACACTACGATTCACATCAGGGGCTTCATCATGCGACGTAGGATGTGTTATGATTAGGAGGTTGCATTGCAATGTCATGCACATTATTATCAAATAGATTGTTGCTCAAGTATTCAATTTCAAATATATATTTTTTGGCATATTTACCTATTCACATAATGCAGGAGACTCTTGGGTTGGGCCAGTGGAAGCTTGGCATAGGCGTTCATCCATGGCTTGATAGCCTTCCTTGAAGGCAATTTTTTTGTGTTATGTTGTGGCCTCTAAATTAAATTTAGAGCCCTGCATTTTTTGATTAAACAAAATTATTTGCATTTTATAAATAATTTTTCTCTAGAATTCATTTACTACTACTTACAATTAGTGCTTTAATTTTGGAATATCCACCAGAGCCAAGTTTGTGCTGCCCAATCTTTTGCAGCCTGACCTTTGTTGCCTTTGATGTGTCCTGCAACCTATGAAAAGTTTAAAATATGTTAGATGATATAGATATAAAGATCACTAATTAGTGCATTATTACATTGTACTAGTATTTAATACTATTGCATACCTTCTTCTCTCATTTGCTGGTGTAATTCCTCTTTGAGCACCCCCTTTCTCCTTTTCATCCAAAATGAACTCATTCCAATCCCTCACTGGAATAAAGGGAGGACGCTCGTACTTTAGGTTCTAGATGAGACTCCTTCTATATGAGTCCCTCATAGTCTTAAGATGTTTGGTATCTTTTTCTAAACTTTTCTTCTCGTCAAAAATATTACTACCAAACTCATGCTCTAAATCTTTAATGAGGTGATCTTTTAATTTTTTGTCTTGCAAGTTCCACCTTTTAAGAAGAAACACAAAATTGTTAGATAGAAAAATTAACTAAAGTTGTGTACCTTGAATATAGTAAAATAAAAGGTCTAAATGAAAGGAAAAATACTGTACCAATTAATGATATGAAATAAAAATAGTGGGATAGGGTTAGTTCACTTATGATATTCCACCTTGTATGTATGGTGGGCCCGAATATCTTTAGTGTGAGGTCATAAAGCGTCTTATAAAATGAATCGTTTCCTACAAAAAATGTCATGGGAGCATCGATCCAAAACTTGTTATGAATAGGTAAATGCATATTACAATATAAAAAATAATAATTTTAAAGTACCTAGAAGCTTAGGACATTTTAAAGGCATCAATTCATTATCGTCAATCAACAATGACGCCTACATAACTCCCGTACTAGAAACATGGGTAGATCTAGGAAATGATGGTGAATTATCACCAATACATGTACTCAGATCTATATCTAGTGTTGCAGACAGTGCCAGTGTATCTCCTACTCCACAAAATTAATCCACTATGAGATGCACCCAAGATTAAAGTACAAATTATCAAATCATAATTAACACAAAACCAAATATAGAAAAACAAGGATTTACCAGGCATACACCATGAAGGCATCAATGTTTGCATGCCCCTTGTTGCTGATATTGCACTCAACAATCTCGGATGGATGTCGGTCGACCTCCTAGGAGGATTCTTGTGCACTTGATCACCTAAACAATACATTGTTAGCAAAGACATTCTGAAATAATAAAACTAAGAGTTAACTTAAGAAGTTTTTGAATGCTCCAAAGAAAAAATTCCTTGTAACTTGTCAACTTAAGGATTATTTTACCTGAGGCGGCCAGAGCTCTGCTAGTACCGACCTCACCGTGATGTCCTTGATCAGGTACTTGAGTTTGCAAAAACTCCTGTAACAAAAACACACATATTTTAGTTCACAACATAAAAGAGTATAAAATTTGAACCTTTATTGAACTTTTGCTATAACTAAAGATTCATTACTACTTACTTCATAACGACATGCTTCCGACATCAATTCATATTGCCTCTTCAACATCTCCTCGGTTGGATTTGCTTCTCCCAAAATGCTAATAATTTCTAAATTGACTTTTTTTAGTTTTTTCTTCAACATATTTATTAAATTAGGGATTTCTAGGATATCATCATCGAAAGGGGTAGCTATTGCCTCTATTGTTGCAGGTGCTTTCCCCCTATCCTAGACATCAAATTGTGACAGGAATATCAGTAACACTATCATAAAAACTCCAAAACCCTAAATAAAATAACATAATAATATAACATTTTTCAACTATCTAATTTGTACAATTTCAATAAGGTTTACCATTGCTAAATAATGGGTGGGAGGAGCATCCCCATGGCCTCTATCATGTGGGGGATCCATATCATCCTGTGACAAAGATTAAATATAAAAACTTCAGCGAACTGAAAGCAATAGACTTAGCAAAAAAAACTTATTAATAAAATGGTATATAGTGTTGGATATTACTAATGCACAGGTGGTGATTGAGACATTTAATATGTTTAATCACTATGTTACTGAATGGGCAATCATATTGTTGTCATTTGTGTTTTGTCACTGATGTCAACATATGCTTGTATGAAGAAACCAAAATGGTAATCATAGTGTACAGAAGCTGTGCGGATGTTTCAGATGTTGCGAAGTTAGATGAGAGTTAAAATGGATGTTGTGATCTTATATCTAAGATCACATCATTAATGGATTCATATTAAGGAAGTTACAATTGTTTTGGTAAAGACTGGTCACTGGACTGTGACAGTGAGAATTGACAGAGTTAGTCTCTGAGTTTTGGGTATAGATATCAAAGGGACTGGATTCAAGGTATGCAATCTTAAAGGATGATGTAAGATGTACTAAAGAATTTTAATTGGTCAGCACAAGGTATGGAATGGTTGGTGACATCATCTGGGATGCGTGCTTTGGCGATGGCTTATTCTAAAGCTGACTCAGGAAATGAAGCGTGTGCTTTATTTTGACAAGCATAATTATAGGATGTCGGTCCTAAATTATTGTAATATAATCATTGTAAACTTGTTTTAGCTACTGTGTGTATCTTAGCAAGGGCTTATATAATTGTTTGTAATTAGGAAATCCTTATGGGCCGACTTGATCTTGGTAAAATGTAATAAGGTATAAATGTAAGGTCTTTTCTTTTGAAAAGACATAGATGAATATATGTGATAGAAGAAGGTTGTGAACTTGTGTCTATTGTATGTAGAGCAGAGGATTGTTGGTGGACTTCATTGGAATTGATCAAGCAAAGACAGTTGCTGGCAAACAGTTCAAAAGATTGTGTATTTCTTCATATACACTTGTTGCGAACTAATGAGTTTAGAAGGTGGACTTAACCTTCTTTTGGGAAATGAACCTTGGGTAGTGAGCCCTCCTTATTCTTGACTCCTAACAGGGTCTATCCTCTAACAAGGACTATGTACTATAATGTTTCAACAAGCTCCTAATAGGGCTATATCTTCTAACAAGGATGACTATACTCTTAGTACATCATTAGTGGGTGCTAATTCCTACCGGGGTTTTTACCTTTAAGAGGGTTTCCCCGTAACCAAAATATTGTGTTATTGTGTTGACATTCATTGTGTTCATTGGATTTGATATTAATAAGCTTAAAATTTTAAGTTTAATATTCTACCATACAACTGATTCACCCCCCCTCTCAGTTGCATTGTGGACTATTAATCCTAACAATTGGTATCAAAGCATGTGGTCCTCAGAGAGAAAGCTTAACAGCTTGAGGTGATCTTGGAAAATGGCATTCTCTAGGAAGGATAGTCCTAAGTTTGATCCTAAAAACTTTGACAGTTGGAAAAACAAGATGCGAACACATTTTCTATGTTTGGGCATAGACTACTAGATGATTGTGAAAAAGAAGGAAACTTTAAAGGCTGAGAATGACTTAGGGTCAGCTACCGATGATGAAAATAAACTATTTTCATGAAACATGGTCGCAAGAGAAGCATTGATCAGTGCACTATCTGAGGGTGAGTTCACTGAAATCAAAGATCTAGATTTGGCACATGATATTTGGAACAGACTAGAGGCACTCTATGAAGGAGACAAATATACCAAACAAGCAAAATTACAAAATTGGAAGACAAAGATGGAGAAGTTGCAAATGAATGAAGATGAAAGCATTAGAGCTTATGTTCAAAGGGTTACATAAGCTATAGTTGGAATCATAAATTATGGAGGTACTTATGATGAAGAAGAAGTCATTGCGAAGATTCTCAGATCTCTAATTCCTACTTTCAAATTCAAGGCAATGTCTATTCAAGAAACTTTACCCCTGACTCCAAACTTTATCAAAGAGATGTTAATTGCAAAGTTAACCACTTTTGAAGCTATGAAATTGGGAGAAGCTGCTCCTAAAGTTGAAACTGCATTTAAGGCATCTGCACACAAGAAAGCATCTGCACTTCCAAGCACAAGCAAAGAAGACTTGAGAGAAGAGCTTGGTGAGTATGCTGAGGAATGGGAAAAAATAATAGAAGAAGAAAAGAAGATGGGAGATCTTGTTGCACTAATTTCTAGAAGAGAGAAAAGAGGTAAGGGAAAATTTGAAGGCAAATTACCTTTGAAATGTTTTTCATGCAATAAGATAGGTCATTTTGCATCTAGATGTCCTACAAGAGTTTCTAAATACAAACCTGACTATGCTAAGATTAGAAGAGATAAAGAATGTTATTATGCTAGTGAAGGAATCTATGATGATGATGATTTGGACAATGAAGAGATTGGATTTTTTTCTATTAAAGATGAACCTGTTCATGAAGAGAAAGCATTAGTATCTCATGTTGACAATTAAACTAAATGGATAATTGACAGTGGATGTTCTCATCACATGAATCATGATAAGAATAAATTTGTTAAATTAGTAAATTATGATGGAGGTGTTGTAAGGTTTGGGGACAATCTCCCAAAATCCATCATAGGAGTAGGATCTATCACTCTGGATGGAAAGACTAATACAGATAATGTACTACTTGTTGAAGGACTGAAACATAACTTGTTGAGAGTTGGACAATTGATGGACAAGAACTTTCAGTTAAGTTTTATTGATGGTAAGTGCTTTTTCAGAAGCAAGGAAGGAAAAATGGTCGCTACCGGATCAAGATCTAGAGGTAATGTATTTGAACTAAACACATTTGGAGCCTCTTGTTTTTTTGCGAAGGTAGATGATAGCTGGCTATGGCATAGAATATTTTGTCATGTTAACTTTGATAATATTGTGAAAGCAAGCATGGCCAATGCAGTAAGAGATCTGCTAAAGATTGTGAAACCTTCTAACACTGTATGCAGAGAATGTTTTATGGGAAAGAAAACCAAAAATAGTCATAAAAGAAAAACATTTACATCAAAAGGGAAGTTGGATCTGGTACATATAGATCTATGTGGGCCTACAAGAACAAAGACATACTACGGTGAAAGGTATTTCATACTCTTTGTTGATGAATTTTCTAGAATGATGTGGGTTACTTATTTGAGAGAGAAATCATAAGCATTTGACAAATTCAAGTTGTTTAAAGAAAAAGTAGAGAATGAATCAGGACTGAAAATAAAGTGTTTAAGATCAGATAGAGGTGGAGAGTTTACATCAGATTTATTCAATTCATACTATGAAGAGCATGGAATAAAAAGACAAACATCTGCTCCTAGGACTCCACAACAAAATGGGATAGCAGAGCGAAGGAACAAAACTATACTTGATGTTGCCAGAACAATGCTGATTGAAGGAAATATATCCCCTATACATTGGAGAGAGGTTGTTGGAACAATAGTGTACACATTAAACTAAATTCAGATCAGAGATGGCACAAGTAAGACTCCCTATGAACTATGGTTTGATCATACTCCTATTGTAAAATATTTTAGAATTTTTGGTAGAAAATGTTATATCAAGAGGGATGATGAGATAGGGAAATTTGATGCTAGAAGTGATGAAGGTATCTTTCTTGGTTGCTCTGTTAAAAGAAAGGCATACAAATGTTTTAATCTGAGATTAAGGAAGATGGTTGAAAGTAACAATGTAAGAATAGATGAGAAATTTCAAATATAGGAAAGAATGTATGACATCAATCAGATATCAGAAGTGAAAGAAACATCTACTGCTTCTGAAGAAGAAGAACTTGTTGAGGAAGAAAGTGATGAGACAAGCAAGACTACTCCTAAAACTCCAAGGTATGTAGAAAATAACCATCTTGAAAATCAAATTATTGGCAATACCAGTCAGGGAGTACTAACTAGATCTAAAGTTAGAGAGGAAATTTGTTTAATTTCTCAAGTTGAGCCAAAGAATACAGATGAAGCCTTTAAAGATGAATCTTGGATAAAAGCCATGCAAGAAGAATTGGATCAGATAAAGAAAAATAATACTTGGGAATTGGTTCCAAGACCTAAAAATAAAAATGTTATAGGAACTAAATGGGTCTTTAGAAACAAAATGGATGAAGAAGGAACAGTTGTAAGGAACAAAGAAAGACTAGTACGTAAAGGTTACTCACAGCAAGAAGGCATAGACTTTGAAGAAAAATTTTCTCCTGTTGCTAGAATAGAGGCAGTAAGATTATTCCTATCTTATGCTACACACAAAAACTTCAAAGTGTATCAGATGGATGTTAAATCTGCATTTCTAAATGGGGATCTTGAAGAAGAAGTATACATAGAACAACTAGATGGATTTCCTCTATGTGAAGACAAAGACATGGTGTGCAAATTAAAGAAAGCTCTGTATGGATTGAAGCAAGCTCCTAGAGCTTGGTATGTAAGGTTGGACAAGTATCTACTTGGACTTGGATTCAGAAAAGGTAATGCAGATAGTAGTTTGTACTTAAGAACTACTGAAGATGGAATTATAATAGTAGAAGTATTTGTGGATGACATTATCTTTGGAGGTAATGATGATCTATGTAAGAAATTTGCAAAAGAAATGGAAAGTGAATTTGAAATGTCCATGATAGGTGAAATGAAATTCTTTCTTGGACTGCAAATAACTCAAAATGAGAATGGTATTTTCATTTCTCAGACCAAGTACCTCAAAGAATTACTTAAGAAATTCGGTATGCAAGATTGTAAACTGGTAGGAACACCTATGGTGACTGGAAACAAGCTAACAATTGATGATGAATCAAAGTGTGTCTTTTAGACTCTATATAGATCAATGGTTGGAGGGCTACAATATCTGACTCACACTAGACCATATATTACTAATGTTGTTGGAATTGTTGCTAGATATCAAGCAGAACCCAAAGAGACTCATATAGCTGCTATGAAAAGGATACCGAGGTATCTTAGAGGAACCATAGACTATGGTTTATGGTATGATAGAAATGATAGCTTTGAACTTCATGCTTATACTGATGTTGATTGGGTAGGAAATATTGATGAAAAAAAAGTACAAGTGGTGGTGCATTTTTCCTTGGGAAAAAGTTGGTTTCTTGGCTAAGTAAGAAATAAGATTGTATAGCACAATCTACTACTGAATCAGAATATGTTGTTGCTGCTATAAATTGCACTCAAATTGTTTGGATGAAACAAATGCTAATGGACATTGGAATATACTTTTAATGAGCCTATGGTTATCCATTGTGATAACACCAATAAAGTAAACATGTCGAAGAATCCGGTAATGCACTCTAAAACTAAACACATTTCTATCAAGTATCACTTCTTAAGAGACAAGGTGGCAGAAAAAGAAATCAAGCTTGAATATATCAATACAAAAGAGAAGATTGAAGACATCTTTACAAATCCACTACCGAAAGATACCTTTGAATATCTCAGAGGTATGTTAGGGGTTCAGGCCCCTCCTAGTCAAAACTAAATGATGCAGAGATGCATCAGTCGAAAAGTGCTCAGAGCCTCATCATTTTCTAGACTGGATGTAGGGATCTACACCTCAGGGGGAGTGATCATGGAAGAAAGGTTACATGTGAAGGAAGTTGGCACCCTTTTCCATTGTTGTCAAAGGGGGAGTGATGTTATGAGAAAATCCTCACTGATTGGGAAGATTATTCAGTTGAAGGACTTTTGGGTTGATACAACTTTGGGATAAGATTTTCCCATATGTTGACATCAATGCCAAAGGGGGAGATTGTTGGATATTGCTAATGCATAGGTGGTGATTGAGACATTTAATATGTTTAATCACTACATTACTAAATGGGAAATCATACTATTGTCATTTGTGTTTTGTCACTGATGTCAACATATGCTTGTATGAAGAAACCAGACTAGTAATCACAATGTATGGAAGTTGTACAGAGTTTTCAGATGTTGCAAAGTCAGATGAGAGTTCAAATGGATGTTGTGATCTTATATCTGAGATTGCATCATTAATGGATTCATATTAAGGAAGTTACAACTATTTTGGTAAAGACTGGTCACTGGACTATGAGAGTGAGAATTGATAGAGTTAGTCTCTAAGTTTTTGGTATAGATATCAGAGGGATTGGATTCAAGGTATGCGATCTTGAAGGATGATGGAAGATGTATTGAAGAATGTTCATTGGTCAGTGCAAGGTATGGAATGGTTGGTGACATCATCTAGGATGTGTGCTTTGGTGATGGCTTATTCTAAAGCTGACTCAGGAAATGAAGCGTGTGTTTTGTTTTGACAAGCATAATTCTAGGATGTTAGTCCTAAATTGTTGTAATATTATCATTGTAAACTTATTTTAGATACCGTGTGTATCTTAGCAAGGGCTTATGTAATTGTTTGTAATTAGGAAAGCCTATGGGCCGACCTGATCTTGGTAAAATGTAATAAGGTATAAATGTAAGGTCTTTTCTTTGGAAAAGACATGGATGAATATATGTGATAGAAGAAGGTTACGAACTTGTGTCTATTGTATGTAGAGTAGAGGATTGTTGGTGGACTTCATTGGAACTAATCAAGAAAAGACAGTTGCTGGAAAATAGTTCAAAAGATTGTGTATTTCTTCATATACACTTGTTGCAAACTAGTGAGTTTAGAAGGTGGACTTAACCTTCTTTTGGGTAGTGAGCCTTGGGTAGTGAGCCCTCCTTTTTCTTGACTCCTAACAGGGTTTTTCCTCTAACAAGGACTATGTACTATAATGTTTCAACAATCTCCTAACAAGGCTATATCTTATAACAAAGATTACTATACTCTCAGTACATCATTAGTGGGTTCTAATTCACACCGGGGTTTTTACCTTTAACAGGGTTTCCCCGTAACCAAAATATTGTGTTATTGTGTTGATATTCATTGTGTTCATTGGATCTGATATTAATAAGCTTAAAAGTTTAAGTTTAATATTCTATCATACAACTGATTCACCCCCCGTCTCAATTGTATTGTGGACTATTAATCCTAACATATAGTACTTACCACCCTCATGATAGTAACTTTTTTTGTATCAATGCAATTTAAATGGTAATCTATTAGCAATTCTTCCCCTACACTTATTGATTTTATCGCACATACAAAAACTTGATTCCCCTCACACACCTCAAATATGCAATTAGGTTACATATTAGTTGAGGAAGGTCACGTACTATTTATAAAACCTACAATATTACCTATTGCTTTTGGTCTACCATCAATGTACATAAAAAATCTTTTACTTTAATCATTTTCTTTCCATTGTATATAATTTGTTGATAGTGCATACCTACGTATACTTTTTTTATATTGAACAATCTCCATCCAATCATTGTAATTGTAACAAGGACTGACATACTTCATCAATTCAACAACTTTGTTGTAACATACCTTTATCCCATCCATGGAAAATAGGCCCAAACCATGTAATGAGGATGTAGCTATGCGATATATCCTCTCATTAACACAAAAATTAGTGTTAGTTGGAGGTAGCTCATTGGGTACCCATTCTTTCTCAATATGTGTGTACCGAAAGGGCACTTTGATGTCACCTTTGGTCTCATCATCATAAGAACATGACCCCCCTTTAGCAAGGAAAAATTGCATTTTTTTATTGAATTTTTTTCTAATCTTTTGACCTCTAGTTGATCTCCCCATTTTAGGCATCCTACATGTAGAACTTTCATCGACCATTCTCTCATTTCCCTCATTCGATGTAGATAGATCTGACAAGTACCTATTTGGTGGGTCCTGCAATCCATCAAATGAGATATTGTCACATCCCCACTTCAAATAGAATTTTGATAATAATTAAATAATATATATAGAATAATCAAGTCGTGACCCATTTGTATGGTTCTTCTTTATCTATATGTGGGAGATATAAAATGTACTAAGTTGAAAGTGATTATATAATTATATGTCTATACAGTTCTTCTTTGTCTATATATATGTTATATGATTATATAATATGTCTATTTATAACATACGTGCTCAGTGATAAACAAGAAGAATATAAGAAAATTATGTCTATTTATTGACTTATACCTGTTGATCCATGTCACTGTGCAGAATCCTCGCCAAAGGGGTTAAATTTCCTACATATGTTAATCATTTATCTTAAGTTAGCTAAAAATTACATGATACATATGATACAAATAACTTAGAAGACAACATGAACAATATGCAACATCATAAACATGAACAAATTTACCTTATATATGGAATGCAAGATCGTCAACAGAAGGGGTGACGATGTCTGTAGTCAATTGCCTGTTTGCAAAAAGGGTGACAATGTGAGGCCTCACCCTGACCTGTCATAGCATCTTTCCTTTTCTACATTTTGATACAGTGATACACTTGTTGATCTATTTTGGATTGAGACTCGAGATACGATATTTTGATGGTGATTATTATATTATGTATGTGTGGATGTGAATCTAGAGTACATCATGATTTTGATTATGCATGGTTGTTAGAGTAAATTATTCATGTTAGATTTCATTACTGCACATGATGATTATGTATGTATGATGTTTGAATATTATTGAATGGGAAATTGTAATTTGAATTGATCTATACATATTGAGTTACGATACTAAATAGAAAATTGAATATGTATATTTCATGTAATGTTATCATCTTGAACTACTGATGCTCGATGTGAAGTGTGCAGGCAAGAGAACCATGGAATTATCGGAGAACCAAGGTTAAACACATGTGAACTGAGTAAACCAAGGCTTAGTCCAATGTGGGACTACAAAGCCTCATTGTAATGTGAACTTGTCGTAAAAGTGAATTTTCATGTGCATTAGTAGTTAGCTTCGTGTTGTCATTCATGGCATTTGTATGTAATGTGCAATTGTTAGTGTCACTTGACACTTGTAATGAGTTCATTTAAATTTATTTTATTCCAGCCACTTCTAGAGGCCAATAAGAAGTTCTAAGGGTCATTTTTGGCATAATTTAAGTATCTTAATGTTAGGGGTATGGGTTAGGAAAGTTTTAAGCATATCCTAAACCCCCTAGAGACTTTGGCAACCCTTTTTTGGCCCCATTTACCCTTACCTACGAGATTGGATGGATCATGACCCTTACCCAACTTCACCTTTCCTTCCAATCAAGCATTAATCATGGGGGGACAAGGAAAATCAAGGAGACCTTAGAGTCAAATCTGCAATTATGATTGGTGGGTGGGTAGAATTTGGAGCCCTTTTTAGAGGCCTTGGACAAAATTAGAGGGTGTTCACCCACTCTCTAATTTTAGAGACTTTAGGGTTTTGGAGGAGGAAGAAAAAGTGGATAGCTCATCTCAAATATCAATTGCCATCACACTTGTGAAGGTAGGTCTTTCATTTCCATGGAGGTTTTCTTGTTTATGCTCAATAGATTAGTTGTGTTCTTGCTCTTGCATGTGTTTGGAGTGTATACTTGTTGTGCTATTGCATTGTATGGGAAGGGAATTTGATGCTGAAATTTATGTGTTTCCTTTGTTTTGCTTGAATGAGGGTGTTTATGTGTATGGGAGTGAGGCATTACTCACCTCTTGCGGAAGAGGAAGAAGTGGCCTTGGGTGAAGGGGTTAGTTGGGCTCTCCATGAGGTGAGAGTCTCTTCTCTTGGAGAAGAGGGAAAAATTCATGGTGTATGGGCACCATGAAGCCATTGCAATCTTTGTATCATAAAGATGTTGACAAGCATCATGAATCCATTTGCAATCTTGTATCATGAAGATATTGATAAGCATTATTGTGCATGTAAGATGGAATTGTAGCCTTGAAAGGGAAATGTGATATTCTTGTTGAGGAATTTGTGAAAGCAATGGCATTCTCCCCTTGGAAAAGCCCACCTTCACCCTTCTTCAATGAGCTTGCAAAGTTCATTTGTGCAGCCTTGGAGGGAGTAACTTGTTGTTATTGCATGTGTGAGCATTGTAAGCATCTTGTTGTTTGTTGTATCCCGTTTATCCTTGGTTCTCCAAGCTTGGGGGTGGTCTTATAAGAGACCTAGGTTGGGTGGTGAGCACCCATGGTTCTCTCTTCTCTATTGTAGGTTTGGAAGCCAAAGGTTCATGTGGAAGAAAGCTTGAAGAAATTCCCCTCCTTCATATGCTTGTAGCAAACCTTCATATGTTGTTGCATTGGTGATCTTGAAGAAGATCCCCCTCTCATTGTATATTGTGAAGTATTTCCATTATTGAGTCCATTGTGAAGTGGTGGATGTATGTGAAATGGCATATGTATTGTGATGAAGTGAAATTTGTAATCTTTATGTTTGTTCCTTCATTGAACACCTTCTTCAATTGTATAATATAAAGGAAAAAGTGAAGCTCCTTCATCATAGAGATTTTGTAATGAATTTGATAAGAGGATTATAATGAAAATACAATGCATTTCTATTATGTCTATTGGATTGGATTTCTTAAATAATGGAGTGGTTTTTCATGAAATGATATTCAAGATTATGGAAAGGAAATGTGATAGTTTTCAATGTCTTTTAAAGTTTAACTTATGCATGATTATGGTAGGTTCTCTATTATAGTTTGAAGAATTGTCTTAGTCATATTAACAATTCAAATGAACCTAATTCTATGCTCATTTCTCATCAAATGCAATAGCGAAATAGAGTGCAATAACATAATTGATATTATTGAAAACCTCTACAATAACACTCTAATTCATCAACCTCAATGGTTTATTAATTCTCATATAGTTGCCCTCAATAACTCAAATGAAACAAATGTAAAAGTATGAAGGAAACTATGTTTTTATTAAAATCGACACTTCCAGAATTTTAGAGAGCATTTTGCTCTCTGGAAATTGTATGGAGACATCAATATTCTCATATTACACAGAGAATATTCCACTCTAACTAATCAGACATTAATTAAAATTAACTTTATCTAAAACATCTCCTAAAACAACTATTAACCTAAAGTCTTTGACAATATAATAAGCATGCCTTAAAGGTCCCTTTAATACCACCTCCCACTTGTAGTGGACCCCACACCTTTCCTCTCCCCATGCGCAGGTGGACTGACTTGGATTTGTTATATGGTTTTTTCTCTGCTAAAACTACCACCTACGTGGGTAAAAAGGTCAATGGGAAGTGACCTCAACAACAAGGTAAATTTAATGCCTTGTCTTCCCCTTTAATTCCTTGAACCTCATAAACTGACATGGCTAATTTATCACTCACTTTTCAAACTTCCTCCTCTCCAAGCGCACCTATCTCTGACATGAGATTGTGACACTTTTCCTCTTGTCATTAAGGGGTACCTCCTTCCTTGGCAGGCGCACCCTCCACTTGGTTCATCCTTGGGAAAAGGGAGCACTTTTTTGGGGGATTGCATTGACTTCAAACAAATTTAAATTATGTTCTTTTTATATCCTTGGTAGCTACGAAATCTCCCCATGATGGGAGTGGGGCCCATTAAAATCTTGTCCCCCTTGTTCTCCCCTTGGGATGCGCCCCCTTTTGATTTGAGTCTTCTTGTATGGGGGGGGCACTTAATAGGTTGGTAGGTTGGCTAGATAGTAGTAGATTAGTCTTTGGTGTTTTTTTTAATTGTTTCTTTTATGATGATATTATATGTATAATGGTAATTACTTATTGTTTTAGGTAAATAGTTTAGTAGAATTTTATTATATAAATATGTATTGGAACTTTCCTATTAATTTAGGAGATTAAGTTTGTAGGGAGAGTGTGATAGGTTATTAGGTTAGTTAGGGATTTAGTAGTTAGTAAGGGTTACTTGATATTTGTAATCTATGGGTGAGATTAACTAATTTCTTTTGGCATAATTTCTTAGGTAATAATTTTAGCTATTTTAATCAATTTTATGGGTTAATTATTTAGTTAATTAGTCAATACACTAGTCTATAGTCTTGGATTATGGTTGATAGAATATTCTGATAAATGATTAATCATTGTAATTTGTTAAATGTATCCTAGTAGAGTTACATTATAAGTTAAGGGAGTAATGTGTTTCTCTCTAGTTAATCATGATATAATTTGTTAACTCGATAGGTTATTCTATCTAGTGAAATAAGAACTTGATAGTTGAACAATTACTCTAGGATAAGTTGATAAATCTTTTGGCTATTAGAATTGTATACTAATGTATGTTTTAGGACCTCTAATCTTACCTTACTTGAGTAACTTTAACATGTATTAATCTTGAATGACATAGACAAAGATCTTTGGTCAGTAATGAACCAAATCAAACCCTGTCGGTATGAAATAAATTATTAACATGATAGCATCCTTGTTTTAACTAATATTTTGATACGTGAATTTACTCCAACTTCTGATCCTAGAAAGGAATGAACATACAACATTTGAACATATTGACCTAGGTATACTTCACTGTGTTAGTGGTTAGACATTGACTTTGATTAGGGTGTAGACCGATGCCCTAGACATTCGGATTGCACCTGGAGCATGAGCTCTTTTGGATGTTATGAACTCTAGGGTCCCCGCCTTTCGAGGTCTAACTCTTACTACATCGGTTAATAACTTGAACCTAGATTGCACCTGGCATAGCTGATGTTTAGTCTCCTTTTAACCTTTCCTTCCCTTTGTCCTTTAAAAAAAAATTAGTTACATTTTTTTTGTTGTTTATTTTGGGCATGACAGACAATCAAACACAATATACACAAGTATCAATAGTAATTAATTGAGCATCGTAAGCAAAACATTGGTAATTATATATCACATATGTTGTAATCATTAGAATTGAACATAATAAATATGTAATCATTAGAATTGAAATCAATAAATCATTATTAAACATATATACTAATCAATATAAATATATATAAATAATTAAATCACATACCTTGTACATTTCAATCATGTCATTGATCATCTTCTTCATCCATCTCATCATCATCACCATCATCATCATCATCATCATCATCATCATCATCATCATCATCATCATCATCACTACTATCATCATCGCCATCATCATCGCCATCATCACCATCGCCATCACCATCACCATCATCATCATCATCATCATCATCACCATCATCATCAAATCATGTCTTATGTATTTTATAAATTATTAAAATACATACCAATGGACGAAATTTGTTTCCCCCTTCAATGTGACCGCGTTGCCTACAATGTTCCTCGACTGTTTTGATTAGATATCTTTGAGTCTTTAAGCCCTTAAAAATTTTGCAAGGACAATAAAATTTTCCATCACCTTTTCTTTTTAAGTTAGACCATAGTCTAGCAACTGTCTCCCTATTTTTTTGTGCATTGACATCGTCAGACATGGTTTTTCTTGAATGGAATGACTCATTGGTGGAAGAAGGATGATTTGTTTGCAACCCGCAGATACAAATCGTCACTGAACAACCATTTTCTCAACTATAATTTTCTCAATGCAAAGGGACATTTATCATACCAAATCCAAGTTTAGAAATGGATGGTTCTGATGCTTTGCCATTACAACAATTGAGCATTCATCATTTGGTATTGTGTATTCCATTTAAGTATGTCGTTCAGAGAAGGTATATGCATAGGTGACAAACATGAAGATTTGTTGACCAAGCATTACTGGGAGCTTGAACTTGCAACAAATGGACTTGTAATGATATTTCACAATAGTACATGTGTTGCAGGGTAAGCTCCCAATAGTGCTTATGCAAATATGCATGTTCGTTACCTGTGCATATGAAATAGCTCTAATGGCTACTTGAAAGAGTGGCTTAATATAAAAAAAAATGGTTACAAAGATGGTTATTATTCCTCTTCATAAGAAAGGAAACATTGCAAGTGATACAAGTTGGTATGGGCAGCAAGCATACACACATGGATTGACTAGGACAACGCTGAATAGTCCTAGAAATGCAGACTTTTGGGATTTGAACTATGTTCAAATAGGTGTAGTCAAGTGTCCTATTGAAGGGAAGCCAATAAACAACCATGTTCAGATGTGGATGGATAGTGGGAAGAAAGAACCAACAACAAGACCACAATCTGATTCAAAATCAGATACTATGCATAAGGTTTTTGGTGCTAATGCTTTCAAGGTTTGTGCAGGGTACAAGAGAAGGGCACTAACCTTAGGGGAAGATTGTAGGGCCCAAAGGATAGCCTTCAATTATATGTACTAAGTGTTACAATGGATTTTTAGGTCTATAGGAGATTCTCAACATTGAGTAGGGGTTTAATGAGTGGCAAAAGAAGATAGAGATCTTCAAGGAAAGTGTATCATACATGAAGCAAGCACAAAGAGAAGATAGAAAACACCGTAACCATCATAGTCTTCCAGAGTCAACAACATCAATGATAAAGGGAAAATAAGAGGACAATGTTTGCATGAACAAAGGCCCTAAATCATCAAATTTAAATGACAGTCGTGATGTTAAAGGATAGCTAAGAGAAATTAATATGACAATCCAAGTGCATATGATATAGTCCTTTTATCTAAAGACAAATCAAGTCTAACCGAAGAGATTAGAGGGTGACAATTTTTAATTAATGATAGAGATATAGAAATAAATAAGTCCTTTTGGAATGATGACCATGAGGATGAATAATAGTGCGTGTAAGTCATGAAAATATGACACTGGTGAAAATATGTAAGGATAATTAGGCTACCGGGAACATAAGCCTCTGCAATAATAATAAAAATATCCAATGAGTATGAAGTATGAGAATTTTATGCATGTAAGTCTATAACATTCCACCTCCCATATATCATAACAAAATCCAGAAGCAACATATCATTCTACTGCTATAATCACTAGCATAAACCTGAGATACAAGTTCACAATCAATAGTGAAGCTACCAATAGGATATTAATATGGATATTAAGAGCAAGAAAGAAAACTAAATAAAAGATTCAAACAATGGCATACATATAATTTGATTATAAACTTAATCAATAACCTAAATTTGAACATTAGGTACCTTATCAAATGAAGAACTTGAAGCAAAAATGAAAGGAAAGAAAATGCACACATAATAACTCCTAATTCAAATTTAAGAACAAGAAAGAAAAGTTCACACTTGGGATCATTGCCATATAATTATAAGTGTTAGTGAAGTCCTCAAATTTTCTAATCTTCAAGGTTGTCTTGGAGCAGCTAGGGATGATGCTAGGTTAATTATAGAGCTTGCATAAGATAAAACAAAGAGTGATTGAATCTAGTTTTTGTTTAGGAAATAAGTGACGGTTTGCCTAAAGTAATACAATTAAAAATTGTGGAGTTATGTTGATGGAATTGTTGAATTTCTAGCTCAAATAGGAACTTTCACATAGGTGAACACATGAGAAAAGTAGGTGGTTCAAGTTAGTCTATTTTGCATTTCACTTTGAAGGACTAAAATGAAAGTCTCTATTTTATCTAAGTTAGTCTGAGGTGTGATTAGTCATTAAATATTCCCACATTTTATGAGTCCCTAAGTTATTGAGGATAAAAATTTGAATTGGAATGATAGTGAGATGGAATGTGAAGAAGTAAAAAAGAACAAGAAGCAAAAGATCAAAACAGTAATATCAAAGATGCATGTCAAAGAAGATACCTTAAAGAGATTTTTCAATCCATTTTCCATCCTGTAGATCTGCATGCCAAGGACTCCAAAGGCACCTAGAGGAGCTTTAGGGAAAGATATTTTTTACTTCCCTTTTGATGTCCTACTTATTATGTATTATGATGTATTTATGTTTTGTTAGACTATATTAGAGGTTTAACTGTGTATGTAAACAAGCTTCTTTTTTAAAGCTTTCTCTGGTTGCATTTGCATTCACTGACAATTAGGATATTTTTAAAAATAATGGTCCTTTTTATTGAAATGATGAGGAGATAGCATTTCTTCAGTTTGTAATATGTATGTGCCAAAAAATTAGAAGATATCTACAATGGATTTCATGCATTTGGGCTGAGATTGTTTGGATACCCAATTGTCAATCAAGAGCTAATCCAGGAGGAATAAACAAAAATGGACGAAGTGGGGGCTTAAGATTAGATGTAACGTCACATTGTGGGATCAAATCGATATCATTGATGGTGATTTGTAAACCTTTGTCCCTTTCTTCTTCAAAATAGGAAGGAGAGGCTCAACTAAAAGCTCTATTAATTTATTAAGTAGATCATGCTGACATTGTTAGAAAGGATCCATTGCAGCAGAGAAATTAGGGGTCAAAGAAATGTGGTCTCATGGAATGCTATGACTGTTGAGAAAGCCATGGAAACTTGTAAGGAAATGCAATTAGCAGGTGTAAATCCAAACTCCATGACTTTTGCCAGCATCCTACCAACCTATGCTGAAACGAAAGTGTTAGAACATTAAGGTATGGGCATCCATCGAAGCATAATGGAAGGGGGATTTTCGTTGGATATTACAGTGGAAAATGCTTTGATAGATATGTATGGAAAATGTGGAAATATACACAAGGCACATAGATATGTATGCTATAGCTTACCATTTGTTTGCAAAGAAATTATGCCATGTGCCTTTCAATACTGGTGGTAGGAACTTCTATTCAGATGGAAACTCCTATGAGTAGGTTACTTGGAGTGAAAATGTGAAAGAAGGGTTCACTCTTTTTTTTAAAATGGCTACCAAATGTAAACATAAAGTAGTGATACAATATATATACAATATAAAACCCATGACAAATGAAAACAATTTGAAATATGAATAAAAAACCAAATATACAATATATATTAATCATGTATTAAACCAGTGAAGATCAGATGAAATGCATGCAGCAGTAGCAAAAAGGTGAAATGGGGTCAACTTACTAATGAAGAGTGGTTCTTATAGGTGGAGTTGAGGCTAGATGCATAGGCGGTGTCAATAGATGTCCTCCAGCTTTGACCCTCCTTCACCTTTGCTTTGCCGCCCACAGAATATAACAAAATGAAATAAAATGATCCCTATGTTTTTTTAAAGTTATATTGACGTGTTGGTCAGAATTACGATGACCTTTCATGGTTGTCATAATTCCAACCAACACGGGAATAGAAGTAAAAAAAAATCAAATTTTTCTTCTATAAACCAACCATGAAAAATCATTTTATAGCTTGGTCGGAAATGTTGGTCTAAAAAGTGGGTCAAATGTACTAGTGAGAGATGAGGGTATAGCAGGAAGTGTTGCAAATGAGTTGTTGTTTCTCATTGTGGGTTAGGTTATTAGGGATGATTTGGTCACACAAGTAAGGGTAAATTTTAGCATATCGAGATGAATCATGACCAATCATGGTACAAATGACATGGTTTTTAGGGGAATCATAGACAGGGTATTGTAGTTCTTCCACCAGTAATTGTAATCTAGACTTGTGCTCCTCCAACTATAAGATAGAAGCCAAAATAGCCATGGCATCAGCTACCCTATTTTCAGCTCTAGGGATCTGATGGAATGTGACAAATGTGAATTAATTCTTGAGATCATCAATCATCTTCTTGTAAGGAATCAATTGCTCATCTTTGGTTTGATAGTCATCATTAGTTTGATTGATGATAAGATGAGAGTCTCCAAAAATATGTAGTTTAGTGATCCTCCATTCAATGGCAAGTTTAATCTCATCTATCAAAGCCTCATATTCTGCTATGTTGTTCATGCAAGAAAATAACTTATATGACTTTGGAATAGTGTAACCATGAGGTATGACAAACAAAATACCAGCTCTGGCATCATTATGTGTGTGAGATTCATTGAAGAACATCTTCCATGTTTTCTCAGTCACATACATAATAGATGAGTTAGGAAAGTCAATATGTATAGGAGCATCATCTTGTAGAGGGAATTCAGCTAGTTGATGATAAATTGCTTGTCCTTTTATGGCCTTATGATCAACATACTCAATGTCAAATTCAAAGAGAATCATCATCCATTTAGCTAGTCGAGTAGTAAGAGCAGCTTTACTTAGAAAGTATTTCAAAGGATCAATTTTTGCTACAAGTTGTATTGTATGTGCTAGCATATAATGTCTGAGTTTTTGAGACACAAACACCACTGCAAGGAAAGATTTTTCAATGTTGTTTTAATTGATCTCATAAGCTACTAATGTTTTGGTGATGTATTATATAGCTCTTTCCTTCCTATGTTCATCTTGTTGTGCCAATAATTCCCCCAAGGATGTAGTTGTAGCTAAGATTTACAAAATAAGAGGTTTTCTTGGAATAGGAGGCATTAACATTGGAGGTTTCACCATATATTCCTTGATCTAATTGAGAATTTTCACACATTCCTCATTCCATGTACATGTATCTCATTTGTGTAGATTCTTATTGAAAGTTTGAGCTTTGTCAATAAGTTAGGATATGAACCTCCTGATGGACTGAAGGCACCCTTGTAGACTCCTTAATTGACTTATGCTTTTGGGATGTGGCATCTCCACTATAGCTTGGACCTTTTTGGTTCAAACCTTAATTCCTTTAGCTAAAATGATGTATCCAAGTTGTTTTCCTGAGGTGACTCCAAAAACACATTTATTAGGGTTTAATCTAAGTTGGAATTATTCCATCCTATCTAAGATCAAACTTAAATCTTCAAGATGTGCGTTCCTTTTCTTCAATTTTTCCAAGGTATCATCTACATAATCTTCTATTTTTATGCATCATGTCATGAAAGATGGTAGTCATAGCTCTTTGTTAGGTAGCTCCAACATTTTAAAGTCTAAATGGCATGACATTCCAATAAAAGTTTCTCCATGCACATGTAAAGACATTCTTCTCTTGATCTTTAAGAGATAATTTAATCTAATTGTATCCTCAGAAACCATCCATGAGAGAGTACATTTCATAGCCCGCAATCATATCCACTATCATGTTTGTCTTTGGAAGTGGAAAGTCATCCTTTGGGAAAACTTTGTTAAGGTCTTATAAATCTGTGCATACACTAATGGATTTGTCAGGTTTAGATATATGTACAATGTTTGAGATCCATTCAACATAATCTATATCTCGTATAAATCTAGCACTCAAGCATTTTTCTAATTCATCTTTGACCAAGAGAGCTATGTGTGGATGTATATTTCATAATTTCTATTTGACTAGATTAACACCATGAGCTATGGATAGATGATGTATAATTAGATTAGTGTCTAGCCCTGGTATGTCCACATATGTCCAAGAAAAATTGACTTGCTATTCTCAGAAGAACTCAATAAACTATTGTTTTTCATATACTAAAAGAGATTGAGCTAAATGTATGAGCTGAGGTGCTTCAGTTATCCCAAGATTTATAGTTTATGTCAGAACTATCAATATTGAAGATCTATCCTAAAAATAACTAGGCAGACTACCAAGTACCTCATCCTAAGGAACCTCAAAGAGGTTTTCACCCTTAGATACGTCTTTTTTTTTTACTTTTTTAGGCTATGACACCCCCACAAAGTGGTTTTCTCCATCAAAGAACCTATTCTTTTTAAATTTTATTTTTTATTTTATGACTAAGGTACTTGATATCTATTTTAGTCATATTTATTGTTGGTTCACTAGTGGAAGAAAATACAGGCTCAATAGCATTGAAGTAGTAGGCTATTTCATAGTCATTTTGGAAAGAAGGTAATGCAGGTTGTTGATCCTGTTGTGATTGATCAATACGGTCGAGGTACATGAGTGGGAGAGATGTGGAAGGTTCTAAAGCATTGATATGGGGGAAGTCATCTCTAGTAAAAAGATATTTAGAGTCTATAAGGTTCCCATCAAAATTACCTAGATCCATCTGATTCTTAACATGGTTAACTTGACCAATGAAAGCAGCATGTAAGTTTGACTTGTCAAGACCTAAGGGTGACTCATCTACCACTTCGGTTTGGTTAGAATAAGTATGAACCACATTTATTCCCAATTATATTGACTTGAATGAGAGATAATCCCATTCATATTCCTATGAGTCAGTATCATTTTCTCTTTGTAATAACTGTGTCATGCTCTTGCAAATGCATTCTCTATTAGGATCTTCAACATTTGACTCTTCACTTTGGTGAGATGTGGAAGCTTCATCATCTTGTTCTAGTGGAGATCCTTCTTCATTCCAAAGAATGGCATTAGAGGGAACAAAATCTTCCTCATCTTGCTCAAAAGTGTGAGTAGGAACAGTCTCTTCTTTAGATTCACTAGAATTATCAGGAGATGGGTTAAAAATCAGTTGTGTATTAGAAAATCCCAATCTAGTCTTATCCTTGATTTCCTTCAATTTGTGTGCCTCAAAGGTTCAGCAAGAGCATGTTTCTTATTTCTCAAGGACCATGACTTGGGTAACCCATCCTAGCTCAAAACTCATAGCCAAGTTTCTATATCTTTTGGGAGAGACTATAATAGTAAGCATAACTTCCTCATGATCTTCCTCTCTATTGACCCACTCCCTAATAGCTTGTTCTTATTTTTCATCTTCTAGAGGTACTAAGGATTGGACAAGGGTCCTATAAACTATCATAGAAGAAGATGAAGGCTTCTTATCCTCTAAAGGTTTACCATAAGAACTAGGGGCGATTGGGAGTGTAACAATAGAATCTAGTCGATATTCACCAATCCCAAGGTTAAACATTTTTAACTTCTTCTCACAATTAGAAAGAGTATCGTAGTCCCATGAGCAGCTCTATTATGAGGCACTAAGGATTTAGCAGTAAGCATACTGATAGAAATAGAATTATCTCCTAGAATGTAAATCTCAGTACCATTGAAGGGAAACTTTATGAACTGATGGTAGGCAAAGGGAATCGCTTTCATATCATGGATTCATGGTCTCCCTAGAAATATGTTATAAGCAAGAGGGATATCAAGAACTTTAAAGACCACATATTTTTCCACTAGACGAACCTAAATAGGTTAGACAACCAATCCTTTAGAAGACCTTTCAACTTTATCATAGGCTTTAATAGTAATTTTTTTCCTTGGATCGATGGTGAACTCTGACAATCCCAGATGCTTAATCACACTGAAAAAAAATATTTAACCTAGATCCACTATCTATTAGCATGTGTTTGACTCAAGTTTGGTAGATTTGGATTTAAATATGTAGGGAAAGGTTATGTGGGTGACTTAAAGACTTGTCATCTTCTTTAGAAAATGAAAGGTAATGTGGAGCAGCAATGTGATTAACCATGGTTTGAAATTGATCAGTATCAATATCTTTGGGGACACTTATTGTTTTCAAGGCTTTTTCTAAGATCTCCTTGTGTCTAGGTGATAACTCTAGCAACTCAAAGATTGAAATCTAGGTTGGGGTATGTTGAAGTTGATCTACTAGATTATAGCTTGACTTGCTGGAAGTAGAGGCTTGTTTGGAAGAGGATGCCACTTGCATAGGATTATCTTTCTTGTAAGAATTTGTACCCCTAATAATAACTTTGGGTTGACTCCTAGAGATAACATTTAGACTTTACCTATGTGAAGGATATTTGACACCTCTAAGCATGATCATGTTCTTATGTTCATTGCAAGATTGAGGTTGTGTGGAAGAACCAATACCTTTCAAGACAACCTTAGGTGCCTCATCAATATCTGAATCATAGTTGGGTCCATCGTGTTTAGGTCTCACCGTGTTAATGTTTTCATTCAAAGGTTCAAGCATATGAATAATGTTGTCATCATTCGTATAAGTGTAGTTGATTTTTGCATCCCCATCTTTCTTTGATATTGAGGTTTCTCCTTTATCATAATTGGGAGTGATTCTTTAAAATCTTTATGATCAGAATTCTTAACAAGATCGTCTACTCCAACCTTCCCATCCTCGATAAGATCTTGAATGACATGTTTTAATTTTATGCAATTGTTAGTTTTGTATCCCTTGTTTTTATGATACTCAAAATAATGGTTGTCATTCCATAACTTAGGTTTCACCTCTGTCTCGTAAGGTTTAGAATATTCAGGTAGTGTGATAATATTTTTGGAAATTAAGGTCTTAAGTACCACATCATATGAATCTCCCAAGGGGGTAAATCACATTGAGGCTTAGGTACCCATGAAGATTTAGCCTTATTAGAATCATTATATTTTGCATCTTCTTATTGTTTGGTTGTTTGGATAGCACTAGCCAAGTTGAAAATGGGCTCTTTAGGCTTAGGTTCATCAACAACACCATCATTGACCACATGCTTGTTCTTATTCCAAGGCTTATTATTGTATTTGTTATAGCCATTAACATTGTTAGATTTATCCTTTCTTAATTTGATCTCACTCTTTTTTACCAAAACATCCTCTATTCAAAAATAACTCTTGATCATGTCATTAAAGGTGAGAAAGACTTGATTTCTAAGATCGTAATGCAACTAGGGTATGAGATTATTAACAAAGATATCAATCTTCTCATTCTTTGGAATTTTTCATGAAATGTCCCCTTTCTGATTTTTATATCATATTTGTATCCTCTAATCAGATTATTAAATTAAACAAATAGCACTTGAAAGATTATGCAATTTCTCAATAAAACCCAAATCAGGTATGCCCGAAATAGTGCCAAAAACTTCACAGCTTCACATATTATTGATAAATCTGAAAGTAGAAATTTTTATAGAAATTTCATCAGCATAAAATCCTACAAAATTACATTTCTAGATATGTATATAGTTTACACAATAGCTCCCAAATGGAGGACAAAAATAATGTTCATCGGGCTCTCGAAAACAACACAAAATAGCCCGAAAACACCATAAAACACTAATAATCTATCACATAATTATAACTACAACCCAAGACATATATTAAGCTCTACTTTAACATCAAAATGTCTAAAATACAACAAAAAACCAAACTGATATGAAATACTCAACCGGAAACACCAAACTCTCACAAGAAACACACCCGAAAACTCACAAATTTGCACTGTTTAGCACAAGGGCAAACTCTGCATGAGCTTGCACATGGAACGGCCTCAAAATCCCATCCTTAGCCTTCCTATAAACCTGAAAACTTCCATCTTTGGGTATCCTTCTCCATAGGTTTGGCAGCCTCTGAAGAACAACAAAGTAATGAGCAAAAATCAAGTTCTGGAATGAGCCCGAAATGCCTCCAAACCCCTTTAAAAGAGGGCATAACCCTAACTCACGACCAAGAGGAGTCAATAATACATATTTTAATAATAATTATCATTTATTAATCCATTTTTTTCCAAATATTAGCCCCTTTTCCTGAAACTTCACTTTTTGAGCCTGCCAGCCTTAGTAAAAGTTAGTATTTTTAATTATTTGAAAAGGGGACATGACAATTCCTCCCTCCCAAATATTGCTTGTCCTCAAGAAATGAAGGTTTTGATGCTCAAGAATATGTACTCCTTCCCAAGTTGCATCCTCCAATGGTAATCCTTTCCATTTAACCAAATGCTCTGTGATGCTCCTATTTCTCAATCTTTTATCTCTTGTATCCAAAACCTCTTCTGGTATTAAAACTAATTTTCCTTCATCATCAAGAGGTGGTAATTCTATAGATATTATGGTTTGCTATCCTAGAACCTTCTTTAGGCAAGAGACATGGAAAACATTATGTATTTTTTTGTTTGATGGGAGCTCCAATTCATAAGCTACCTCTCCTACCTTCCTGATGATCTTATAAGGCCCATAGAACCTTAGCTTGAGCTTCTCTACCCCACTCCTCTTCAAGGTGCTTTTCTTATATGGCTATAACCTAAAGAATACAAAATCTCCCACCTTAAAAGATTTTTTAGTCCTTTTCCTATCAGTGTACAACTTATGTTGGTTCTGTGCATGTTGTAGATTATCCTTGAGGGACCTTATTATGTCTTGGCTTTGCTTAATGAAATCACTTGTTGCATGTACTCTGCTATCTGAAAGTACTAGATCAACAAAGGAAATGGCATCATAACCATAAAGAGCATGAAAAGGAGGCATACCAATAGACATGTGATGAGATGTATTGTAACAATACTCCCCTAGGTGCAACCATTTCACCCAAGCATGTTGTTGATTTGAAACATAGTTCCTCAAATATCCCTCTATCCATTTATTAACTGTCTCTATTTGTCCATCTATTTGAGGGTGATAGCTAGTACTGGGAGTGAGTTCAGTTCCTACCAAATGAAAGAACTTCCAAAAAGAGCTGAGGAATCTACTATCCTGGTCACTAACAATTTTTCTAGGCAAGCCATGTAACCCAAAAATTTCCTTGAAGAAAAATTATGCCACTTGTGATGCCTTGAAATCAAATGTGATGGGAAAGAAATGTGCATACTTAGTTAGTCTATCTACCACCACATATATGAAATCCTTACCTTGAACCTTGGGCAACCCAGTGATGAAGTCCATGCAAATACTTTCCCATTTTTGTTCAGGAATAGGAAGTGGTTCCAACAACCCTGCAGGAAAAATTTGCTCACTCTTGTTTTGTTGGCATACCATACATTCCTTAATGTGTTTAAGGAAATCCTCCTTCATACCCTTCCATGCAAACTACTCTCAAATTTTCTTGTATATCTTGAAGTATCCTTGATGATTGGCCAAAGGTGTGTCATGAAAGGCCCTCAATATCCTTTCCTTAGTTTTTGATCCTGACACTAAGAAGATCTTGTTCTTGTAATAAATCAATTCATCAAAAACCTTGTACCTGTTATCATCCACTAAATTATCCAAAATCTTGGTGGCAAAGGAATTTTTAGCATACTCTGAAATTATGGAGACTTTTCAATCAGCAGAGATAGATGTTAAGGAACACAAAGTGGGCTTTCTTGAGAGAGCATCAACAACCACATTATTCTTTCCTTTCACGTATTCAATATCAAAATCATAAGCTTGAAATTTTCTTACCCATTTTTGTTGACAATCATTCAAATCCCTTTGGTTCAAGAAGAACTTGAGGCTATTATGGTCTATCTTTACAATGAATCTCCCACATACCAAATATTGTCTAAACTTATGAAGTGCATGCATGATTGCCAACATTTCCTTATCATAGATGGAGTAACCTTTCTTTGATTGATTTAATTTTCTACTCTCAAATGCTATTGGATGTCCCTTTTGAGTTAGGACAGACCCTATACCCAATAATACATTTGGGGGCATTTTGCGACGGCTATGTGTCGCAATAGCGACACCCATAAATGTCGCTATTTTTTAGTCACAAATTATGACGTCTATGGGTAGCCGTCGCCATTGCGACGCCCTCTCATCGCAATGTCGCTAAGATTTGTTAGTGGCATGGGCGTCACCCCCCCGTCGCATGGCTTCGGAGGGCCGTCGCAATTGTGACAGGCCTCCCAAGCAATTGCGACGGGCGCCTGCATCGCATTACAACGGGCTCCCGTCGTAATTGCGACGCCCGTGGGTGGATAAAAAAAAATAAAATTATTTAATACATTGCTAATGAACCACATTAATGCTTTTTTCTTTCAACAAATGAGGACAGCCACTGTAAAGACAACATGATAATGTACACTCACTGTAAGGACAGTCACAAATGAGGACATCTCACAGTGACTGTCCCTAGTGTAATTGCCACTTGAATGTATTGCTATTCAGCCACATTAATGCTTTTATTCTTCAACAAATGAGGATAGTCACTCTAAAGACAACATGATAATGTACACTCACATTATCATGTTGTCTTTAGAGTGACTATCCTCATTTGTTGAAGAATAAAAGCATTAATGTGGCTGAATAGCAATACATTCAAGTGGCAATTACACTAGGGACAGTCACTGTGAGATGTCCTCATTTGTGACTGTCCTTACAGTGAGTGTACATTATCATGTTGTCTTTACAATGTCAATATATGCATTATTACTTAAACTGAAGAGTACTCTAAATAATATGTCATTGTGGAGTTCTGATTGCTTCCAATTTGATATACGCTTGTTCTACTTATGTATCCAGCATCATGTAAGAAAAGTTGATGCTTTTAAAATAGATTCATTTAGCCATGAAATGCCTGTGCATGTTACATACAAGATTCCAAGGCCCAAAATTGATTACTCATTATAATTCATGTACAGAATGATAATCAACCACAACGAGGCATGCGTAGGCGCTGCTTAGATTTTGAGGCATCAGAAGCTCGTAGAAGAAACTTGACCAATGGCTCATGGAATGCAACAAACTTATTGCCTAAAACAGGAGCATTGGTAACCACAGATGATGGTTCTGAAAAGAACACTTCACCATCAATGTCACGTGAGGGAACTGCAATTTCTGATGGCAAGCAACTTGTAGTATATAAGAGAGATGCAGGTACAGATGCTGGGAGAAGTTCCCAATCTTTATTTGTTGGACAGTTTTCATTTGCAAAATAGATTATAAAAACATGAAAATATATTAGAGATGTTTGATATTGATACAAAACAACACAGATTCATTTCTTCGTACACCTGTATGTCATAAAAATCCTTGCACACTTCGAAAAATTGTATTGCCTTTTACTTACTCAAAAGTAATTTACATAAAGCAGTCATTTGATTAACATGGATCCTAATATTCACAAGTACATGGTCATGTGCTCCATCATAGCATCTTATAGATTTAGATCTGTTCTCTGAAATAATTCAATGTTTTGTTTACAATCCACAAAAGAAATATTTTCCCTCGTCTACTTAATCCTAAACAAAAGGCCATATAGCAATATAGATAGAACTATATAATAGAAACCATAAACAATGGTAACCTTAGCAGTAGCAAGAAATTGTTGCAAAAACTTTACCTTATCATACCCAGATTGTTGCTTTACCTGGCGGAGGGAAATTTGATCAGTAAAATTGACACAGAGTATGTTGTCTCCATTGTCATGTTGGATAACAAAACACCAACTTTAATGGGCATGTACTGTCCCTTGTGTAATTGCCACTTGAATGCATTGCTATTGAACCACATTAATGCTTTTTTCCTTCAACAAATGAGGACAGTCACTGTAAAGACAACATGATAATGTACACTCACTGTAAGGATAGTCACAAATGAGGAAATCTCAGAGTGATTATCCCTTGTGTAATTTCCGCTTGAATACATTGCTATTGAACCACATTAATGCTTTTTTCCTTCAACAAATGAGGACAGTCACTGTAAAGACAACATGATAATGTACACTCACTGTAAGGATAGTCACAAATGAGGAAATCTCAGAGTGACTATCCCTTGTGTAATTGCCGCTTGAATACATTGCTAATGAACCACATTAATGCTTTTTTCCTTCAACAAATGAGGACAGTCACTATAAAGACAACATGATAATGTACACTCACTGTAAGGATAGTCACAAATGAGGACATCTCACAGTGACTGTCCCTTGTGTAATTGCCACTTGAATGTATTGCTATTCAGCCACATTAATGCTTTTCTTCTTCAACAAATGAGGATAGTCACTCTAAAGACAACATGATAATGTACACGGGCTGTAAGTGTACATTATCATGTTGTCTTTACAGTGACTGTCCTCCTTCAAGTGGCAATTACACAAGGGACAGTCACTGTAAAGGCAACATGATAATGTAGAGAAATGTTGTCATTTGTATTTTCAACAGTGCCGAGAGAGATTCCCTCCATGAAATCACAGCTACAATTTCTGAGTATGTTGGGTTTATTTTTCTTTTGTCATTATTATGTAATCTGGTATTCAGCTGTTACAAAGCTAAAATACCCAGAAATGAGGACATATCTGTGTTGAATTTATTGTTAGCGGCTTTGGTTATTTAGAAGTTTAATTTTATTTGTTCATCTTTCAAGCACAAACGTTTTGTGGACCGTAACATCTTCATTGTTTCGGGTATGCAATGAAACAGCCCTAACTTGCAACTACCTTCACGGTACTTGTGTACATTATCATGTTGTCTTTACAGTGACTGTCCTCATTCAAGTGGCAATTACACAAGGGACAGTCACTGTGAGATGTCCTCATTTGTGACAAGGACAGTCACACATGAGGACATCTCACAGTGACTGTCCCTTGTGTAATTGCCACTTGAATGTATTGCTATTCAACCACATTTATGGGCCCGTTTGGACCACAGCACACAGTAGCATCTACAAAGAAGAATATCCCAGGTGTAACAAGTTGTAAGAATATACCAATAGTTCTAAGAAGTTCCCTAGCACATAGTAGCATCTACAGAGAAGAATATACAACATGAGGGCAGCCACTGTAAAGACAACATGATAATGTACACTCATTGTATGTGTACATTATCATGTTGTCTTTACAGTGACTGTCCTCATTCAAGTGGAAATTACACAAGGGACAGTCACTGTGAGATGTCCTCATTTGTGACAAGGACAGTCACACATGAGGACATCTCACAGTGACTGTCCCTTGTGTAATTGCCACTTGAATGTATTGCTATTCAACCACATTTATGGGCCCATTTGGACCGCGGCACATAGTAGCATCTACAGAGAAGAATATCCTAGGTGTAACAAGTTGTAAGAATATACCAACAGTTCTAAGAAGTTCCCTAGCAGATAGTAGCATCTACAGAGAAGAATATGGGTCAACGAGGTTGACTTCAAAGCCATGCAATCTAATGGTAATAGTAATATCATAATTTGACATACTATCAGAAATACTTCCTAAATAGACTATTCAATCTTATAAGAGATGGATTCATGAGAACTATTATTTATGAAATATGAGTCAATGACTTTAATTAAAAAAATTACACAATCTAATTCTTGTAAAAATATCAAAATTTGACACATTGAAAATACCTTCCAAAAGTATCGTTAATTGATTAATATGAATCACTACTCATGAAATATAATTTTATAAACCTAATCTAAAAACTACACAATAAAAATCTTAATAGCAATATTGTAAGAAACTATTCCCAAAAGCAAGCCTAACAAAATTTGATGAAAATAATTTTTGTTTCACTCAACTTTGACATTCACAACTTCCTCTTTTATTATAATAAGAAAAAAAATGTCTTTTTAGATATACCTCATGAACCATACTCGAATAATCCATCATTTTTCTTCTCAAAAACATATTTGCAGAGCCTGCTTCTTTTACTTGTTTGTACTTTTATCTCTCTGATGGAAAGGGTTCCTTCAGGACACATTTTTCCAAGTTCACTACTTGAGATATTTGAGGAGGGTTCCCCTGCTTGAGTATCCATCCAACCCATATTCGAGTAGTTCTACAATTGCACAGTCTAAATTAATAATACTGACAATTGAATGACGAATGATGATACATAGAATTGATATAAACTAATCCTAAAAACACTAAAACATTATTAATATATTTATATTTCATAAATAAAATTGATATAAAAGATCTGGAAAGATACATTAAAAAATAGAAAAACAGTAATTTATAATAGAAGGAAACTTAAATTGCTATTTAAAAAAAAAACAAGAGTCTTAAATCTTATCATTTTGTTTCATTATCATCCATAAGTACACACCTCTAGCATAATAATTATATTTTACCACCCATAAAATGAAAAAGAGATTTTCACAAGAGAAATTGAAGCTAGATTATAAAAATGAACCATCTTATTGGAAACTAGAACTGTTATCATACCCAAAAGGACTACAAAATTTCACCTTATCATACCCAAATTGTTGCTTTGCCTAGCGAAGGGAAATTTGATCAGTAAAATTGACACATAGTATGTTGTCTCCATTGTCATGCTGGATAACAAAACACCAACTTTAATGGGCATGTACTGTCCCTTGTGTAATTGCCACTTGAATGCATTGCTATTTGATGCAGGGGCATCCCTAATGCAAGCCAAAGACACCATGATTGAAGGAAGTTGCCATGAAGCCAAGGAGTCAAATCCTATCAATTGGAACATAAGATTTTCACCTTGGAGCTTTGAAGGATTGACTGGTGAAAGGTCCTTTTGATTGACAAATCAGAGTCTTTTTGAATGACAAATCAGAGTCTTTTTGAATGACAATAAATTAGAATAGGAGTTTTAGATGTTTTCTTGGTTTGTAATAAATATTAAGGATTGATTTTATCTCCTTATAAACATCCACTTGTTGGACACAAGACCCCTTGGTGACTTATAAACCTTGGGCATCTTTTGAGTCCTTGGATGAAAAGAGCATAGTAAGTGTTTATTAGGTGTCTTTTAGATGTTGTTAAGAAGTTTGAAGGTCCAAAATAACTTTAATAAGGTTCCTAAAGTTTCACAACACATTTTTAACCTTCTCGGCAAAGTTGTTTGCAAAGTTGTAATGCAACTTTAAAAGTTGCTTAGCAAAGTTGACATTTGTTGGATAAACTGTTCTAACCACCTAGATGGTTGAACCAACATTTGGAGAGCCTATTTTAGGCTTCAAATGGTCAAAGACAGATAGAGAACCAGTATTGTTATCATTTTGCTTTCATAAAAAATAAAAATAACCCTGTTTTAGTGCATTTCTGGTGAAAAATGAACTCTGTACGGCTGTACGGATGGTGGCTGGATGATAAAATTTGCCTGGAAGTTGTAATAGTGATATCTAAGGGGTTTCTAAGTTTTTCTGCAAGAAGTAAGATCTAGAACCTTAAAAGTCTCTTTTGATAGAAAATCAGGGAACTTGTCCCTAAAAGGAAATTTGTTATTGAATGGGATTGAGTCCATAAGTTGTTGTGTGATCCTTGAAACCTTCAAATTCATTACTTTGCAGAGTTTAAACATTAACCTATAGAAATCAGAGCCTAATTGATTGGTTGAGTCATTTTGGTGTCTTGAAGTGGGTTGGGACATAGATCCAAGTTTCTTGCTGACTACTCTGCATCACTATTGAACCACATTAATGCTTTTTTCCTTCAACAAATGAGGACAGTCACTGTAAAGACAACATGATAATGTACACTCACTGTAAGGATAGTCACAAATGAGGAAATCTCAGAGTGATTATCCCTTGTGTAATTGCTGCTTGAATACATTGCTATTGAACCACATTAATGCTTTTTTCCTTCAAGTGGCAATTACACAAGGGACAGTCACTGTGAGATGTCCTCATTTGTGACAAGGATAGTCACACATGAGGACATCTCACAGTGACTGTCCCTTGTGTAATTGCCACTTGAATGTATTGCTATTCAACCACATTTATGGGCCTGTTTGGACCACGACACACAATAGCATCTACAGAGAAGAATATCCCAGGTGTAACAAGTTGTAAGAATATACCAACAGTTCTAAGAAGTTCCCTAGCACATAGTAGCATCTACAGAGAAGAATATACAACATGAGGGTAGCCACTGTAAAGACAACATGATAATGTACACTCATTGTATGTGTACATTATCATGTTGTCTTTATAGTGACTATCCTCATTCAAGTGGCAATTACAGAAGGGACAGTCATTGTGAGATGTCCTTATTTGTGACAAGGATAGTCACACATGAGGACATCTCACAGTGATCAATTGTCCCTTGTGTAATTGCCACTTGAATGTATTGCTATTGAACCACATTAATGCTTTTCTTCTTCAACAAATGAGGACAGTCACTCTAAAGACAACATGATAATGTACACTCACTGTAAGGATAGTCACAAATGAGGACATCTCATAGTGACTGTCCCTTGTGTGATTGCCACTTGAATGTATTGCTATTCAGCCACATTAATGCTTTTCTTCTTCAACAAATGAGGATAGTCACTCTAAAGACAACATGATAATGTACACTCACTGTAAGTGTACATTATCATGTTGTCTTTATAGTGACTGTCCTCCTTCAAGTGGCAATTACACAAGGGATTTGTGTTTTCATTTGTGTTTTCAACAGCGCCGTAACCCTTCGCAAAATCACATTAGGATATAAGGGCAAAACAAACAAGAACGTTGTCATTTGTATTTTCAACAGCGCCGAGAGAGATAAAAAAACTTAAAACTCAGACTTAAGAAAGATGAAGGCAATGCTTCAAAAGGCCGATGCCCTAAACATGGGAAAAAACAATACCACCATTAAACGATGCCCTAGTCACCGTATCAATGCTGCCAGCTCCGTACCAGTATGCTGACTGCTCACTTTCATCCTGTGATAAAGGTAACTTCATTAATCATACTTGAAATGGCAGCATATGAACTAAAGCTGATGAACATTTATAAACTAAAAGTTTAAAACTACAGATTACAAATGTAGTAGTTTCATATGAAAAGAACTTGATGTCTGAAATTTACTATTAGAAGTATCCAAAGGAATACCATAGTACTGTTGAACTTGGAGAATCGGAGATGATCTACATAGCAAGGTTCAACAGCTGTAAGGACTGTTACACCATCTTTAGCATTTGAATACATTTTCTCCTTGGCTTCTGGTGGATCCTCAAAGACCCCCAATGACGTTTTCCCTACAATTATCAATTGTTTGTCAGTATGAGATATTAATAAATAAACATTAATCACAATATTAGGCAAACAATGTTCTTGATGTCTGAATCTAAATCACAGAAAGCTCTAATAAAGCAGTTCTCAGTTTCACATTAAACTAAGTTTCAATTTCAAATGGTTATAATAATTTTTGCAAGTTATAAGTAGCTGGTTACAGTATATGACATAAAAAGAAAAAAAATCATTTCTATTCTTTTCTTCTTTTTCTCTTTCAACGAAGCTTTTGCACCACACAAATGCATACCAAGAATTTCTCAGGAGGTTTCAAGACCATTGCATACCAAACTTCTTCTCTGTAGATGCTACTATGTGTCATGGTCCAAACGGGCCCATAAATATGGTTGAATAACAATACATTCAAGTGGAAATTACACAAGGGATAGTGACTGTGAGATGTCCTCATGTGTGACTGTCCTTGTCACAAATGAGGACATCTCATAGTGAGTGTCCCTTGTGTAATTTCCACTTGAATGAGGATAGTCACTGTAAAGACAACATGATAATGTACACATACAATGAGTGTACATTATCATGTTGTCTTTACAGTGACTTCCCTCATGTTGTATATTCTTCTCTGTAGATGCTACTGTGTGCTAGGGAACTTCTTAGAACTATTGGTATATTCTTAGAGCTTGTTACACCTGGGATATTCTTCTCTGTAGATGCTACTGTGTGCCATGGTCCAAACGGGCCCATAAATGTGGTTGAATAGCAATACATTCAAGTGGAAATTACATATATTATAATGTATCTGTCTAGTCCTCATGACTGCTCATAACAGTACAAGTGATATTTTTTTGGGAGTGGGGAAAGGTTCGAGACTTTCACCTGTATGAAGAATCCTTTCTACCTAACACAAAAATGCACCCCATAAAACATCTGATTGGTTTGAGTATCTTTGAACTATTTGGGTCTATTGACAACACTAGACCAGTGTATACAGAATGACTAATTTCATGCATAACAATGTGATGCAGAGTGGTCAGCAAGAAACTTGGTCTTAAGCCCCAACCCACTTCAAGACACCAAAATGTTACACCTAAGCAATTTAGCCTCTGATTCTATCAGACCAGTTTAAAATCTCTGTACTAGAGGGACTTCAAAGGTTTCAAGATACTTTTAACACCTTATTGACTCAATCCCAACCAAGACCAAATTTCCTTTTAGGGACAAGTTCCCTGATTTTCTACCAAAAGAGACTTTATTGATCCTAGGCTTTGCCAACCCAATCAAACATTTGAAAACTCTTAAGATTCCCTAAAAAATGCAGAATCATGCATTGGTTGTGTTCCAAACAACCCAAGACATCAAAATCACAAATAGAGCTAGTGACTCTAGTAGGTCTCCAAAACCTATTCTGCAGCAATAACTCTTCAATTTGACAAAGGACCTTATGAACTTATATGTTTTTTGAGTACCCTTTTTGATGTTCTAACAATCCTCCAACTCTCAAACCTTGACTCCACTCTAGCATATCAATGTCCTTATTGAGTCCGCAGACCTAATGCATGCCTTTGGGTGTGGGTTCCAAAACAAGGCATTGAAAATGGGTGCATGAAACCAAGATCAGAGTTTGAAGATGTCCACCATGATCTAAAGATCTAGATTCAACAAGGTTTGAGGTCCTTTACTTGCCGCTACCCTCTGATCTTGCATAATCCATCAACTCCTAGTCAAGAACATTGAGATTCTTGACCTAGGGCTTGCTCTCAAAATTCTCTGGCTTAGTATCCTATTCCAAAGCTTTTAAAATATGAAAATAAACCCCCTTAACTTGCATTTTACAAAGAACAGAGGATATCCTATGGTTTATTTGCAAGTTAAGGCCATTTGAATGCAATAACCCAAAAAATGAGGGTTTGACAGAACAACAGATAAGAAAAAGGAATAACTTTGATATAAGGTGTCTTGAATCTACCAAATAAACTCTCAAAGCATAAGATATAAATACTCTAACTTCCACACTGGTCTGCCCTCCCTTTCACATCAGTACACTGTACAGTGCTTGAAGGAAATGCACAGAAAAGGCTCTGAAATAGTGGCTCTATCTGACAGAGAGTCCATGCTAGGCTTCATGACTAACCTAGAGCACATTCCTTGTTATGGAGGAAGTTTGAATGGTGAAGAACTTATGGAATGGATAGAGGACCTAGATAACCATTTTGACTACAAGTATCTTATTAATAACCATTTTGACTACAAGTATCTTATGGATAGAGGACCTTGATAACCATTTTGACTCATTTAGTATCTTATTGAGCTTCACTTTGTTTCGAGAATATAGTTTAATATTCTCTACTAAATAGGGCCAACCACGTGAAGGTGGAAGCTCATTTGGCCCCACCCCCCTCCCCCTAACATCACTCTACATTCCCCGTTAACATCTAACATTCATTCATTCTTTCAATTATTAATAAAATGTAACATTCAATCAATATCACATGATAACATTCATTAACACATTAGATTCGTTAACACGCAACATTCATCAATATGAAAATAAACACATAATTCATGAACATTCATTAGCACATAATTAAATTCATTGAGACATAAAATTTAGTCATTATCAATTAAGGTATTTAGATGACAATCATTTCTTTTTTCTCTTTCTAATTTTTTTTTCTATGTAAGCTCTAACAGGAGCATCAGTGTTATCATCAATACCCCCCTCATCAGTTGTTTTGTTCTCTATTCTTGATGATCTCAAATTCCTATGCTGCTGCAAAGGGGGGTCCTCTACAATAACAAATAAAAGAGTTAAATTTAAAATATTTAATTATAATTGTTACAAGTATTTAATTATTTTAAAGAACATAACTGTGGCGCTCTTTAATTACCTGATCTGGCCACATCATTTTGTCTAGACTCAACCTCAACATGCTCATGAGCACCGACCCCTCGATCCTCTACAGTTGCTATACAAAATGTTACATTAATCCAAACACCAATTGTAATTACATATAAAAATTTTAATAGAAAATGTATACCTCCACCACTAGGATGCACATCATGCAAACCTTCATTATGCATAGATTGTGTAGAAGGATTGTCAAGCTGCATTCCAATATCCTACACATTGTTATCATTGCTTTCTTAAAACAGATATACTCACTTTATATTAGAACTTAACATCAAATAGACTAATTGGTAAAGTATTCAATTTGAAATAAATTTCATTTAGCTTATTTACCTGTGGCTCAGATGCATCATTATTTGAACCTTGCACACTGATTTCAGCTTGTAGCCGTTCAGCCATGGCTCTATAGCCTTGTTGGAAGCCAATTCTCTTGTCCTCTTCTATGAGGCATCTATTGAACTCTGACCCCTACATTTTTGCTTGGTATGGTGAATTTTACTTGCATTGTTTGATCAAAAAAAATTTCCTTGCAATATATAAAAAAATTGATACAAGTTTTCATTTACTAATACTTACAACTCGTGCTTGAATTTTGGAAAAACCACCATAGCCGAGCTTGTGTGTCCCGTGCTTTTCTAATCTTGCCTTTGTTGCCTTTGATGTGTCAGGCAATCTATGAAAAGTTTGAAATATGTTAGAGACCAGTACAGGAAAAATTTAGAGGTTAATTAGTACATAATTACAGGAAAAATTTAGAGGTTAATTAGTACATAATTACAGGAAAAATTTAGAGGTTAATTAGTACATAATTACATTCTCAAAAGTATCACATACCTTGCTCTACTCTCTACTGGCGTAATTCCTTTTTTCATGTTAGCTTTATACTTTCCATCCAAAATCAAAGCCTGCCACTCAGCCTCAAGATCACAGGGCGGACGCTCGTGCCTTGGGTTAACCTCTAAATATTTCCTGTACTGGTCCCTAATATACTTCAAACATAAACCAGCTCTTTCAAGGAGCTTGTTTCTCTCGAATGCACGAGGTCCAAAAAGCTAGGTCATACTATGTACAAGATCATCCTTCAACTTTTTATCTTGGTTATTCCACCTTTTAAGTAAAAAAAAATATGTTAGACTCATAAATGAAGAGAAGCTACCTTTAATATAGTTCAAGAAATTGATGAAAAGGAAAACTATTCTAGCAATGATATGAAATCAAAATAGTGGTTTGGGGTTTTAGTTAGGATATGATGTTCCACCATGTACGTAGGGTGGGCCCGAATATCTACAAACACTCATCACCAAGTTTTCACCAAAAAATATCATTCCCTACAAAATAATCATGGGATCATTAGTCGATGAAGAGTGATCAAAAACTAAATTACTATTATATCACTATAGAATAATAATAACTTTAAAGTACTTGGAACTTTGGCTACTTTTAAGGGAATGCCTTCATCGTCACTGATGATCAATACACAATCCTTCACCATTCCCGTACTAGGAACACGGGAACATCCAGGAAATGATGTTGCATCGGGACTTGTTGCATCTCCTATTGCAAAAAATGAAAACCATTATCAAATGCCTCCAAGAAATAATACTTCAAGGGAAATAAATTGGTGTAGAGCACCCATGGCACAAACACAATCAAGGGATCTACATCGTAAACACATAACACTTAAACACATAACAAAAGAGAGAAAAAGAGGGATTTGTGTACCAGTAGATGGTGCAACAGTTGGTGCATTTAGGCTGTGTGTTGTTGACATGGCAGTCGGCAAGACATTTGTGGTTGTCCTAGATGGAGGCGGCATTGTCATATCATCATGGAAAGGAGCTGAAGAATAAAATTGTTAGAGCATGCATAAATATAGAACGCATGGACTAGCATGGACAAGATTGTTAGAGCATTAAAAAAAAAGATTGTTCGAGCATGTATTGTCAATGATTATGATCATTCCTATATATATTTAGTGGAAAAAACAAGTGGGGAATGGAACATGTGATCTACCTAAACCACTTGCAGTACCGGCCTCATCATGGGAATGGGGTTCAAAATTACGCAAATAACTCTGTAAAGACAATGCATCCATATTTTAATTAATGTCATAAAAGAGCATAACATAAAAACCATTATTGAACTCTTGTAATAATTAACAATTTCATTAATACTTACTTTAAAGTTTTCAGAAGTGCGCAACAACTCAGCTGCCCTGTCTTTTATTTCCTGAGTCTGAGGATGTATGGATACCAAACGTAGAAGTTCTTTCCCAATTTTCTTTAGCAACTTTTTAATGGAACCGATCGGGTCATCGGTCTCTGCTAAATCAATAAAAAAAGGGTCCACAAGGGGGGACTCCTGAGGGACTACAGGTTGCTTTCCCTCTCTCCGACCACCGGCCCTCTGTGACAACAATAGTATTAGTATTATCAAAATTACTCCAAAATAATGAAGAAAATAACATTAAAAAAAATAACATTTTGCTTCTATCTAGTTTGCACAATTACAATGAGTTTTACCTGCTCATGTGTAGATGAGCTAGGAATATCATCACCATCACCTTCGAGTGGTTGCTCCATATTGTGCCCCTGTGTCAAAGATCAAGTATAAAAATGTTAGCCAAAAATTTAATAACTAAATGGTATGTTGGAGTCATTGATTAGAAGTTGGTTTAATAGTATGTACCACCCCCATGATAGTAGCCTCATTTGTATCTATGCGGTTCAAATTGTAATCAATAAGCAGCTCTTCTCCTGCACGTATTGATTTTATCACACAGATGAATACATGATTTCCCTCGCGCACCTCAAATATGCAATTGGGCTGCTTTATAGTTGACCCAGGTCGTGTACTATTTATAAAACCCGCAATATTCCCTGTTGCTTTTGGCCTTCCATCAATGTATATAGCCACACTTTTACTTTGATTATTGTCTTGCTGTTGTATATAATTTGCTGAGAGTGCATACCTACGCATACTTTTTTTATATTGAACAATATGCATCCAACTTTTGTAATCGTAACATGGTCCAACATACTCCATCAATTCAGAAACTTTGTTGTAAGACACCTTTATGCCATCCATAGAAAATAGGCCCAAACCATGTAATGATGATGGTGCTATGCGATATATCCTCTGATTAACACAAAAATCAGTGTTTATTGGAGGAAGTTCCTTGGGTACCCAATGTTTCTGTAGATGTTGGTACCTCAAGGGCACCTCGATCTCACCTTTCATCTCATCATCATAAGAACATGACCCCCCTTGAGCAAGGAAAAATTTCATGTGTTTATTGAATTTCCTTCTTGTCCTTTGACCTCTAGTTAATCTCCCTATTCTAGATAAACTGCATGTCTCACTTTCCTCTTCTATTCCTATATTTCCCTCACTCGAGGAAGACACTTTTGACAAATACCTATTTGCTGGTACCTGCAAATGGGAGAGATCTTAGAAGACATCAATCTTACTATTGATAAGTGTATTAAATAGACTTTCTATAAGGTGTATTGACTTATACCTGTCGATCCATGAGACTATGCGGGATGCTCTTGAAAGGGGTTCAATTTCCTGCAAATGTAATTCAATTATCGTGAGCATAATCACATCATAATCATAATCACATCCATCATAAGCATCACATAAAAATTAAAAACATTAAAACGTACACATTATAACACTTAAATCAGGCTCACATTACACATTATAACACATTATAACACGTACACATTATAACACATTAGCAGTATTCTATTTGTAGTTGAAACTTGTAGCTTTTAAATAGATAATGAATAAATTATGTAACCATTTAAGACAAATATATTTCTATCAAGAAATGAATATTAAATACATTAAGTATTGATGGCATACTTTAAATTTCATCATCATCATCCTCATCATCATCATCATCATCATCATCATCATCATCCTCGTCATCGTCGTCATCATCATCATCGTCATCATCGTCGTTGTCATCGTTGTCGTCATCATCAACATCATCATCATCAACATCAACATCATCTTCATCATCATCATCAGTAGCAGCATCATCATCATCATCTTCTTCTTCTTCTTCATGAAAATTTGTCTCAGGAACATCATCTAATAATTGTCGATCGTGATCATCATCTACATCATCTTCTACTTCTTCGGTATCTTCTTCTTCCATCGCATTATACTTTATCGGCCTTCCTCTCGGTTCATGTCTAACAACAAATGACCAACCCGGTTTATGTGAAACCTCTGAGTAAAATACTTGCTCACATTGGCTTGGAAGAACATAGGGCTCATCCCCAACTGGCTCAAATGACCTTGTATTAACCATTGTAAATCCATTATCATGTTCAATAACAGTTCAATTAGGATCATTTGGATTAAGTCGTAGCCTGTACCATTTGACAACGAAGAGTACTAATTTGAAGGAACTAAAGTCGCACTCAAGTATATCATCCAAAATGCCATAGTATTGATTTTTAGACTCTTGAGGATCTAAGTCATTTCTAGATGAAATATTAGTCACTTGAAAGACTGCAGTTATTCCAGAATCACAAGTTTTCTTCGTGTCATCCAACACTTTGACGCGAAATTTTTGACCATTATAGAACATACCCTTGTGGTGTTTAACCTACAATAATATGTGAAACATGTCAAAATTATTATATCGTGAGTTGATAAACATACGGGTGATTAATAATTTTGTACGTACCTGGAAATCTCTTAAACCATATGCTAAATCTATTTTCCTTTGCGTAACATTAGAATCTCCATTACAATGAGCTTCTTTAACCAATGAAGATACACCTTCCCATGTTAATGTGTGACCAGAATGTTGACATCGTTCAATCCATACCGTCATCCAATCAAGATTGTTTGCAATATACAAATGTAGTGCATCCCACTCTCGAGCAACTGTACAAAAAAAAAATAGACGACTTACAACCGATTTATTTTGAAGATTAAGAAATAATTTATTACAATAACATCTTATAATTTATTACCTGTCACTTTCCTCAATCTACCTTTCCCCATCAAGTACTCCCCTTTGAATTTTTTAAAAGGGTCGAGATCCCAAATGCGATCTACATGGATATTTGAAGCAAACTTAGGAAGATATTCAGTAATGTACACCATAGTCTGGTATACCATGTATCCCTCTACCATAGAACCCTCAGGATGTGCTCTTTGTCAAACCAAAGCCTTCAAAGATTTCAAGTGCCTCTCAACCATCCACATTGACCTAGTGTGTGCAGGTCCACACAATTCAATCTCCTCAACTTGGTGTATGAGGTAGTGTTCTTGTGCATTGAAAAAAGTTGGAGGTAGACACTTTTGCATTTCACACAGTAAATGAGGAATTCTTCTCTTCCAATAGTTTATATCTTCTTTATGGATTTCTTTAGATGACAACCACCTACATTAAGAGATTCAAGTCACAAAAAATATATAAATATGAGACTTTACAAAATAATATACAATAGATTACATAGCAAGAAAAACAAATCGCAAATATAATAAATATATACAACAAATTGAATAGATATTACTGCTTACCTCATGTATTTTCCAAGATCATATATCACTTGTTTGATCTTATTGTTGAAGTGCTCTGGGAGAGATAGAGGTAGCACGTACTACAGTAATTATAAACCAATCATTTCATTATTTTCTAACATAACATAATGAATAGTACACGTAGTTTATGAATATATTGTAAATACAGAAGAACATAACTTACCTTGATGAAAGTATGCCAATCATGCATTTTGAGCCCTGGCCCAAATTCACTTTTCTTTGATATGAGATTGCTTATGTTCCCAGCAAATCCTGTGGGAAATTGAATTTTTCGTATGACTTCTTTTATGGCATCACTTTGCTGCTCCGTTAATAACCAAGGAAGGGCACTTATATTAATTTGATCTCTATTGCTATTTGAGTGAATGAAATTCTTCAGTGCATGATTGGATTCATGAATGTCATTACAAATTTTGACAATTTTTTCTTTGTCACGCCTTCCATCCAGTATTTTCCACAATGTCTCTGTTATATTCTTTCCAACATGCATAAGATCAAACAAATGCACAATTTGTAGGTCCTCGTAGTAGGGCAACCTACTAAATTGTCTGGGATAGCTTTTTAGTCCCTTTGGAAGGTTGTCAGTAGTGCCTTGACAACCTTCACAATCATCAATTACATAATTAGTAAACAAAAATCACAATAGAAATATATAAATTACAAACATAAACCATTAAGTGGAATGACATTACCTCGACAATTAATTCTATTATATTCCAACTTCCATAGGCGAGGTGTCATTCTTCGTGGCTTTGATGTAGTCTCTTCTTTCCCATTGAAAAGATGTTTTTCCATACTTCTATACTTATGATTCCTGTGGAGGAAGTGTCTGTACTCATCAAACACATGCTTTCCTAAACTTTTTGAATGACGAGATTTCATCTTTGGACCACAAACTGGACATGCAAATTTTTCCTTTGTTTGAAGACCTACAAGATAATGATATAATTGGATTATTAAATATGTTGATTTTTATAATTAGAATTATCATGCGCAACTTGAATTCACTATAACATACCACAAAAATGTGTTAGCCCTGGGGCATCATGTATTGTCCATACAAGTATTGCATTGAATTGAAATTGTCTTTGTCCTATTGGTCTAGACACGTCATACATAGTGACACCAATCCATAACTCCACCAACTCGTCAATAAGAGGCTCAATATATACATTCATATCTTTAACTTGATATTTACCTACTTGAATGAACAGTAACATTACATAATTATTGTGACCATTTTACTTTAAGATTTGTAAGTACATGTAAATTAATAACTATCAAATGATAAAATACCTGGAACAATCATTGCCAACATAATGTGCTCCCTCTTTATTGACATCCACGGAGGAATGTTATTGTTGATAACAAAAACAGGCCACACCGAGCAAACAGATCTCATCTCTCCAAATGGATTGACACCATCCGCTGCCAATGAAAGCCTGAGATTACGAGGTTCTTCTTTGAAGTGTTGCCACTTTTCCTCTATGTGCATAAATGTCGAACCATCCGCAGGGATTCGAATAATGTCATCTTGACTTCTATTGCGTGCATGGTAATCCATAAATTGTGCCAAGCTAGTACACCTGAATAATTGTCGCATCCGTGGAATAATGGGGATGTAACGAAGAACCTTGTGAGGTACCTTTTTTGTTATTCGATCTGTTTGATATCTACTCGTATGACATACACGGCATTGTGTTGCAAATTCATGTTCTTTATAATATATAATATGATCATTGGGACAAGCATGTATTGCTTGATACTCCATTCCAATATCTTTCATAATAGCAGATAATTCTCGATATGAGCGAGGTAGAATATTTGATGGTGGTAACAAAAACTCGCCTATCAATCTACATCAAAAAATATAAGTTGTTAATATAAACAATATTAGTGGTACATTATTCACCCTTTGTTAACTATAAAGACATATATGACATACCTTAACATACGTGACATTGTTATGTTGGATAAACCATTCATAACCTTCAAGTTCAACAACAACAATACAGCAGAGAGAAGAGTTGTTTGGGAGTCTTTGTATAGGGGCTCGTATGCCTTCTCAAGTAGAGGTACATCGAGGCTATCATCATCATCATGATCAGATCCACTTGGACTAAATGTGTCATGGATCAATGTATTTATACCATCATCTTCAATTGTGTTTTCTGGTGCATGATCGTCATCTTCCATGGGATCATTATCTTCACCTTGGATATTCGTACCCCCATGTTCCTCCATATCATGTACTTCCCTGGGGAGATCAACCTATATAAAATTGGTTAACATAAATAAACCATGATCTTCAACTCATCATCAAGTGATTTCATATGTATATAAATTGTTAAAATGATATAATGAACAACTTACCAGTGGATGATAGTCATGCCCCCCTTCAATGTGACCATTCTCCCTACAATGTCTCTTAACTGTTTTGATTAGCAGTCTTCTACGGTTTAAGCCCTTACAAATTTTGCAGGGACAATAACATTTTCCATCACCTTTTCTTTTCAAGTTAGACCACAATCTAGCAATTGTCTCCCTATTTTGTTATTCACTTATATTATCTGACATGATCGTTCTTCGCAGGAAGCAAAAATTGGGCTATGAAAACTTCGGTCTACAACTTTCAGTGACTAAGCAAAATTGTCAAAAGTACACAAATCTTCTTAGACCTAGTTAAATCCTTTAATATTTTAAAAGTCTAGTTAAAATATACATTAGATTAAAAAATATACAATTTTCATGCCTGAGCGCGCGGCTACGACTAGTGCAATGGTCTTCTTGCTTAGCTCTAGAAGCTCTCTAGCAATCAAAACATATAAGCTACAAGGCCTAACAACAATTTCAAAACATATAAGCTACAAGGCAAGACATATTACATGACATGGCAAAAGGATTAAACTATACATTAGATTAAAATATATACAATTTTCAAACCTGAGCGCGCGGCTATAACTCGTGCAATGGTCTTCTTGCTTAGCTCTAGAAGCTCTCCAGCAATCAAAACATATAAGCTATTAGAATTCATTAACTTTCTATAATTGGAAAACTCTATTTGATATTAGACCGTAAACTACTACTATTCTCTCCATAAGAACTAAGTACAAAATTCTTTCAAGCTCACATCCATGATTCCCTTCAGATTAAAATATACAGCAAAAATAAGCTAAAAGTCTAGTTAAAATATACATTAGATTAAAAAATATACAATTTTCAAACCTGAGCGCGTGGCTATAACTCGTGCAATGGTCTTCTTGCTTAGCTTTAGAAGCTCTCCAGCAATCAAAACATATAAGCTACAAGGCCTAATAGCAATTTCAAAACAAGGGTCATCAAAAGAACCAAAAACAATGTGTGCAAACAATACCTTGTGAAGTGGTATAGACAATTAGAAGATGCTACTATGTGCTAGGGAACTTCTTAGAACTGTTGGTATATTCTTACAACTTGTTACACCTGGGATATTCTTCTCTGGAGATGCTACTATGTTCCGTGGTCCAAACGGGCCCATAAATGTGGTTGAATAGCAATACATTCAAGTGGCAATTACACAAGGGACAGTCACTGTGAGATATCCTCATGTCTGACTGTCCTTGTCACAAATGAGGACATCTCACAGTGAATGTCCCTTGTGTAATTGCCACTTGAATGAGGTCAGTCACTGTAAAGACAACATGATAATGTACACATACAATGAGTGAACATTATCATGTTTTCTTTACAGTGGCTGCCCTCATGTTGTATATTCTTCTCTGTAGATGCTACTACGTGCTAGGGAACTTCTTAGAATTGTTGGTATATTCTTACAACTTGTTACACCTAGGATATTCTTCTCTGTAGATGCTACTATGTGCCGCGGTCCAAACGGGCCCATAAATGTGGTTGAATAGCAATACATTCAAGTGGAAATTACACAAGGGATAGTCACTGTGAGATGTCCTCATGTGTGACTGTCCTTGTCACAAATGAGGACATCTCACAGTGACTGTCCCTTGTGTAATTTCCACTTGAATGAGGACAGTCACTGTAAAGACAACATGATAATGTACACATACAATGAGTGTACATTATCATGTTGTCTTTATAGTGGCTGCCCTCATGTTGTATATTCTTCTCTGTAGATGCTACTATGTGCTAGGGAACTTCTTAGAACTATTGGTATATTCTTACAACTTGTTACACCTGGGATATTCTTCTCTGTAGATGCTACTGTGTGCTGTGGTCCAAACGGGCCCATAAATGTGGTTGAATAGCAATACATTCAAGTGGCAATTACACAAGGGACAGTCACTGTGAGATGTCCTCATGTGTGACTGTCCTTGTCACAAATGAGGACATCTCACAGTGATTGTCCCTTGTGTAATTGCCACTTGAATGAGGACAGTCACTGTAAAGACAACATGATAATGTACACAAGTACCGTGAAGGTAGTTGCAAGTTAGGGCTATTTCATTGCATACCCGAAACAATGAAGATGTTACGGTCCACAAAACGTTTGTGCTTGAAAGATGAACAAATAAAATTAAACTTCTAAATAACCAAAGCCACTAACAATAAATTCAACACAGATATGTCCTCATTTCTGGGTATTTTAGCTCTGTAACAGCTGAATACCAGATTACATAATAATGACAAAAGAAAAATAAACCCAACGTACTCAGAAATTGTAGCTGTGATTTCGCGGAGGGAATCTCTCTCGGCACTGTTGAAAATACAAATGACAACATTTCTCTACATTATCATGTTGCCTTTACAGTGACTGTCCCTTGTGTAATTGCCACTTGAATACAAATGACAACTTTTTTTTTTTGCACTTATATCCCGACCAACATAAGGTCCATTTGTAATACAACATGATAATGTACACTTACAGTGAGTGTACATTATCATGTTGTCCTTAGAGTGACTATCCTCATTTGTTGAAGAAGAAAAGCATTAATGTGGCTGAATAGCAATACATTCAAGTGGCAATTACACAAGGGACAGTCACTATGAGATGTCCTCATTTGTGACTATCCTTACAATGAGTGTACATTATCATGGTGTCTTTAGAGTGACTGTCCTCATTTGTTGAAGAAGAAAAGCATTAATGTGGTTCAATAGCAATACATTCAAGTGGCAATTACACAAGGGACAATCACTGTGAGATGTCCTCATGTGTGACTGTCCTTGTCACAAATGAGGACATCTCACAATGATTGTCCCTTGTGTAATTCAAGTGGCAATTACACAAGGGACAGTCACTGTGAGATGTCCTCATTTGTGACTATCCTTACAATGAGTGTACATTATCATGTTGTCTTTAGAGTGACTGTCCTCATTTGTTGAAGAAGAAAAGCATTAATGTGGTTCAATAGCAATACATTCAAGTGGCAATTACACAAGGGACAATGTCATGAGCCATGACATATTGAACTTAGTATAATAATAAAATGATTAGATGATATATAATAATCTATTATTAACGGTATATAACAATAATATATAATTATTATCAAAAGATAATAATAATATATAGTTAGCATAATAAGTAATATGTTAATTAAATAATATTAAAATATTAATAAATAATATAATTATGATTATAATTATAATATAAATTAATAATAAATAATTATTAATAAATTATATATATTATATTATAATAATATATTAAGTAATAATATTAAATCAATTATTGATATAATAATTTTAATATATAAATAATATTAATAAACCTCTCAATATAAAACAATATGTTATCACTATAATAATATTTATTATAATATTATTAATATTACTAACATCATTAATTATAATATTTAATAATAACAATAACATTAATAATAATAATAATAATAATAACGTTTAAAGCAATATCGAATATCTGTAATCGATATACATCTACATTAAACATCTGCATTATCTATCACGATGAGGAATGAAGAAGTGATACAACAATCACTAGTCATTACACATCGATACCATGAGAGGATGATTAATGAACCAAATACTATGAAGTCAAGATCAACATGATATGAATAAGGGATAGGTCGCTATGTGTTTCAGAAGATGTATTGATAAGCAAGAAGGATAACCATTCATATATTATAAATAATCATTAATTGCACAAGTTTAGACAATGACATATCCGATAAAGCAATATCAAACATGAAGACCCGCTAGCAAATATGCACCATCACTTCCTATGTTATCATGACAATAACATAAACTAGATTGAATTCTACTATCTATATCAATAGACACCACATAGGAGGATATCGACTAAAGGATTGAAAGATTATCGATTGTTTGAGATAAACCACATCTTGTAGAAACACAAAAGCATCAGTGATTATATCACAAGCTATTGATGAATGAGGCATCAGTCATGGATAATAAGTACAATGTATCCTTAAGTATTAACAGGAATGGAAGTCAATTTGAAGATCAAACTCCATTACCAGCAATCAACCAATAAATGGACAATTATCAGAAAATGATATCGACTTATATCAGAGTAGAAAGATTGGATATAATCATAACAATATGGGATAAGGCAATAGTTAATATCGATTGACTAAATACTAATGATAGTTAGACCAAACTAATACAAACACAATGGATGTTAACTACTGGTTGCACTACCAATTAGGGAAGATTACCTTCATAAAAAGATTTGATATTGAGTCAATCTGGGAGTTATCTATGATCAGAAAATAATGAAATAATATTATGTGAATTGTCGGATTATGGAAAGGTGTGATTAACAAAGGGACATGGAGGAAGAAACAAGACACGTCTCATTCATAGCATCTCTTCATTTGTTAAAGACAATATAAGAATGCATTCTCATCAGTCACTCAAGGCATCATTAGAACTTTATTTACTTATCCATATTTGGATATACTCAATAGAGCATCTGCCTTTGGCAGTTTGGTTTCAAGTTTATCATTGCAGATCAGAGACAACACCATGATTGCACAGATAGAAAGGATAGTCAGAAACAGCATCGATATTTGAAGTTGCAAGCATATAATTCAGAATCTGAAATAGCAACATATCACTCAGAGCGATATTACACATTTGCATAATTACATCATCATATAAGACATAGAAAATACATTGCTGTAAGCAATACTTATTGATTGTATATCGATATTGTTTATATCAGACATAGCATCATTATACTATCACTATAAGTGATAGGAAACATCATATTCATAGCATATTTCATATCATTATATCCGACAGTGCTATTAAACATATTGGTATCAATATCATCTTGCACACATATTGTGATTGAATCTGAAATAGCGGTTGATATCTTAAGTAACCTCCATTACTTAGTTTAATTGTAAGTATCTGATAGAGTAAGTCTGAGAAGTGGAGTAATTGTTCCTATTTTCCAAGTTAGCCAAAAAGGGGACATTACAGACAATCACTGTGAGATGTCCTCATGTGTGACTGTCCTTGTCACAAATGAGGACATCTTACAATGACTGTCCCTTGTGTAATTCAAGCGGCAATTACACAAGGGACAGTCACTGTGAGATGTCCTCATTTGTGACTGTCCTTGCAGTGAGTGTACATTATCATGTTGTCTTTAGAGTGACTGTCCTCATTTTTTGAAGAAGAAAAGCATTAATGTGGTTCAATAGCAATACATTCAAGTGACAATTACACAAGGGACAATCACTGTGAGATGTCCTCATGTGTGACTATCCTTGTCACAAATGAGGACATCTCACAATGACTATCCCTTATGTAATTCAAGCGGAAATTACACAAGGGACAGTCACTGTGAGATGTCCTCATTTGTGACTGTCCTTACAGTGAGTGTACATTATCATGTTGTCTTTAGAGTGACTGTCCTCATTTGTTGAAGAAGAAAAGCATTAATGTGGTTCAATAGCAATACATTCAAGTGGCAATTACACAAGGGACAATCACTGTGAGATTTCCTCATGTGTGACTATCCTTGTCACAAATGAGGACATCTCACAATGACTGTCCCTTGTGTAATTCAAGCAGCAATTACACAAGGGACAGTCACTGTGAGATGTCCTCATTTGTGACTATCCTTACAGTGAGTGTACATTATCATGTTGTCTTTAGAGTGACTGTCCTCATTTGTTGAAGAAGAAAAGCATTAATGTGGTTCAATAGCAATACATTCAAGCGGCAATTACACAAGGGACAGCCACTGTGAGATGTCCTCATTTGTGACTGTCCTTACAGTGAGTGTACATTATCATGTTGTCTTTAGAGTGACTGTCCTCATTTGTTGAAGAAGAAAAGCATTAATGTGGTTCAATAGAAATACATTCAAGTGGCAATTACACAAGGGACAATCGATCACTGTGAGATGTCCTCATGTGTGACCTTTGTGAAGGCAAGTGCCAATTTGTACCCAAGTTACCAATATTGTGGCAAAAGTGGGAATGAAGCATTTAGAGGTCAAATTGGGCAAAGAAGTGTAGAAGTGGCCTATGTGAGGTCTAAATAGCCTAACTAAGTCATGGTTAGGGTCTTATGGTGTTTGAACAATAAGTTTTGAACCAAAATCCCAAAGGTTGTAACAAGTTGTCAATGTTGTCATTCACAACATTGACAACATTTGTGCAAGGGAGCATTTTCGAGTAAGATGGTTATGTAACTATATGAAACCATTGAATTAGGCATCAGATCAACTATAAGAGGCCTCCATCGATCTGTGCAAAAGGTTGGGGGGAAAAACATTTGGAATTAAGAAGATTTGTAGAGTAACACGATTTTAGTGAATTCTTGAGTTTTTTTGTTTCTTTGTTTTCAGTTGATTAATGGATTAGATAGCTCGCAGTGTCTATTGGAAAAGTTAGTACAAGTTGTTTTTTAATTTTGTGTTGTGTTTTTTTTGAGTTTTGAAGCATTCCAACTAGTTTGTTAATTCTTTTGTTAAGTACCCTATCATTGGTTTGAACCAGGTAGGTTGAACAAATGGAGTCTTAGCTCATCATTCCATTATCAATTTTGTACAGGCTCTTGGAATGGGTGAGGAGACTCCATGTACTATATGTTTGGAAGGAGGGGCCCTGGGAAGCTCATTTTCTATGTTTGCAATGATGTCCTAGTTGAGTCAGTTGAGCACAGTTAGGGATGACAAATCATTACAAGAAGATTACAACAAGTTGAATGCATTGGTTGCTACAACTAAAATCTCATGGAGAGGTAGACACACATCTAAAGAAGCCCCAAGTCAAATTAGAAGATTGGGTGAGTTTCTTTGGCTGCTAAGAAAACAAACTCTTAGTCAGACTGTCCAAGTTGTGTCAAAATACTTGTTTTCAGGCATGGCTGTAGCAGTTGGTGTACAAAAAATCTAGGAGGAGAAGACCTTAGATATCTTGGAGTTCTCAATAAAGGGCATCTGAATCCTAAGCCCTTTAGGTGGCTTAATATAAACAAAAAGGCTTGACAAAGGCCTAATTGCTAGCAGCCTATTTTTGGGTGCAATTGGCATGGTTTGATGAACCGGATTGAAGTACTGATGAAAAGTATAGGTGAAGGAGTAATATTGAAACCAATAGAGGTCCTAGTGGCCAGCCTCTCCATGGAGTAAAGTTCTAGTTGAATGTGTTTCAATTTGTGAAGACAAGACTAGGAGTGTCCTAGTAGCTAGATTGGTATTGAGCAGAGTTTGTTGTATTTCTTGTTGGTGTGCACTAGTTGAAGGAGTGGGATCTTGGGTAGAGATACCTAAAGAGTGTAGGGATAGTTAAGTACCCTATCAAGTCAAAACATTGGCCTAAAGAGACCCTAGTGAAGGATAGGGAGTGAGCAAGACAAAGTGTTACATCAATTAACAAGATCATTTTTTGGTAATTGTGTACATTATCATGTTGTCTTTATAGTGACTGTCCTCATTTGTTGAAGAAGAAAAGCATTAATGTGGTTCAATAGCAATACATTCAAGTGGAAATTACACAAGGGAATATCACTATGAGATGTCCTAAGTGTGACTGTCCTTGTCACAAATGAGGACATCTCACAGTGACTGTCCCTTGTGTAATTGCCACTTGAATGAGGACAGTCACTGTAAAGACAACATGATAATGTACACAAGTACCGTGAAGGTAGTCGCAAGTTAGGGCTGTTTCATTGCATACCCGAAATAATGAAGACATTATAGTCCACAAAATGTTTGTGCTTGAAAGATGAACAAATAAAATTAAACTTCTAAATAACCAAAGCCGCTAACAATAAATTCAACACAGATATGTCCTCATTTCTGGGTATTTTAGCTCTCTAACAGCTGAATACTAGATTACATAATAATGACAAAAGAAAAATAAACCCAACGTACTCAGAAATTGTAGCTGTGATTTCGCAGAGGGAATCTCTCTCGGCACTGTTGAAAACACAAATGACAACGTTCTTGTTTTTTTTGCCCTTATATCCCGATGTGATTTCGCGGAGGGTTACGATGCTGTTGAAAACACAAATGACAACGTTCCTTTTTTTTTTTGCCCTTATATCCTGACAACATCGCAATTGCAAGTTAGGGTTGTTTCACTGCATACCCAAAACAATGAAGACGTTACGGTCCATAAAATGTTTGTGCTTGAAAGATGAACAAATAAAATTAAACTTCTAAATAACCAAAGCCGCTAACAATAAATTCAACATAGATATGTCCTCATTTCTGGGTATTTTAGCTCTCTAACAGCTGAATACCAGATTACATAATAATGACAAAAGAAAAATAAACCCAACGTACTCAGAAATTGTAGCTGTGATTTCGCGGAGGGTTACGGCACTGTTGAAAACACAAATGACAACATTCTTGTTTTTTTTGCCCTTATATCCTGATGTGATTTCGCTGAGGGTTACGGCGCTGTTGAAAACACAAATGACAACGTTCTTGTTTTTTTTGCCCTTATATCCTGATGTGATTTTGCAGAGGGTTACGACGCTATTGAAAACACAAATGACAACGTTCCTTTTTTTTTTGTCCTTATTTCCTGACAACATCGCAATTTGCGACGTTGCCAAATGTATTGTCATCGCAATTGCGACGGTGTCGGGCTATATTTGAAAAAAAAAAGCCAAAACCGCATGACATTTGTCTGTCGTCACAAATTGCCGTCGCAATTTCACCCCAAATGTATTAGTGACCTTCTCCAGAAGCATCACATTCAACAACAAAAGGTAAAGAGAAATCCAGAATTGCAAGCACAGGGCATGAACTCATTACCTCCTTAAGCTTATCAAATTTTTTTGTGCCTCTTCTATCCAAATAAAAGCTCCTTTCTTTGTCAAATCAGTCAAGGGGGCAGCAAGCTGAGAAAATCCCTTGACAAATCTCCTATAGTAGCTACACAACCTGAAGAAACCTCTCAACTGTGTAAGATTAGTGGATGGAGGCCAATCCAAAATTGCTTGAATTTTTTGTTGATCAACCTGTACTCCTTTAGAACTTATAATATGTCCCAAATATAGGATCTCCATCAAACCAAACTCACATTTAGATACCTTAGAATAGAAGGATTTCTACTCCAAGATTCCCAAAATAGTGTTTATGTGCTTTAGATGCTCTTTCCATGTTTTACTGTAAATCAAGATATCATCAAAGAATACCAAAACAAATTTTCAAAGATGCTTGCTAAATACCTTATTCATACAAGATTGGAATGTTTCTGGTGCATTAGCAAGGCCAAATGGCATAACAGGAAATTCAAAGTGCCCATAGTGACATCTAAAAGTAGTTTTTTCCACATCTTCCCTCATGTAGATTTGATGGTACCCTGATCTTAAGTCAATTTTTGAGAAGTATACAGCACCATGTAATTCATCAATGAGTTCATCTATGCGTGGTATGGGATACCTATTTTTTATGATCTTCTTATTTAGATCCCTGTAGTCTATACACATTCTCATTGTACCATCCTTTTTCTTGACAAGTACCATAGATGATGCAAACAAACTAGAGCTAGGCCTTAGAATCCCATGTTCAAGAGTTCCTTAATAGTTTTTTCTATTTCTTCCTTGTAACCTCTTGGATGGCAGTATGGAGTGGTTATAACTAGTTTGGCACCCTATTCTAATTCTATAACATGCTCAAAACCTCTATCTGGTGGTAATCCCAGAGGCAAATCATTGAAAACTATACTATGCTTATCAAGAATATTTTGAATTTCAAAATGGGAATTACCTTGATTCTTTGGAGAGCTTGTTGGATGGATTATGACTCCTGCTGCCCATGCTACTTGTCCTCTTCAAAAAGTCCTCTCCATCCTCTTTGCAGTGACCACCTTAGGTGTTCCATTCGATAAGCCTCTCAATAAGACTTCTTTCCCATTGCAATGAAATTTAAACTCCATAGTTTGATGATTCATGTAATAGCCTCCAATAGAGTGCAACCATTGAACACCCAATACAAGATCTGTCTCCCCAATGCCAACCACATAGAAGTCATCACATAACTCATAATCTCCTAAGGTCATCCTGAGTTGTTTCACCACCCGTGTGCAAGGCATAGTGAATCCATCAGCTATAGTAAAATTGAATCCCTCAAAATCTTCTTCTTTAATCCCTCTTTTCATGACAAATCCATCATCAATAAAATTGTGAGTTGCCCCACTATCAAGAAGAACTGTAAACCTTTGTCCTACTAGTACCCCTCAAATTCGAAAGGGATGGTATCTTGGGACTCCTGATAATGCTGCTAAAGTGCCATCCTTGTTGATTTCTTTTTATTTCTCTTCTTCTTCCTCCTCCTTAGTGTCATGAAATTCCTCATGCTCATCTGAATCAGATTCTGAAGCAACTTCAATATAGTGCACTTGACCTTTCCCCAAACATCTGTGTCCTAGAACCCATGGCTCTCTACAAGTGAAACAAAGATTTTTCCTTCGTAATTCACTCCTAGTCTCTTCATCTACCTTCTTTTTTGCTACAATTATCACATTCTTTGGTGGTGGTGTTGGAAAAGTCTTTTTCTAAAAATTCCCCTTATGTTGCCAAAGATTTGGGGGTTTTTGATTAGTGACTGGTTTCATAGGCACACAAGTTTCAAGTTGCAAGCTTCTTTTGATAGCTTCCTGTAAGGTTGAGGGTGAGAAATCCTTAACCAAACCCTTAACAAAATATTCCAAACCATCAAGAAAAAGATAAACAATCCTCTTTTTACTCATATCAGGTACCATAACAGCCACTTTTTGAAACTCTTCTACATACTCATTAACCAATTTGGTTTGCCTCAACTTTGAAAATTCTTTAAAATACTCTTCACCATCCTTGAGATCAAATCTATCTATCACTCTTTGACTAAAATCATCAAATGTAGTTACTTGATCATGACCTTGAGTAGTCATTCCATGATACCACCAATCATAGGCTACATCTTCCAAGTGTAGACTTGTGAATTGAATGGCATCACTCTCCTTCATGGGGTTAAGTGTGAAGAAGGTCTGTAATTTTTGCAGCCATGCTCTAGCTGAAATTTTATTTGTTCCATCAAAAGTAGGTGTTGTAAACTTGCTTATTTTATTTTTGAGCTCTCTTCCACTTATGTCCTTCTCCCTCCTATACTCTTTCTTGGGCATCAAAGTGTTCATCATATCCACATATTCTCTAAAAGGAACCAAACTATGAAAGTCATCATCTAAGCCATTGTAAGTAGCTCTTAATGCAATCAAGTTACCTGTAACCTCTTCCATAGGACTAAGGGTTGGATTTGGTACTGGTGGCTCATTTGTAGGCAAGAAAATAGTTTTTTTTGATTTAGAGGGTGTGGGTTTCATATTTCTTGGCTCCTCTGAAGTGATCCCTCTCTCATTAGTAGATACAACTCCTTGGAGTTTTTCTGTCAATAACCACAAAGCCTCTCTAGTTTCTGCCAAACTATCCACTGTTTGCTTTTGAGTGTTCTAGATGTCCTGGAAGAATTTTTTTTCCATCTCATCCAGGTCAGCCATACTTGTCCCTTCCTTCAATTTTTTATTTTTATTTTCAATTGGAGGTTTGATCAGAATTTCTTTATTCTTTTCTCATTGCAAATATCTCTTTTCTCTTTCACTTAGTTGCATACAAACCTCTACAAACCCTCAGGCTGGCAAGATCATAGCTCTGATACCACTGAAATTTCCCCTTTCTGATTTTTATATCATATTTTCATCCTCTAATCAGATTATTAAATTAAACAAATAGGACTTGAAAGATTATGCAATTTCTCAATAAAACCCAAATCAGGTATGCCCGAAATAGTGCCAAACACTTCACAGCTTCACATTTTATTGATAAATCTGAAAGTAGACATTTTTATAGAAATTTCACCAGCATAACAGCCTACAAAATGAAATTTCCAGATCTTTATAGAGTTTACACAACAGCTCCCAAATGGAGGACAAAAACAATGCTCATCGGGCTCTCAAAAACAACACAAAATAGCCCGGAAACACCATAAAACACTAATAATCTATCACATAATTATAACCACGATCCAAGAAATATATTCAGCTCTATTTTAACATCAAAATTTCTAAAATACAATAGAAAACCAAACTGATATGAAATACTCAACCGGAAACACCAAACTCTTACAAGAAACACACCCGAAAACTCACAAATTTGCACTGTTCAGTACAAGGGAAAACTCTGCATGAGCTTGCACATGGAATGGCCTCAAACTCCCATCCTTAGCCTTCCTAGAAACCTACAAATTCCCATATTTGGGTCTCCTTCTCAATAGGTTTGGCAGCCTCTGAAGAACAACAAAGCAATGAGCAAAAATAAAGTTCTAGAATGAGCCCAAAATGCCTCCAAACCCCTTTAAAAGAGGGCATAACCCTAAATCATGACCAAGAGTGGTCAATAATACATATTTTAATAATAATTATCATTTATTAATCCATTGGTTTCCAAATATTAGCCCCTTTTCCTGAAACTTCACTTTTTGAGCCTGCCAGCCTTAGCAAAAGTTATTATTTTTAATTATTTGAGAATGGGACATGACATTTTGTGGGTATCTTGAGTGTAACTTCCTCCACCTTTGTAAGAATGTAACAAAATTTTCCCCTTGTTTTTTTTCAATGTTTCATAAGTCAATCATTTTCACAGGATGTTGAATTTTGTAAGAGTATTGTTGAATAAACCTTTGGACAAGCTCATCAAAGGACTTTAGTGGAGGTGTATTTTTTGTGAACCACTCCATAGCTTGACCATTTAGACTCCTAGGAAAGAGTCTCTTAAGGTAAGTTTCATCATGCATAAAGTCCATACTCAAAGAATATAATTATCTAACATGGTCATGTGGATCCCCATTTACATCATACTTGTCATACTTAGGAATCTCAACATCTCTTGGAAAAGGCATCATGTATAGGTTTTTGTCAAAAGGTAGAGCACATATGGATTCCATAGAAAATGATAACTTAGGCTTCTCCTTTTCCTTTTTAAATCTTGACACTTCATTTTTTAGGTCTTGTATTTCCTTGATGGAAATTTCCAAAGGTGAGGGTTCCTTTCTTTGAATCAACCTATCAACATCAAAGTTGTGGGGGAGTTTCAACCCTCTAGAATCCAAGTGCATGAAATATAGATCATCATTTTGTTCTAATATTTTCAGCATAAGTCTTTGATAATGGTCATCTTGTTCAAAATTTAGGAGCTCTTCTTCAATAATTTCATGATCCGTGTTGTTTCCATATTGAGAGTTATGCCTAGAATGTAAAGATCTTAGAGGTGAATTAAATTCATTATGTTGTGACCTTGGGGGAGATCTTAGAGGTGTGTTATTTCCATTATTTCTAAAGATAATGGCATTGAATTATTGAGCCAAACAATTCTCTTATTGCTCCATGTAATCTTTTCTCCCTAACTCAATTTGTCGTAACCTCTCATTGTGCTCAAAAAGGTCATTCAATCACTTGTTATATTCTTCCCTATACATGGTGAGAGATAAACTATTTTCAGATCTTGATGAGGAAAGAGGTGTCTCAAAGGTGCTATCAAAGGTACTTCCCAAATTACTAAAAGGATCAAACCAAACTTCAGTATTATCATCTTCTTTGTCAAAGGTAATTTGAGGTTATTTGTCTTGATGACTTTAATGCCTAATAGGAAAAGGTAATTTGTCAAAGCTAATTGAAGGTTGCTTCCCTTGACCAATTTGATATCTAGTTGTTATTGGCATGAATGAGAATGTAAAGAGGTAATTAAGATGACACAAGACAATTTGATGTCCACCCTAGAGAAGAAAAGTGTTCACTTTTCAAAAATAAAAGGAGAGTAAAAAGAGATCAAGATGACTTATCACAAAGTGCCCAAGCTACGGGTAAGTTCCCTATGTACGAAACTTGTGACTCTTGTCAAGAGATAAATTCAAATTAAAGATAAAGATAGCCAAAAGAGATAGACAAGTGAACAAATTTACTAATCAAGAATGTAACCAAGATATCTAGGTGATCCTTTCCAACTAAAAATAGTCCCTAATCAGCTAGTCTCAGACCAAGAGACCAGAAATAGTCAAGTATAAGCTTCCTAAACCATCTAAGAGAAATTTTGAGTCCAAACCAACTCAGATCAGTAAATGGATGGAAAAACCTAGTAATCCAGATGATAGTTAGACAAGGAGGATAATTCATATGATACAACACAGTAAACCCAGATGATATATTAGGATAAGATGATATTATGTTAACAGACTAGATGATACTACCCAGTACTGACAGATGATATTTCCCTAAATGGAAAATAATCTTCTAAACTATCATATGATATTTATCACCACAACAAATGATATTATGAAAAAAGACATAAAAAGACCAATGTTTGACTCAAAAACCTTGTTTTGATTGACCGTTTTGACTGGTTTAGCAATGTATATCATTGTGATAGTATGTAATTTCAGTTTTAACAACAAGTTTGAAGTTCAAAGTCATTTTTTTCAGAAAATGTGATACATAGAGTATTATTCAAATGATCAAGCAAGGGACAAAGTAACCTTGCATGATACAAACACTTGGGAGGTCTCAAAGAAAAACCCTATGAATACTATCATCGTGTCTATGTTCCAATGATTTCCATGAGTCTAGCACAAAATGAAGACATGCCAAGAAAATTATACCTAAGGTAAAAAATGGAAATGTGCCAACCTTTTCCCACAACTTGATTCTCTTAGCCCCACAATTAAGTGGTTGAATGGCCTCTCCTAGGACTATGCAAGTTATGGATCAATTAGAAGAGAACAATGATCGTAGCACATGCCTTTCCATATTGCCACATTCAAGCTTTAGCATCCAAGGGAAAACATATGGTGATTATCTTGGGGTGATTTGGGTAAGTCCACTTGGATCAATGCTTTCATAAAGTAAGTCACATGGCTAAAGTGGTTGGCCTCTAGATCCTAAGGTGTTTAGTAAGGTTCTTCATTCATGACTACCCCTTGTAATTTCCCAAGTGGAATTGAGGCCTATAGCCCTAAAAGAACCCAAAATGTATAGTCTATCAAGCAATATTGAGACCTCTCAATCCTATATAAGTTGAATGTACTCCCCTTGTAGTCTTGTGAACAAGATTGAGGCCATGAAGGCCCTATAAGCACCTAGTTAAGTGTAGTCTTTCTTAGCAAGATTGAGGCAACTAGGCCCTACACATGAAGAAACATTAGAAGAAGAAAATATCAAAGTCTTCCCTCTCTTTATATTGAAGGAAGCTTTTGATTATAGTGGGATAGAGTTATTCGGGTTCACTTTTTCCCCTCTTGGGTCATTCCCAAAATATTGCTCTCTTGGCAAGCCCTCAAAAGGTAAATGCAAGAAAATAAAATGGATAGCTAATGGAGGTCAAGATTTATGATTTTCCAAAAGGAAAAGAGCATACTCTCCTACTCCATAGTGTCTCCTAAACACATCAAGCACATATTATTTTACCAAAAGACAACTAATTAAGCTATCTTCCTATAAAAAATGATCAATGCTAACAAAGACACACAAGTTTATTTGTATCTCCAAGGTAACCTACAAAACCACAATGTTAGTAATCTTAGCAATGCAATTACTTTGGCAAGAAAATCCTACAAAATCACAAGTTAGGGTAAAAAAGTATGCAAATGAAACCAATAACACTACAAAACCACTTGTTAGGTGTTGTTAGGAAACTAGAAAACTTGTAATGAAAGAGAAGTGCAAGCAAACTAGGTTAAATGACTCAAACTGTGCAAGCAATTAAATCTGGATGACACTTCACAGTCTATCAAAAAATCATACAATATACCTCCAAAAGTCAAATGATATTTCAGGTCAGGATGATAAAGCGTGTTGAACAAAGATGATATTATGCCAGAAGGAAGATGATAGACCATAGAGAATAGAGGCAATATTCCAAAAATTGGCAAATATCATCTACGATTATTATGAAGTGTCATCCCACTATACTTTGAAATGTCATACGATAATCTTGACCTTCAAAATAGAGATACAAACTTATGACAACAAAATGATGAAAATGCAAGAAAATGCAAGAAATGGAGCTAAACCCTAGAATCCAATCACATGAGGGGTGCCAAAAATGTGTGGTGAAAATATGACACACTTCTATAAACCATTATAGTTGAGGGAATCCATGAAGAAGGAATTTTCAAGAAGATTATAGTTTCCTATCTATGACGTGCAAGAATCTAAAATAGTATGAATGGTGGCTCTCAAATGAACCTTAAAGAGATACCCTTGAAAGGTGCACCATAGAGCGAAAGATTCAAATGATGATGCAAATGAAAGTAATCTAAGATGAGAAGAAATAATTAAGCTATGATGCAAATGAAAGAACAAGGAAAGTAAAATTAATCTAGCAAGATTACAATACCTCCTAATGAAGCTATGTGATCCAAACTAAATGCAATAAGGAAATACTAGTCTAAGATGCAAGTAAAGTAAACTAGTATGCAAGATGCAAGTGAGTGCTCCAAGTGTTCCAAGAATCCAAGTAGACAAAATGATAGCATAACAATATCATGAGTGAAAGATATGCAAAAGTGAGGAGAGAATCTCCTTTTTAAAGAGCAATGGATGATGAGAGATTAAGAGGAAAAATCTAAGGGTGGAGAATAATCCTCATTTTGTCTTTGGTGAACAAGATTCTCAAGAGGCAAAATAAATGGACATGGTTAAGAGGCAAAAAGATGTGTGGAAGAGATTAAGAGGCAAAAGGAGATTCCACTCATCTTGGAAAGTGTGCATTTAATGTGTAGACAAAAAGTCTTTTTCTTTTTTTAAATTAGGAAATTCCTTTTTCATGTGCACACATAGGATAAAGTGGATTTTATTTAATTAAAAGGGGACATGTTCTTTTAATTAAATAAATCTTAGGATAAAGTGGCCAAACTTTAGGATATCATCAAATAAATGATAAAGTGATGATTTGATCAAGAAATGGGACATTAAATAAATGTGCAGAATTGATTAAGCATAAGATGCAGTCTAGTATTTAAATTTAATATTTAGAGAGGGGGCTTATAGTTTACTAGACCATTTTTGGGTTATTACAAGAATTACTAAGAAAAAGGAAAGGTTCTCCATGCAATCCATAAAATATTTATCAATATGGTATGTGCATAATGTGTAAAAAAGAGTGGAGTGTATGCCCCCACATTAAAGAAATTGTATATGCCTTAACAAGAGCAATATGTTTGAGAAAAGATAAAGCTGAAAGACAAGCACATTTCCACTATGACTTTCCCCCAAAGAAGGAAAACAAAAGGGATCTACTAACTATAGGATCAGTATGATCATATGATAACTCATGTACATATCGAGAATTATAAAAAAACAATTGACATCATCCCCAAAATGTAGTAGAACTATGATCACTATGGAAGAAGAAAACATAAGAGATATAAACAAATTCTTTTGGGGTCAACATTGCATAGATGAAAAACACATGTGGTTTCTATTACTTTTCATTGTCCCCACATGCAAAACACAAAGGCACATTTATAATAATAATACATGCATGAAATAACATGTATACAACATATAAAATAAATGATATACAAATAAAAGAATGTCACAAGAGGTTTGATTCATTTATGACCTTGTACCAATGGAGAAACAAGGGTCATCTAAAGAAATATTGACAAAAAATATAACAAAAATACATCATGAGGGAAGTACATTATGAAGAATCAAACACACAAAAGAATCCACCATACAAGAGGATCTATTCAAGCATATCCCTTCCCCACCATCTTAATTATCATCACTTAGTGAAGGTGGGAAAAATGCAATAGGCACAATGTTGACCATGATAGATGGAGATACTATGATTTCCAATCAAGGACCATTCTCTAATAATGAATCACATTTTGTTTTCACAAAGAGATAGGGATCATGCAATTATGAATCATATGAAGAAGAGGAAAGTTAGGTTGTGAAAACATCGAATTTGAATCAAAATTAGAGTGGATTGGTAGAATAGGATGAGGAAGCTGCAAATGATGAAGAAGTGGAAATACAAGAGTCTTCTACAAAAGAAAATTTGAAGACTCCAAGGTATGTAAGGATTAATCATTCAGAAAATCAGATTATTGGTGATAGGAATCAAGGTGTTTTAACTAGAATTAGACATGCTAGAAATAGAGAATAAATTTTCTTGATCTCTAAAGTTAAACCTAAAGATATTGATGAAGCATACAAGGATGAAAGTTGGGTTAAGGAAATGGAAGAAGAGCTAGAATAGATTGAAAATAACAAGACATGGATTTTGGTTCCCAGACCTAATGATAAGAATGTGAATGGAACTAAATGGGCATTTAGGAATAAATTGAATGAAGATAGTGAAGTGGTAAGAAAAAAAGCTAGACTTGTTTGCAAAAGATATTCACAGATGGAAGGTATTGACTTTGAGGAGACCTTTTCCCCTATTCCTAGAATTGAAGAAGTCATAATTTTTCTTGCATATGCTACTTACATATATTCTAAGGTATATTAGATGGATGTTAAGTTTGTTGGCATAAATAATGTAGAGATAAGTTGAGTATGTTAACATATGATTTTGATGTAGATTTGATGTCAAGTTGATTAATTATGATGGTGTCATTGATGTCAACTTAGTATTTGTTGCTTGATAATGTGTCTGTTATGCTAATGTATGTTCAAAAGGTTGGATCTAGAGTTGTGTTAAGAGTTGGAGTGTGCAATCGTAATGGACAACTATGTTATGTCTCTAGATGTTGTATCACCTCACATGTTTATCATATGTATGTTGTGACTTATGATCGATTTAAGGTTGAAAAGTCAACATGAAGAATAGGATGTAGCCAAGGAGGAATGATTTGATGATTGTGTCAAATAGGTTTGGATTTAGGTATTGTGATTTAGAATATATTATATTGACCATGTTATGGGGTTGTTGTTGCAATAAAATCATGATTGGTGACTAGAAGAAAAATTTTCAATGGACAAAAGATCACTTAGTGAAAAGTAAAAGAAGTTCTTATAACAATCAGTCAGATCCCCAATTGGTGGTGTTGTATCGTGTTGCAATAAGTGGTTATGTGTTCCAAGGATTGTAGTGATGTGGTAGATGGACATAGAGTGACGACTTGGAATTTTCATGATAATTATGATTGAATTTCTTGAAGTATGCAAGTACATTGGAAAGTGTGATGTGGTTTAACTTTTCTTTATCAAATTGACGTTTGGTTTGAATTGGAAATTAGAAGGATCTTTTGATCAGTGGATTTGGTTTTGGTAATACATTTTGGAGGATCTGAGATGAGATTCAAATATGATTAGTTTTGTTTTGTTGCCTTAAGTTGTAAAAGGTTTTATATATCATTTTAATGTATTATGAGAAGTGTGTATGGAAGAGAAAGATCGTGAATGTAGTTGTGCGATTGTAAGATTTGGATGTTCTACATGTGAAGTATATATTGAGCTTGAAATAGATTTGTACTAATTGAGGAGGAGTGATACTTTCTTATATCACTTTCAATTATTGGTTCCTAACAATTTAACCAAGATAAATCCCTTAATCGGGTATCCCCTAACTGGTTTGAGTTATGAATCCTTTAACCATGTGACTCTTTAACTAGGGTTTAAAATCCCTTAATAGGGTTACTCCTAATATGGTAAATCTCCTAACAAGGATAGAGGTAAATCCATTAACTAGTTGGCTCCTATAGGATCTTACTCTTAACTAGGCATTTATAAGCTCCTAACGGGGATAAGCTCTTAACTAGGTGTACTTCATAAGAGTGCATAATTATTTGTGAGTGCCATCCCCACATGTGGTTTTTCTTAATTGGTTTATTTATTCATTAAATGGATGTAAATTGATGCAATTTGTTGAATGGTTTATGAAAATATTAATTTGTTAGATTATTGATTCACCCTCCCTCCCCCTCTCAGTAATATTGGACCTGATAATACTAAAAAAGTTTGCATTTCTGAATCGAGATTTGGAAGAGGAAGTGATGATTGGTCTTTTTTCCCATCTCTTGGATTTTTCCCCTATCCTATCACACATCCATGATGTTTTTTATGTTTCTATGTTGAGATAGTATATTACCAATGTGACCCATTTTCCTGATTGGGGTGCTTTAAAGGTAGAGGGTGCACAACTTTCTTTGGAGTTCATCCATATTCTTTATCCCTAGAGGCTGACCCTTAGGGTTTGAAACATCAAGAAGGTAAGGATCCAATGGGACCTAAGTGATGTTACTTCAACTACTTGGGAGGATGCTTCACACTTGAGATATTTGCACCCCTATCTTTTTTCAGCCTTCCTAGAGTAAGCCTATGCCTAGGCAAGATGATGTAGTACCTCCTAGGGTTGCATTTTGTTCCATTCTATTTAGATCCAAGTTGGACTCTATTTTATTATGTGACTATTTGTATGATGTGATTAGACATTTCACTATATGATGCATTTGGTTATAGTTCATTATTTTGGCTTTACCAGTATCATTGTTGCCTTAGATGTTATTTTATACTATTGCTTATTGTTTTCATTATATTTGCATGATGATGGTTTCAGGATGTGACATGATTCATTATGATGATATCTGATGTATTTTTATTTGAGAGCATTGGATTATGTTATTATATTGATTATTTTTTATTTCTTGTTATATTATGCCTTTATTGATGATGGATATTTCATTGAGATTTTTAATTGATATATGCGTGTACTCCAAGATAATGATTATTTTTATATTTTAAATTTAAATGAAATGTTAATTATTATTTATATTGAGGATTAGATATGGAACGACTAGTTTCATGACATTCTAATACATATAAATGATTACATCACTAGAACATTGCTATTCAATTAGGCATACTTTAATTATTTATTGTTGCTTCAACTATTTATATTATGAGAAGCCACACTTAATGTGTGCATGTTTTAGTGAACATGTACCAGACATAATTTTTCTTGAGCTTTAGGTTTGATTATTTCTTGTCCCCAGCATGACACATTAGATAGTTTCATCGACCTTTCAAGATTTAGCCAATATTGTCCCTATATGGACAATGTATCCATTATACCTTTATTATACCTTAGGTACATGTGGGTAAATACAAACTTCATTTTCATATTGTGTTAGACCAGTATATATATGTCTGTGCATTTATAGTTCCCACAAATTATCACTATTGAGTTATTAATTAAATGTTGATTTTAATGTTTTGGGGCTATTTTTATTTATTGACAAATTTTCCATAGTTGAATTCTATTTAAGTGGATTTGAATTAACTTATCCAGTGGCATTTTTGTGAAGTCTATAGTTTGGACTTAATTTATTTTAAGTGATTTAATTTTAGCCTATTTGTGTTTTGGGAAAAAAGTGACCTTATAATTGGGGAAAGGAGTTCTTTTCCTCACTTTTAGTTTTGTGAAATTGGATTTTTCTCCAATTGGCATTGGATACAATCGCCCTTTTGCTTGTTGGGTTTGATCTGCTTTCAAGATTCTTTTGGGCATCATCTTGTTGGGTTTATGCTAGGATTGCTTTGCTTTGCCAAATATTTCATCTGATTCCATGGGCTTTTGGATTTGCTTCTTCATTTTTTGTTTTCTCCACTTCATGAGGTAAGTTTTCCTCAAAACTCTTTCATTTCCTTTTTGAATCATTTCTAGTTTGTTTTAAATGATCCATGTGATGTATTAGATGTTTTTCCCCACATGTATGGATTATTTTTATGCTTGTTTGGGCTTCCATGTTTAAATGGTCATTTTGCATTTTGAGATGTACAATTTTTATGGTGTTATGTTGCCCTTTTTCCATGTGTTCCTAGAACAAGAATTTTATTGGATGAATATGATGTTTGGTTCCTAAGACCAAATGGGTGTTCTTCTTTTTTATTTATTTGAAGTTTGAATTTTTAGTCATTTTTCAAGGATCATCAATGGTGACATCCTTTAGGACTAAATTTTAGTCCATGAGTATTTATTGGAATTGTGTGTAATTTGGGATTGGCAATTAATCCCAAAATTGTGAAAAATGTGTGGTTTCTATTTGTAGACATCAAATTCACCTTGGAATTTGTACTCCTAGCAAAGAGGCCAGTTGAGTGAACATAAATCTTGTGTTTCCATTTCTCATGTTGATAGCTATTTCTTGCATTGTCCTTGATTGACATTTGAGTGTGATACCTTTTTTATGTGGATGCATGGTGTTGAGACTGGATCTAAGCATGTAGTTGAGCTATGCTCCTATGCCAAAGTCCATGTGACACGAGTGATCTTGGTGAGTCCAAATAAGCATACCTTATTTCTTATTTATTGTATGACACAAAATATATTGCATTATATTATTTTTTACCATTACATGGTTGACTGGTAGGTGTAGAGTAGCAGGATGGAGTGGCTCCTTATGTGGATCTTGACCCATAAGTAGCCAATAGAGGACACTTCAAGGAGTTCCTTAAAAAGTGATAACTTAATAAAATAAAATGGGGTAAAATATAATTAAAGATAAACTAACATTGGTACTATGGTCGTTTGAGTAACATGGAGTTGGTATAGTTGTGGCCATCTACAGATTTTGAGTCGGCATAGTCATGGCCATCTACGAATGTTGAGTTGGCATAGCCATGGCCATATATGGATGTTGAGATGACATAGTAGGGATTCTTTTATGAGATAATTAATGCTTGAGACTGTTAGCTTGTGGTGACTAATCAGGAAAAAAAGGATTTGCATAGAAAAAAGGTATTGATTTTGATGAGATTTTTTCTCCAGTTGTTAAAATGACTTCTATTCGTACTGTTTTAAGTATTGTGGCTACTGAAGATTTGCATTTAGAGTATCTTGATGTTAAAACAACCTTTCTTCATGGTGATTTGAATGAAGAAATATATATGGTACAACCACAGGGATTTGAGGTCAAGGGTAAGGAGAGTTTAGTGTGCAAATTGCAAAAAAATTTGTATGGCTTAAAGCAAGCACCTCGACAATGGTATATTAAATTTGATACTTTTATGAAAGAGAATGGATACACTCAATGTAATTCTGACCATTGTGTTTATTTTAAGAAGTTGGATGATGACAACTACATTATTTTATGTTTATATATTGATGATATGCTTGTAGCTAGGTCTAACATGGATCACATTAAGGGGTTGAACCAATAATTAGCACATTCATTTTCTATGAAGGATTTGGGGGCAGCAAAACAAATCCTTGGTATGAAAATTTGCAGAGATAGGAAGAATAGAAAATTAACTCTATCTCAGGCTGATTAAATTGAAAAGGTGTTGCAAAGATTCTACATGAAGGATGCCAAAGCTGTCACTACACCTTTGCCTGGTCATTTGAAATTGACTAAGGATATGTGTCCCAAGACACTAGAAGAAGAGACTAAAATGTCTAAGGTACCTTATGCTTCAACTGTAGGGAGCTTAATGTATGCTATGGTATGTACTAGGCCAGATATTGCACACGCAGTGGGAGTTGTTAGCCGATATATGAGCAACCCTGGTATTGAGCATTGGAATACAGTCAAACAAATTCTTAGATATTTGAGAGGTACATCTAGTAAGTGTTTACACTTTGGGGGTTCTACTACTACTGTACAAGGCTATGTTGACTCAGATTTGGTAGGAGATATAGATAGAAGGAGGAGTACTATAGGTTATGTATTTACTACTGGTGGGACAATAGTGAGTTGGATTTCTCGACTACAAAAGGTGGTTGCTTTATCCACTACAGAGGCAGAGTATGTTGCTGCTACCGAGGCAGCCAAGGAGATGATATGGCTTCAATTCTTCATGGAAGAATTGGGACATCCAAAGAAGGATAATTTTCTACATACAGATAGCCAAAGTGCCATTCATCTTGTGAAGAATTCTACTTTGCACTCAAAGAAAAAACACATACAGTTGCGGTACCATTTCATTCGGTCAGTTTTGGATGATGGGCAGTTAAAACTGGAAAAGATTCATACAGATGATAATCTAGCAGATATGTTTACAAAGGTAGTAACAAGGGAGAAGTTGAACTCATGTTTAGCTTCAGTTGGTCTTCTAGATTGAATAGCATAAAGAAATAGCTAAGTCCAGGGTGGTTCGATCCAGTGGGAGCCTCATATGGTAGCGGTATTGCTATAGGATCAGTCTCCAAGTGGGAGGTTTTTTAGTGTGGATATTAATCAGTAACCAAGTGGGAGATTGTTAGCCTGTGGTGATTGATCAGGAAAGTACTATACACTTTTCCTCCCGACCTTGCAAATTTTTTTGAGGTTGACATATTTTTGGTCATTTTGGGCCAACATATTGTAACTCATTCTAACCCTAAAGCGTTAAAAATATTGTATAATATGGCTTAGGGTTAGGGATTTTTCATTATGTATGATTTTAGTGTGTGTGACGGAATTGAGGTGTAAGGGATTATGAATTAGAATCAAGTTGTAATCACTGGATAATAAAATATTGGACTCACTGTTGGTGGACGTAGCCCAGGGGTTGGGTGAACCATGTTAAATCTTTGTGTCTTGTGTTCTTTTCTGTGTGGTTTATTATTTTCTGATATTGGTTATATTTGCATGTAATTGTTATTTCTGCCTTGTTAATCCTCACAGAGACCACACAGACTTCCATGAGATGTGTGATGACAATCTATTCTTCAGTCTTGAAATCATACCCTATTTAGTTCTTAGTAGTGACCTTAACCTACTTTCATTATTTTATCTACATATGTTTTTGCATTGGGATCACTGTACCATCCCATGAGTTTTATATTCGATTGGTGTGTGTGTCAGCCACTTCTTGTGTGTGTACCTTATGTTTGCGGTCAAGTGACTATCTCCACTAGCATGGTGAGGTGGGCCAAAGGGTACATCATAGTTGGGTGGTGGTGTATTCCAGTGATGGGGATGGGTGTATAAGTGTTTACTTATTCTATTAATGGATTTTTTAGCATTCTATCATTTGCATTATTTTTAGTGATTTTTGTACTCTGGATGATATGCTTAATAGATTAGCTTAATTTGTGATTTTATTGATTATATTGAGTGTGTATGACCTCAAATTATTCTATCTGATACTCCCATGTGTGGAACTATATGTTTACCAGTCATACATTGGTATTGAATTAGGCATTGTTCTTTTATTTTCCAAATTTTGAGAAAGTAGTGTAGATCAGATCTTATGCCTACAGCGACACTTGTGCTAATCAACATTTTCACCTACAAATGAGTGCATTCTACTCACTAGGATAATAATTTTTGTCTCATCATGGATCAAAATCTATGCTTGACAACTTGCACTTGCGCAAATTGGTGTCTCTACCTACTTTGGAATCTATGCCTCTTTTGGTTTTCTGGTTAGGCTTGTATGATGAGTAGTTTGTTTATGCTTCTAATATGGATCTATAATGTTTTTTTATTGGTTTCTTGAAGGTAAGAAGGTAATGAACTTTAATGTTTAACCATCTTAGGAATATTTCCCTTTGGAATAAAATGAATCTCTCATTAGATGGATGTTGAGGATGGATTAGTCCCCTCTATGCATAGTTGTCATGGGTTATTGTTAGATTAGCCTCTTGAAAATTCATTAGACATTGTTCTAATCCTTGTAGGAAAATCTTGTGAATGTGTGTACTCCATTCTGAGTTCATTTTGGGTTGTCATATAACTCTTGGAAGCATTTAATTCTTTCACTTGTGTACGATCATCTAACGATCTTGGTTTACTCTCGTCATGTTTATATATTTGCTTTTGCATTATGGTTAATGGTTTCACTTATGTTCATAATGTTAATCCATGTTAAAAACAAATTGTTTAGTGTATATTTGACCCAATGTTCCTAGGGTTCCCTAGTGGGGCATCACAAGCCTAGTCAAAATTAGGTTTCCAATCAGCACAATCACTAGTAGAATTTGGCAAATAAATGACTACATGACTAAACAATTTAGTCACATGACTAAAACTGATCAAATTATACTAACTATTTGCAATTCACAAGTATAAATGACTAAATAAATGACAAATTTCATCATCGGGTAAAATCACAATGTTAGACAACTAAAAATGACTAAACAATTAGTCACTAGTAATTAGTCACCGAAATAAAAATGACTAAATAATTAGCCATCCAAAAAAAAGACTAAATGAATGATTATTACTCCTTTATAATAACATTTGATAATATCATAGACTTATATACTTAGAAGTTCCATTTCACCAGTAATGCTTGTTTATAAATAATCTTATTGCGTGAGCAATCCATCTACACTTGTCTCATGCCAGAAATCTGGCTTTTAGGTGATTTCAAAATTGATCAATAAACAATACTTAGAGATAGAATCACAAGGAATAGTTACCATCAAACAAATGTTTACTCATGGTTTACTATTTTCTAGTAGTTATTTCTAGAAGCAATTAGATTCAATTTACAATACAGATTGTAGAAACATTATGGTCCAGTCTACTGGAAATGAAGCTTTTTCCGTTAAATAAAAAGAACATTTTTCCCTAAAAATGAAGATTGATTCACTTTTATCTTTGTGTGTTGATATACTCGACAATCTTAATAATGCAAAATAGAAATAACAATGATAGATTTTGGTATGAGAATTGTTAAAAATAAAATTATATTATAATCTATGAACATAAATAAGATAGACAACTTGTATATTAAACAACAAAATTTAAACACACATTATTTATTATTTTAAGAACTCAAAATAATAAATAATAAATAATATAATCTGACTACTAATTCTATATCCTATATCCCTAGAACCCTAATATTCCTTTTAATAATAAGTAATATAATTTTAACTCTAATTTTCCCTAGAATCGTATATCTTCCTTTTACATTGAGAAAGAGTTTCCTCAATAATATCTCCTATTGCAA